>CM029782.1:0-118405 GCA_017562165.1 Ectropis grisescens | reverse complement strand
ACTATACCTACAGAGACTTTGTATCAGCAGCCTTACAAATTATAACAACGAAAAAAACTAAAAAAAAATGTTATAAATGAAACACTAATAAACGTTAATTCGTTGTAAAATGTAAGATAGCTAAAAAATGATATAGTAGAAAAAATATGTTGTATTTATGCGCAAACACGAATAAGCACAACAGTACTTAAATATAAAATGCATAATATCGAGTGATAAGAAAATGAGAGCAATTTAAATACATAATTAATTAAAAATTAATATTTCTACAATCGAATCGAACGAAACCTGCAGATTTATAAAATGTTTAAGTTACATTCACGTATAGTGCTGTATAGGTACCGTTGAAGTTGTTGAGGTTGAAGCATGATAAATGTGTAGACCTTTCAATAAGACAGAATTGAAATCCTACTAATATTAAAATTTAGAAGGTAATTAATTTATAGTCAGGAATAGAATACATATATGTACTTTGGCATTGTTTTGCTAGAGATTTTTCATGATGCGAATATAACTGGAACGACGGACACGAACGGACAAACTGGACGCGGGTAAAACCGCGGGCTACTAGGAGTTTATATATCAGATCAACGTTTACTGAATCAGCTGGTTATCTAATAAATCCAATTTACCTGTTAATCAATATTCCAACACCGTATTTAAGTACTGTTCGGTCAAGTCGATCGTGTTTCACGCCGCGGTCGGGCGTTCGAGTTCCCGTGGTGGCGACAAAGGTCAGCCCAACTAGGTTATTGCTCTCCGCTAATGTAAACAGTAGGGCCCGTGAACCATATTCATGCACAGTTCGTAGACGCGGCCGCTGCTTGATGCGGACGAGGGTTGGCCTGCCGCCGCCTGCCGGGGCCATCACCGATTTGAACTTCTTTTACTTATCAGACGATTATGACATTTATCATATTATACTATCGTCAATTATGAACAGCCGACTAAATATTTCTACTGCTGCTTTCTCTCGGAAGGAGAGAGTCCGGACCATAATCCACCACGCTGCCCCAGTGTTGATTCATAAATGATACATGCTCTCGAAAGATACCGGTACATGTCGGTTTCTCACAACGTTTTCTTCGCCGTTTTAAATGAGCGGCATTACGCACATGAATTGGAAAAGACAGTGGTGCGGTGGGATTTGAACTCGGGGACCCGGATCGGCAGGTGGCGTCTCCTCCGACTAGACCAGCCGTAACTTGTCCCATTAATCGTATTAATATTTTATCTGAGAAAGTTTGGATGTTTAGTGCTCGATCACGTCGGAACGTTTGAACGGATCAGCTTGAGATTTGAAACATTGAACATATTCTATAATAATGAATATCATTAATACTAGGTTACTTTTATCGCGGGAAAATAACAAGAACTACGCGGGTGAACGCGTGCGCTGTTAGTCTGTTATAAAATTTATTAAAAAAAAAATACAACATGAAAGTGTGGAAGTTTGTTGCTCAGCCAAGTCGGAACTGAACGGGATTAATAAAGTTGTTTTGGTAACACACAGGCGGAGTTTCCGACAAGTTTACTTGTGTTTGGAAGGAGAGTCCATCATACTTGTTTCGTAAGTTTATATTTTTTTAATAAATAAATATTTTGTTATTTGCATCCTTTGTATTTGAGATGTAGCCTAGATTTTAGATAGGAATTGGTACATGGTTGCAACCGAAAAACACATAAAGTACTCTAAATCTCACGCTGACGATGTCAAGGAGAAAGAAATGGTTTGGTTTTCGGAAAAATCGAGCTACGCTCCTGAGGTTCGGTGCTAGCTGTAGATGTGTTTACTTAGAACTTCTGCGCTTGAGGCTCCAGTTGCATCATCTATACTCGTCATTGCGGACATCTGAAACCGCGACAACAAATAAAAAACCAGCAGTTTCTTGCAATTTGTTGAAATTTGAATACGTTCTCGTCTAGGTATGGTATAGAGGCGCGGGTCCACTAAATTAAAATTAAATTATTCGTGGATTCTAAATTAGATTAGCAAAGTCCAATCTAAGCTCTTTTTACTGCGGAGAACTATTTCAAGTAGGGAAATCGGAGAATAAACCATTTCTGTGATATATGCGTTACGTATGTCATAATTGTCAGTCAAAACAATGATTTAAATTGACTTTCGCCGCGCATGACGAGCTTAGTGGCGCATTGTCTGACGAACAATGGCGGCTCACAGCTGCCGCAAGATATCTTCTCTCTAAACATTACATAACCAACGGTCTGTTTGTGTTTTTTAATTATTAACCCAAGTTTCAAACCACGACTCATTTAGACCACTACACCGGACACGCCAACACGTCGAGGACAAAGACAAAGTCTGATACAAACGCATGAGGAAACTCGGAATTTGGGTTATGTATAGAACTGAGAAGATGTTTACGAGCCATAACTATCCAGCCAATAACCAATACTCAAACACAAACCTATTAATATACATTTAAAATATAATATACCGCACTCGCTGTATAAATATGTAACATAAATATCTTGAGGAAAATTAGTTTATTGCCCTACAGGCCAGCTAGAAGTCGACAGGTGCTAGATCCTTCCCACTAGGATTGCATGGCATCCCCTTCTGCAATCCCAGATCGTTCCTTGCTCCTCCGTATGGGTGACGACAACCCGAGTTCGTACCGTCGAAGGTGGCCTTGCGTTAAGCCTCATACGCGATGTAGTCGTCGATATAAGCCACTCGATGTGCCATGAGCACCTTGAAATTGGTAATAAACTGCGTCTATGTGTGAGGCATAAGTGGTTTTACATCACCAATCTACTTGCCTGAGAAATACAACGAAACTTGGCCCAGAAGGCCGAGGTATGCTGTGGTTCTACTTATTTTGGTTGTCGACAACGAATAGTTATAGGTAAATACGTTCGGCGTTCACCGCTACCTGCAACCGATTAGAACGGAGATGAGCTCACTCTTCCCAACGATGACATAATTCCGTGCGACTAAAGTTTGGGAGGCACATCTATGGTTTATGTCGATGGTTGTAGCACGCGTTAAGTATGGTAAGATTAGGTTAGTAGTGTCCTGCGCCTTCTAAACAAAGTTCAGTAGACAGTTGAGGCACCTTGAGAACAACCATCATACGTAACTCTAAAATATATTTGTATAACTTGAGCTATGATTGCACATGACTGCAGCGAGGGCTGGGATTAAGTATTTGAAGGAGACAAACAAGTCAGTTAGATACGAAACGGCCCCGTATAGTACCAACATGCTGGTTATCGGGTACTCGCAGTGCACGGCGCCGCATGGAGTGACGTCATGCCGCACGACGCTGCGGTTCGCAGAAGCGCGCCGTATCGCCGCAATCTGCCGCGGCACACGGAAATGCGCCGTGCACGAAGACAGCCGGCTCGCATTATGTCGCCATGTTTTCTCAGTAAAGCTAAATGTAATTTTTGTCGCGATTGCAACTTTACTCGTCGATGAAGGAAACCACGGAACAGATTATAAGAGATATAATCAATTTGAAGCAAAATTACTTGAAAGTTTTCGAAACTTAATTGAAGTACGTCAGAAAGGGCCCCTTAAACCTCGTCTAAAAAGTCTCGGGATCTACTCGAGTTTTTCTCTGCCACACGATGGACCCGGCACCCGCACGGTGAATCCATGGAATGCTAAGAAGATCGTCTCTTGTGACATTTGTAGGTACATATAATTATTGTGCCCACTGTATTTTCCCACTACTGGGACTCGGAGCCTTCTCAGAAGGAGGAGAGAACAGAAGGCAGCACAGTGGAGTAGAGGCCCCGTCTCAAACACAACACGAATAAGGAAAGACTTTTAAACAATTGGCAGCCATAAGAACTGTCGATAGAATTGAAAACTTATAACTCAGAATTTGATAGCTTACTTTGGAAAATACGCGGGTGAAACTAGAGGGCGTGGCTATGAGCATGGCCATCTAGAAATGCGTCAGCCAATGGGAAATGCTGACTAATTTCTAGATAGCCTATGGGAAATGCTGACGAGTTTCTAGATGGGCAGTGCCCAGGGTCCCGAGTTTACCCGAAGATTTCGTATCATTCCCGAGCGTGACGCTAGAATTCAATTCACAACCCACGAAAATCTGCCTGTGGCGCGCCAAAAGAAGTTTTCACTTCAAAAGATCTATAAGAAAGTCACTTGGCCTCAGGCCTCCTCTGCCAACCGAACTGCGAGCCAGCGCAAAATGCGCCCGGGCATTCAAGTCCGCTCTTTTTATTAAATTAGGAAAGATTAGAGACGTCCATTCCAGAACAATGGAACACCGAGCAGTCAGTCCTGCGAGCGATCGGTTTCCTCCTCGCGGGAACCTCCCATCGGGAGCTCGCCTCGGTATCACTACACGCGGCGGGAAAACCGCATATATGAAAAGTCCTCGTTTGGGTAGTGCCTACTTCTGCTTCTCATTCTGAGTATACCTTCGTGAAAATGGGTACGGAGCCGGTGATGAATATCTAACAACTACCTCCGCCATCACATCATATCCTCATGCATCAGATGTTTAACTCAGTTGCAAGTTCGACCAGGGACCAACGGAAAATAAAAACATTAAAGAAACCTATTATCTTTTTTCTGAACAAATTTGATCGCGTTAAACATGGAAACTGCGAATCAGATTTGAAGAAATCCTGTAACATCTCAATTGACGGGAAAGCTAGCAATCACATCGACAACTAAAACGGGAATCACAGAGATCCGTGTATAACTGGGTTAACTGTATGGAAGCAAAACAATGCGAATCAATCGTCCAACAATGATATCTTTATCCCGTCAGCCGCCGCCATGTGGCGCGCAAATGTCGCGTGGCATCTGCTCAGGGTTATTTATCGCTTTCCACAACTGATTAGCGATTTAATTAAACTCGGCCTTATTTGGAGCTTAGATTTTATGCTTAGAATGAGCATATTACTTAATAGAAGCTGCAGTATGAATATACAAACACAAAAATCTTTATTGCTGTTAGCAGGTAAGATAAAATGATACAAAACATTTTTAAAAATTATCCATACAAACTGGTCTCGTTTAAAGGCATGCAATATGTCTGGTCAAAAATTTAGTATTAGCAACAAAGCAGGAACAAACCCCAGAAGACCACGATCTACTGAGACCTACAAGGAGTTTGTACAACATACACCGAACCCAAGTTGACCATTACCGGATTGAGCTGGTGCAGAGGATCGAGAGGAGATATGGTGACTGAGCAGATCCCACGCAGACCACTTAGCGGGTACGACTACCAGGATAGCTGTGGCGAAATATTGGAAGAATCTATACAGCGTGTGGCGGAAAGGTCAACAATATTTTAACAGGTCATTCCAACACTGATATAGACTTCATCTCCGAAGGTCTCTTTCCCTCAGCACTTTAGATCGCGAGATAATACAAGTCAAAGTTTGATGTAAAATTGACCAGCTGCAACCCCTAATGCATGTACAGCTGACAAACGACCTTGCCTGTCAAAGGCTAAATTTTGTGCAGAAAAAATTTTTTGCCTACTTCGAAGCTGTGAATGGAATAAACATAACTTGGTTAAATTATTAACTGTGAATTTAATCCTTAAATACAATAGGTAATGACTAGAACTGTTTGACGTTTGGAGTCTATTCGGGCGGTCTACAACTATGATACCTAGTTCATACGAATAAAATAAAATAAATCAGGTTTTACGAATAATGAAACCAACGCTTAATTAGAAGTTCCATGCAAGCTCGACTACCTATACCTTATCTACCTCGGATTTGTAAACTGTACAACTTTCTACTAGTCACGCCCTTTCCTTTGGTACCCATACTGAGGGAGTAGTAAAACAAGATAAAATTAAAAATTTTGACTAACCCCGACTACCTCAGATTTGTTATCTTAACAACATTCTACTAGTCAAGCCCTTTCATTTGATACCCATATCGAGGTAGTTGTAGAAAATGTATTTCGCCATTTTGTAGCAGCAGCCATCTTGAATTTGAAATTGGTCATAGTGCAAAGTATTCTACTAGTTAAGACCTTTCGTTTGATACCCATATTGAGGTAGTGGTGAAAAAATAATGTAATCCGCCATTCTGTGGTGGCGGCCATCTTGGAATTGATTTTTTTATAGTGTATAGTATTCTACTAGTAAAGCCCTTTCATTTGATACCCATATTGAGGTAGGTTGTGAAGAAATATTTTGTCCGCCATTTTGTGGAGGCGGCCATCTTGAATCGATATTAACCAAACATAGCTAAGAACATCCGCACGGATATTAACCTTCAAAAAAAAAACCGCATCGAAATCGGCTCATCCGTTTGAGCTCTACGGTGCCACAGACAGACACACACACAGACAGACATCGACGTCAAACTTATAACACCCCTTTTTTTTGGTCGGGGTTAAAAATAAATGTATTTCGCCACATTCTTATATCCTTTATTTTGGCCGGGGTTAAAATACCTTTGGTAATGTGTTTTAATTGATTGTGATAGTAGGGTTAAATTCAACAAGATGTAAGAAGCCAACTATCCGTCTTTTAACGCTTTTCATAAAATTCCTTACTAAATTTCACTTCATATCGTAGATATTTATTCTTTGCGAAGTTGTGAAATTCCCCGACGGACTTTCTTTGACGGAATTGTCGGCATGTCGGCTTTGTCAAACGTATTGACGCCGTGCATCGCGCCGCAGCGCCGACCAATAGCAGAACAGAAGCTCGCTCGCCGGCCGTGCCGAAAGGCGAAACGTCGCGGCGGTACTTTACCGAAAAGCCAAGCTAGAAATCGTCAAAATGGATTTTTAAAAGTTGGGGTTCCGTCAATTTTTTTTATGTTTTGTTTTATCTTAACGAAGAAAACATACTTACGGCTGAGCACGGGAAATCGTGAGTTCGGTTCTTGGCTTGGTCGATATTTGAATGATAAATTCGATTATTTTCCATGGGTTTAAGATTTCGTTGTCCTTGTCTGTGTGAACTACCTACAGGTTCTCCAACACAGAACGACCTAGTGGAGAGCTACGATTGTGAAGAGTTTTATTTGGCACAAAGGTAGATTATAGCCTGGAAATAGCACATAGGATACCTGCCTACCTAGGATATCTAACTACACACCGATACAAGTAGTAATAGTACTAGTGGTCGAAGACTCCGTCTGGGGAAGTACCTTTGCCAGTTATTCTACCGCCAAGCTGTTTTGTGCTTTACCGTGTTCCGGTTTGAAGGGCAAATTTTCCAGATCAATTACAGAGCATAGAAATATAAGATCTTATATGCGGTACGAGCGCGGTGCAGTCCTGGGTAAGGATTTGGACTCGTGTTTAATAGCTGCGCACATACAGCACGTAGCTGTTATGAACAGGCATGTTGCTTACCATCAGGTACATGTCTTACTCGTCTCGTCACTCTTCATTGTAATAAAAGCATGCGTGATTTTACGCGACCTTTTACGTGGCTTGGGGTTTTTAAAGTACGGAACCCTAATTGTCAAATTTTTTTTTTTTTTGAATATTTAATTTTGAGTTGAAAGTTCAGTCGCTCTCTAGCATCATTGGTGGTGTGTTGTTTGTTTTATCGCAAAATTGATATCTACGATGTTATCACTGTACTTAGACATGGTAGGAGGTAGTCGTCATGAAGAACGTGAAATTTTCCGCCAACGTCTGAACAGCAAGGGAAGCGTTGACTTGCCACAAAACGAAAACGTCCCAATCAGGCCCGGTATTAGTACTACCAGCAGTGCTGGTGCTGCTCCAGCACCCTGGACTCAGACTTCTAACGCCACCACCGGAACGCGTCGGAGGAAGGTGCGCCGCGCCGCAAGCACCTTGGATTGCAGTGTGAAATGGATAAATATGTTTATGTGTACATAGTGTTGTTGTGCAGTGAAATGTTGGTGTTACAATGCGACTATCGTTGAATAATAAGGAGATTATTAAAAGGTTAGTTAATTTAGCCAAAATAATTAGCTAGTGTAGATATCTTCCATACTTATTACAGAGTTTAAATAATTAAATTAATGATGTATCCTAACTCTTTATTTGACTTTGATTCAAACATGTAGGTACCTACTTAGTTATTTATTTGATATTCCTTCCTGTCTAATATTGTTTGAAGGCTTATTAGGTACTTACACTTGACAAAATTTTGTCGACTGAATTCAGAACCAAGTTAGAAAGAAGCAATTCTCGCTTCTGAATTTAGTATGCTACTCTTAGCTTACTGAATGAAATGCTATTATTACACTTCACTAAATTCAGTAGCAACCAAATTTAGCCAAGGGTAATAAGGCTTTTGGTTAGCGCTAATAAAAAGCATCTATTTTTATTCTATCTGGCTCAATCGAATACGGCAGTTCAATAGCTTCCACACCTTATCTTTCTTTCTTGTTCGATTTCTATGGTATTTAGGGAGATTTTTGAAACGACAGATAGGTATCAGTGCGTCGCCACCGGCGCGGCGCGCGGCGGCCGGCGCGGCGGTCAGTGATCGCGCCGCGCCGCCGGCCGGTTAGGGTTGTCAAATAAAATGATAAACAACGCATTTTAACTTTGTATGGAAAAAAAATATTGGCTTTCGTGTCTAATATTCACATATGTGATTCGATACGTAGTATAGATGAACTACAATAAATATTGTTGGACCTTTCCGCCACACGCTGTATAATGGGCCCCTCGACCACCATGGTCGGGAGCATGTGCTTTGATTGCACAGTAAACAAATGAATACATATTTCGATGATTTTACGAGCCGAGCCATTTTTTTTGGCTATTATAAAGGTGACATTTTTAAAATCAGATTATTTTAGCGTTATAAGTTATGACACTGCCGAATTGTCGAGTTTTGATCGTGATTAAGTCTTGTAAAGTGTTTAAATTACATTTGAAAGTTAATTTATTGTAAATTTATATTTTACATTTAGGAAAATCTGCGAATTACTTCCTCTCTTTCTTCCTCTTTTCTTTTTTTTTATATCGTCTAGGTTCACATTTGACCGCCAACTCGCCTGATGGTAACCGACGGTGTGTTAACGGACAATGAACGCTAACATAGAAAATATCTATTCACTCTGACCTTCAACAGCTCTGGTATTTTTAGGGCAAAAGAAATGGCTACTTTTTCCATTCTATGTAAAGCTGAGTGAGGAGAGTGGACTCAAACCATTTAATTATAAAACCATTGGATATTATCCAATGTATGAATATTATGACTCTTTAGATAGCTTATTATGACTAATTGGTCACACTACTCTACTATATCTACCGAACAAGACATTTCGATGGCTATCTGTATATTGTTAAACCATAAATGAAGTAGCGATTTTCCTAAGCTAATAAATAGCAACACTGGCTGTTCCTCCCCGCGCCCCGCGCCCCGCCGACCCCTCTACAAGGAAAACCGTCTCATAAACATGTTCCTTTGTCACGTTCCTTCCACTAATTACGACGGCGGACAGACTTTCCTTTCATATAATTGTTTGTTTGTAATTGTCATACCATTGTTTAATTAACTTGCTGCATCCCACACCGACACGGTGTCGCAGCGCAGGTGCTGCGAGTATGACGTCATTTCAGCATCGTAGCAGAAATCAAATATAAAACTAATCAAAATCTAAATACCTATTATATTGCGTAGAACTATGTGCATCAGATGGTAAATTATTTAAAAAAAATCAACAGATTACCCGTTGCATCGGGCGTGCAATATTAAATACCATCGTTCAAATACTCTAATCTTACTTCCTACTAATATTACGTAAACGTGGAAAAAAAAAAGATTTTTGATGCTCAATCACATCGGAACTCCAGAAAAGATCTGGTATATATTACAATATGTAGTCTAGAATACCACAGGCTCCTTCACATTGCAGGAAAATAACGGAACGATAACGTTGCTAGTAGTAGGTACATAATCTTCAGTGACGTCACGAGCCGGCATTACGTCATCAACCCTTCAGTAACGGAAATACAAATGCTATCTGCTCCGTGACGTCACGATAAACCAGGAATTACTTGGGAATTGAAACACGGCCACCAGCCAGCGCCACAGTGGACGAACATTGGCCATGTTTGTTATGCTACCGTATGTATTGTAAGAAAACCGTCAAATTATAATCTGACGTCGATTACAAACTAACCTAACGTATCGTAAGATTATAACTTGGCGCGTTGGGTTATAATATGACGGTATGGACAACTTTATGATGACATATTTACATAATAGCGTTTACGCGACATTACGGGAAGCATTTTAATCGATGATATATGATGAGCTATCCACAGCCGACTGCCGCCGACACCGGTGACCATCAGGCACTTTGGCTTACAACCAATATTTTTTTACGAAAAAAAAATGTCTTTGTTTTTGTCGCATACAATTATCGGTTATTCTAATACTTCCGAATACGTTGTATATGAAGTAATAACAAGATGATGAAGCAACGATGACGCAGGCCGCGGTCAGATAGCGAGCGCCGTGGCCGCCCCCGCGCCGCGCGTGGTGATGTCAACATTAGTCTTCTCGTGACTATGGCGGTTGTAACGCTGCGGAAACGTCGAGGTAATAAAGAGATCTAGACTGCAGGCCCGTGAACAAAATTTATGGGTCATCTGATACAGCAGGAGACCCATGTAGGATGATAGAAGGGTATAAAGTAATAAGATTGAGCACTATGCCGTCACTTGTAAGCTGTCCAACTGAGTGCTGTTGAAGAGGGGTTCTAAACCTCGATCATTTCTCCTTGTCGCATGAGTTTTGTACGGCATTGCGAAATAATGTATTAGAAGAGGTATTGAAACTGTATGGAACCAAAGGCGAACATAATCAAATGACCAAACTTACTCTGTAAATCGTCGGAAAATGATAATTTTTTTTCACAAACTAACAATAAGAATTTTAAAATTTATAATTTTTATAGTTTCAGTACCTCTTCTAATCTATTATTCCGCAACGCCGTACAAAAATCATGCGACAAGGAGAAATGATCGAGGTTTAGAACCCCCCTTCTTCAACAGCACTCAGTTGGACAGCTTACAAGTGACGGCATAGTGCTCAATCTTATTACTTTATACCCTTCTATCATCCTACATAGGTCTCCTGCTGTATCAGATGACCCATAAATTTTGTTCACGGGCCTGCAGTCTAATCATTTAGATCAGCCTTTCCCAAAGTGGGCAATAACGACTCCTTGTGAGCGCTGCTGCAGGCCTGAAGGGGGCGGTAAGACCCGCAGGAAAAAAAATGGAGGCGATGTGGTTACGTACTACCTACCTATTGGGCGCAGATCTCAAGTTAACTCTTGCGGATTATAGTAAAAGTCTAGTTTTATATTTTATGTCCGGTAATACACACTCTCACAGTAACTAGTTAATTTAATTGCAAGTTATAATGATTTTTAAGTATGTGAAAAAACGGGGGCGCTAAAAAATAATGATTCTCAAAGTGGTAAAATAACTTTGGGAACCCCTGATGTAATGTTTACAATTCAATCTAACTGCGTTCCTTTCAACACGTTCCATTCCACTGTTTTCATTTGATTAAACAACAAACGCCCAAATAAGCATTTATAATATTTATTAATAGGATTATCATCCGTTCAGATTGTAATAAAAAGGTTTAACGACTTTGTCTAAATAACATGTGGCACCCGAGCCTGCCGCGCGCCGCGTGTTGGTTCTGTTACACGTGAAACAAGTCATATTCCGAGAGCTGGCTACACGTTTTGGATAGGTATTTGAGACAAGCTGGAAACTTGTCACATAGCTCTCCTGCTATACCCCAACACGGAGCTGCAGACCTGGCTGGTGAGTAGCGGGGCAAAATGAATCCCTCAATTTAGATCACCTGGCAGGTAGAAATTCCCACCGAAATTATATGAATGTCCTTTTGAGAATTACTACTATTAAAATAAAATTTCAAATTACTTCAAATAGGTAAATTATGTACTTTTCTCATACAACAAAAAAAAATTATTCTGAACAAAAAAAAATTGGTACATTTTTAATAGGTATTTTAAAATTTTTTTGTTTGTTTTCTACGAATCTGGCAATGTTAGAACCTGGACTAAATCGTCTGGCTTATTATTTTACATAAACATTAAACTACAGCATTTAAAATGCATACTGCGTCAAACATAGCATATTGAAAAAATTTACAGAAAATGTATGAACGACCGCAACCATTCATGTTGCCCTGCGACTCAGCAGTCACTCTGCTCCTCCGTGTCGGGGTATCATTGTGAGAAGTTGTCAGCTTGCCGCAACAAAATTGGATGTCAGCTCTCGGCATATAACAGAGACACGATGGGAAGTATATAGGATTATCTGCGCGCGGGCATCTGGCGGCCGGCGCCGGCGCAGGCCGCGGGATGCCCGCGCTCAGCGCCGCTCGCCCGACTCGCACTTGGCGTCCTCTCGCTCTGAGCTCGGAGGCTCGGGCGCTCGCAGTGGACCTCTCCGCACGCACGTATCTGTGCACTGTGCAGATGTTGTCAAACACACGCTGCATAGCAATGCGAACATGTTCCGACACACGCGCAAATACATTTATTGAAATATTAGCAGAGAGCAGAGAATTCCCGTTCTCGGAATTATTCTGCCATAAAACTAGCAAAAGTGCTATTCCAGACATTAATCTAAATGTGTTCCGAGTTTCATCCTGCAAGTCTACCAGTTGAATCGACTATGGCTTTGCTATTGCTGTTTCTATAATTTCAAGCGTAAAGAAAAGAGATAGCAATATCAAAATATTGATCTCTCTTTTCTTTCCGCTTTTCTTTTTTTCTTTCTACGCGCTAAGACAGTTTCAATTAGGCGGTAGACTCTCCGACCCGTTTAGAAGTTCCGGCGTGATCCCAACAATCATGCAAACTTTAAGATTCATAATAGGTAATACAGTAGGATTCGGCCTAGGAGATAAACAAATAACAACGAAGCTTACTTGAAAAACATTTGTCACAGTAAGTAATATTAAAAATCTCATAATCCCAAATTGATATAGTACGCTGTTTTACTGACGTTATTTAAATTCAAACAACAAAAATCTACGATAGTTGTCGAACCAGTTGCTAAAAGAGGGCCAAACACTGTAAAACAGTTTTCATACTCGTAACTTAAGACAGGGTCCTTTTTTAAAATTACTATAATGTATTTAAATTTAACAACATAAATTATAATCAGGTAACAAGAAGATAGAACCTGCGTGTCGGTGGTGTGTACAGCGCCGGTAAAAAATTCGCTTATGCGTAATACAGACTTGCAACACGGAACCACAACGAAGTGGCGCGCACAGACCGGCGGAGTGCGTGCGCGGACGGCCGCGGTGGTTTCTATCTAATCTGGAATGCAAATATATTTTTTTTCACTTACGGTCAGCAGCCTCGTAATGAGTTCTCTGATGATTTGTGATCACACGGGCAACGGCCGTGTGTTTCTAATTAATTACGACCTAAGAAAGAATTATGAAGAACTTTATTGTTATTTGATCGTAAGTAATAAATTAGGTTGTCAATAGGAAGGGACGAATGGAGATAAAGCTCTGGTTATGTAAGAGGTTGCGAGGTCGTGAGTGTGTGCGCTGCATTCAGCTTATCGGGGCGGCCGCGCCCTCCGAGCTGGCAAATTAATCTGATCTTTGCCGGAACCAAAGAATACCAGACATTGTGTTTAATAAATTAATTGAAATAACGCGAGTTAGAACGTTGGAACCGCCCTAGCCTGCCGCCAGCCAGGCTGGTATTATACAACATATATAATACATTTCTAACTATTCGTGTACCGTTGTCAGTGACAATTCAATTATGTGTCTATGTCTAAGATAAATATTCTGCACAGATATATGTATACATATAAATAATAATAATAATAATAAATATTGGTGGACAATTCACACACAACACCATCTGACCCCAAACTAAGCAAAGCTTGTGTGATGGCAGCCAGATAGCTGATATAATACTTATATAGTTTTAAAATGCATACTTATTATACATAGAAACACCCAGACACAGTGCAAACATTTGAATTCATCACACAAATATTTGCACTGGGTGGGGGATCGAACCCACGACCCTCGGCTTCGCAGGCAGAGCTACTACCAACTAAGCCACTAGGGCAGTCATGGGCACATATAGATAGATATATTAATACGCAAAGCAAAAACTGTACTTTTTTACGAAAATTGGACAATGAATTGTGAAATTTCTCGCACTTATAGTTTATACAAAGTTTCATAGTTTTATCTTTAACAATGACGAACTTCCACATCAAGCTTTCATCCCCCATTTAAGCCCCCCATGTCATCCCAGTGCCTTTAGAAATTACAAAATTGCTAAAACAAACATTTATTTGCTTCGTATCTGTAGACACCTCTACATACAAAGTTTCATCTTCCACAATTACAAACTTCCAAATAAACTTTCATCCACCACTTCAACTCCCTTTCCGTAATAAAAAGTGGTCCACGTCGCTTCTTGGTATCTAGTCCATTTGTGTATAAAATTTAATAAAAAATCGATTATTCTTTGGACATAATTCTTTTCACTTTGAAAATGACGGAATTTTTATACAACCGTCCATCCCTTGTTTCACCGTTTTAGGGGTTGAAATTCGCAAAACCCCGTCTTAGCGAGCGCCTACGAGTTAAAAGATACCTCCATGCAAAATGTGAGACTCCTAGCGTTTATAGTTTCTAAGATTTCGCTTTTATATATTATAGAGATATAATTATGTATTTATATAGACGAATGGTGAATACTAATATCTTTTGCAAATTATGCACAAAATACATTATATAAATCAATTAAAGACCACTAACATTATCAATTCTGTGATATTAACGGCGCATTAGATAATTATTATTATTTAATTGACATTATTCATTAATTTGATATCATTACTTTGTTGCAATCAAATTGATATTCCTGACTCATGTTACAAGTTATATACTAAATATTATATAGCCATGGACCCGGTAATACATAGGAACATAGGTCTTTCAATTAGTTAATTTGTCGTCACGTTTTCTTAGACAACTTTTAATTTGCCGCTAGTTCACAATGTAAATATTTAAGATCCTGTTGTAACTACTAGTTATTGAAAATAATGTAATAACAATGAATATTATAACATGTAATTTTTGCGTTAAGCGATTAGCGTGCATTACCAAATACCGATTTATTGACGATTATCAGAGCGAGGCGGGGACCGACCGACCCACGCCGCCGGCACCGGCGCGGCGGCCGACAACGGCACGGTAGCTTTTTTTTTAATATGGAGTGACGAGACGAGCCGTACATGTGCTTGATGGTAAGCAACATGCCTTCCACATAACACCATAGTGACACGCAGCTATTGGAACATGAAGAGTCCAAATCATTACCTAGCACTGCTCTGCGCTCGTCACCCAGAGATCTAAGATGTTCTAGATATTTTAGTATAAGCCCTGTAATTTATCTGGAAACATTTCCCTTCAAACCGGAACACAGTAATGTTTGCACATTACTGCTTGGCGGTAGAATAACTGGCAAAGGTGTGGTACTTCCCCAGGCGGACTCTGCCAAGAGTCCTCTCACTACAAAAATAAGCTGTCGGCGACGACACGACGCCAACAACAGTGCTCATCTGTTTACTAGCTATGCCCCGCAGTTTCGACTACGTAGTTCCCAATAAATAGCCTATGTGTTATTCCAGATCATTATCTATCTATGTACCAAATTTCACCCAAATCCCTTAAATCGTTGTTGCGTGAAATATTAACAAACACACATCCATCCATTCTTCAAAATTTTCGCGTTTATTATAGTATTCGTAAGATGTAATGTTGCATGCTGAGGGGACTCCTGAAGGACGACAATTCTAAATTTTCGGGCCCCATTAGCCCACGGGGTCCGAAAGTAAAACGTCCAAATCCCCACTGTGAGGTCGTACCAAACAGTTTACATATTTAAACTTTATCTAAGGGTCGTACGTTTGAGCCTACGGTTATTTTTTGAAGTAAAAGTTTATCCCTGCAGAAAGCTTTAACGGTAAAGGTAACTTTAAAACATCGTGAAGAAATCGACATTTTCCAAGAAAGACATCGCCCAAGCGAACTATCAAATGTGGAGGATTACGTCCTCGACTCTCTGCTTATGGGAGTCCCTGATGACATTTAACTGATGCTTTTGATGAATTAATAACGCACTGTGAGAATTGTTTTAATGGGAAATTACGCCTCACGGTCCGCGACTATTGTTACTTGTAGTCATATTTTCCTCATAAATATGCGCTCAACAACAATTATTAATTTGTTAAAGATACACAACATTAAATATTACAGGTGTCTTACATCGAATTACACATGCAGACAGACAAATCATGACCTTTAAGTAAACAGAAAGTTGTGAAGCGCAGTCGAGGAGTCTCGGTCACCTTGGGAACTAGAACTGGTCATTGTTGCAACCGAATTCACTCTTGTTTTACCAGTGAGCTACTGCATCTTCTGATCAGTAGTTTATTTAAAAAAATGTATTATATATTTATCAAGGCGGTGAGTTATGACGCTTGTTTTCAACGGAGCCGAGGAAAGTAATCTATTCAAAACGTGAGTGCGCTAACTCGCCCATAACTATATAATTGCACGGTTTTATTGAATAACAGAATTACGTGATCATATGAAATACCCATCAGCAGTCCGCGATGTGCGGAGTCATGCAGCTTTCACACGTCTGCCTATGATTCGGCACTCGGGGCTTTAACTTTGATTGCATCTCTGTATTGTATCGTCATCATCTCTTCTCGAGATCTATGGATCAAATCATCGAAAGCGATTGCGCAAGGACGGCTGACCCTTCGTGGTCGAGATTAGGAACATTTCGTAGAACGGAGTCAAAGTTAATACTCATTAGTTTAAAAATTAGGTTAATCTCCCCCGGCCCGTGCCCGAGCCACAATAAAGCGGCTGCTCCTGTGAATCCGTATTCATTACAATACCGAGAACAGACAAACCACGGAGCTCCTCTACTCCTCCACAGGGAAACTCTCGTTAACTGTGTTTATGTGAACCTGTCAGGTGCTTCATCAAATTGAAAAGAAAGAGAACGAATGAAGCAAACTAATCGAATTGTAGAAACTTTTTGATCTTGTTATGAAAAACTATGGTTAGTTAAGAATGAGATGGTCACCATGCCAAGTCCACTCACGACCCTCATATTTGAAATCGCGTCCTAATGCGCTGTCACTCTGCTAAATGTGCGAGCTCGCAAGTGAAGTCGCGAGTAAAAACCAGTATGATAATTGTTACGAAACAAATATCAATCTCCATAGGCAATGTTGCATTACAATATGTGATTGCGGCTATTGTTTATGGCCGCTCGATTTGCATGCCGGCGTTCCCTCCGTGCCCGCGTCCTCGCCGCTGCCGTGCGCACGCGCCGGAAGACGTATTTCGTGTTTGCCTAATTTGTTTCGTTAGTTTTTGGAGCAGAGATAAACGATTCAACGCTAATCAGCCCGCCAGGGAGCCGCACGGGCCGGCTATGGCTGCGGTTGCGACAATCGATGAAGTTATAGATGCTGTTATTATTAACTTGGAATATTTGAGAATGCTTACCGTGTTGTAAAATCGTGACATAAAAAGTTGTGACACATTTAGTAGCGACCGTCCTGTCCTGACACCGGTGTGCTCGCTTATCGTGTTATCTACCTAGTACCTACGACCCATGTCGATCGGCCGTACATTTGATTGTGCACATTGATCTTATTTGTAGTTTGTACGACATTCTGAAATGCAGCAGTCGGAAGCAAACTATCCTATTCAATGATTCAAAAAAGATGTGCAATTAAGGGCTGTGTTAAAAACCACTTGGTGACATTGTTTTCTAATTAACAATGTGATATTCTTATTTTATGGTATCCTACAGGATCTTTCACATCCCCATCGCCCCATCGCTGCCCATGGAACATTAGAAAAACGCAGCTAGCGAACACAACAGCCCCCGTATTCTCCATACATTTGCTCTGCAACCTGACAGACAACCCTCTGCTTGTGGCAGTCAGATCGGAACCAACGAACCGCATCATTCTTACGCAACAGTGAAATGTTTAAAAGTTATTCTTCAAGGCTGGGAGGCCGAGTGGCTTAGTTGGTATATACTGCATACGAATCCGTAGGGGGTGCGTTCGATCGACCACCCAGTGCAAATATTTATGTGATACATACAAACATTTGTTTATAATACAAGCACATACAAGCTTCACTTAGATTGGGGTTAGATGGTGTTCAATGAGAAATATCCACGGATATTTATTTAAGACCACGTTTCTCGATTAGATGACTTGATTCTACAACAACAACCTGTCAGGTTACTGGGAAACCGAGCGATGAAAGTTGCCCGCTCGGTAGGTACTGGTCGCTGCCCCGCACTCGTTATACCTAACTCATTATTTCTGCAAATGGTGCATCAATAATCTTTTACGGTCAATTAGAGACGATTAGAAATGGCTTACTTAATAACATGGTTGCTCAAATTGCTCAATGCCACTCGCGGCTCGGCGCGCCGGAGTTTGTAAACAGTGCGCCGGACGGCTGCTGTTAAATTTTTATTTATAGTATAAAGATACGAGACGAGCGGGATGTGCTTGACGGTAAATAATGCCATGACAGCACAGTGTCACGTAGTATTGAAAATGAAGGATCCAAATCATTATCTACCACTATAACACGGCGCTCGTCACCGTCGCCCAGAGATATAAGATGATTTATCTGTAAGCCCTCTAATTTCTCGAGAAACACTACCTTTCAAACCGGAACACAGGGATATTTGCACATTACTGTTTGGCGGTTGAATAAATAGCAAAGGTTTGTTACCACAGAGGAAGTAATCACTACGTATGTTACTTCCCCAGGTGGACTCTGCAAAGAGTCCTAGCACTACTACTAACCACGGAGGTAAGTTCACCTTCTACAGGTAATCAATTATCCACAGTTCCTCTGCACGTTCAGAATAGGTTTTAGTATAATAAATAATAAAGGATCAAAATCTGTAAAGGTGTTGTCCCGATCCAGGAGGAATGGATGATGTTGTGACGACGCGACGATAGATAACTTAGAAACCACGGAACCAAACGATCGTTGAAAACAAACATCAGCGTTAATGCGGTAATTAGCTTCGAAACGGTAATTTTAGGGACAAGATTTTGTCCTTTGATAAACCACTTATTAACTTAACCACGGGGTTATAGGTATTTGTTCTGGCGCTTGGAGAATAGGATGAGAATGAATTTTTTCGATGCGCTCGCACACCGACAGCCGAATTCACTGTATTTTGTTGCCCCCTATGTTTTTTTTATAATTGGAATATTTGTAACACAATACTTGGACGAAAACTAAATACATTTATGAATTAATAGAATAAAACATTATGCTATATCTACGAAAACAAATGTTACTCAGAGGTAGAACGGCCGTATTAAGTTTTTTGATTAAAACCACGTTCTGGCATGATTCAACTCAGGACACGGCGGCACCACTCCTGCTGTGATTAATAAATAATTACTCATCATCATTAGATAGAAATGAACCGTTTTAAGGAGAAATAACGAGCGTAGTGACGCACTCGTATTTACATAACAACCTTCGTTTGCTGCGCGCGCAGGATGCTGCTGCGTTCGTCATGAGACACTGACACAGAGAACTGGGTCACACCTGCGTTGTGTGCTCACGTAGCGACCGCGCAAGGAATCAAAACAATTCATTCGTACCCACAAGTTTTTCTGTTAAACCATATCTTTACAAAGGTAAAGATCAAAATGGTCTGCTGAATCATCAGAACAGACGGCTTATAATAGAATGACTCTTGTCTTTGTATGTCAGGTATGGGGTATGGACAGCCGCAGACATGACGAACAGTTTCTGTGGCGTGGCTATAATATTGGTGATAGAGAGAGACAGCATCCTGGTGCATATCGGATAAAAACAATGAACAGTTTGCTTCTAATTTTGTTTAAAATTCTTTAGTTTACGTGTGACATCACGATGTTTGTTTACCATTGTTTCACGCGTTGACAATCCAACCAACGTGTTGTGTTACCGCAAAATGTGATTCTTGAGAGCTCGGCGGATGCAGCCGAGAGAGTTATTTGTGATGTTACTGGTATTATACTCGTAGATCCATCTACTAGACACTAACTATACATAGGAACTATACATAGGTTCCCAAATGACTAAGACCAAAATTACCTTCGACCCTTGTACGCAGATCTGCGGCAAATAGGTTCGCCTCGAAGCCTCCTGACCTCCTCTCAGAAGGAAGCGAGGAAGCTCAAGAATGCACACGATTGAAGTGATCTCGTATACCGCATGAATACGGGCGTTTCGTAGCGAATGTTGTGATATAACAACAAAAAACAGCTGTTGTGCCGTCGCGATCCCTACGACAGCGTGCCTGTGACTCGGGCGGGTACTTCGATCATGGTAACATTTTTCCGAGTACATCGATCGAGTGTGGTCGTCGATGCAGACATAAATAAATGTTAGTCACCGTGCTTAGCGGACTAGCAGCCGCGGGGCCGCGGCTTGCATGCTAATGTCCCCCCGGGCTGCGCACGCGCCGCCGTCACCGCTGTCGACAGCGCGCGTAATGCGAACCATCAATATTAATTGATTCGATATGCAGCTATTGCGATACATATAATGAAATTTCATTTCTACATAGATTGAATATGTAATGAATTCATACAAAGACAGGTTTTGGGTGTATTAGCCCATCAGCCGTCATTTCCGAAACCTAGAGTGGGGTTCTTTTCGGGATGTCTCGATGGGACAAGGATAAGACTTTGTGACATGGTTTTGGCAGATTTTACACATGCATTGGATGCAGAGTTTGAATGTCTACAGTTCAATATGGCCTGCCTAAGGTTAATGTATTTTTGATGCGTTTCTCATGCGATTAAGAAAGGTCTGTCGATCGCAGGAGACAGTCGGTTGCACCCGGAGGCGCGCCCGGGGGCGGCGGACTGACCTCGTGCTCCTCGTCGTCGCAGTACCCGGGGTCCAGCAGCATCTCCTTCCAGGCCAGCACGTCCGGCGGCAGCGCGTACGCCGCCGGGTCCGCCAGGTTGGCGTACAGCGGGCTGGCGCGGCCCGAGCCCGGCCACGACTCCAGCTCCACGCTGCCGCACGACCAGCCGCCGTCCGACCACGCGGCGCCGCTCGCGTCGGCCTCGCGGAACTCGATCTCCTCGTAGATGTTCTCCTCGGCGGGCCCGGGCGCGCTCGCTCGCCGCGGCGTCATGGCGCCGACTGCGGGCTCGGCGAGCGCGCACCCCGGCCAGGCGGGCGGCGGCTCGGCGTGCGAGCAGCGGTGCGCCGCCACCACGCGCCGCAGGATCGCGTCCGAGCGGTGGAAGCCGGCGCTGCTGGCCCACAGCGCGGCGTACGCGGCGCCGGCGCCGGCGCGCGGCGCGCCCGCCTCGCCGCGGTAGCTCCAGCCGGTGCTGTCGGACGCGTCCGACGCGCTCGACTCCAGCAGCTGGCTCCACTCGCCGGGCTCCGCACCCGCGTACAGCGCGCCCG
The DNA here is from genome assembly GCA_017562165.1 of Ectropis grisescens. Lineage (NCBI taxonomy): Eukaryota > Metazoa > Arthropoda > Insecta > Lepidoptera > Geometridae > Ectropis > Ectropis grisescens. The sequence goes on along the minus strand of CM029782.1, from coordinate 96,890 downwards.
ACGACGCCGAGCTGGCGCGGCTGCGCCCCGGCGACACGCTCGCGTCCAACGCTTCGGTCTCCTCCACACTTCGGTCGTTTCACTCACTTCGGCACTGGCTATCCGCGCACCCCCGGGTGCTGCAGCGCGCGCTCCATGCCCTCGAGACACTCGTCGAAGATGTCGAGCACGCTCCGGCCGAGCTCGGCCGGCTCGGCGGGCGCCAGGCGCCGCCGGTACTGCTCGAGCTTGAAGATCTCCTCGCCGAGCTGGGAGAGGATCTCGTCGAACGCGCTGTCCGGGGAGTCGGGCGGCGCGGGCGGCGCGGGCGGGGCGGGCGGCGGCGCGTCGTACTCGTGCACGCAGTCGCGCAGCGCGTGCAGCCAGGCCAGCAGCGGGCCGTGCGCCGGCGGCAGGGGCGCGCGCGCAGTGCGGCGCCCGGCGGCGGCCCGGCGCGCGCCATGCCGCGTGACTCACCGCGCGCACCGCGCACCGCGCGGCGCCGTGACGTCTCGCCGCTCCCGCGCCGCGCGGGTCCGCGAACCTTATCGCTTCCCAAAGGTCGCGGGACCCATCGCCGACCTCGCCGATAACGCGTTTTTGCTCGATAATTTTTGTTTGGTAAAAAATAAATTTCATCAAAAATAATCGTACGCGCGATCGAAACCGAAGGTCGAATTTAAATATTTTAGATAAAATATTTAATTGGCGAGATCCCCGGCGTGTTCCCGGGCGCGTGCGCCGGCGCAGCGTCCGCGCGGAGAGTGGCCGCTCGCCGCTCGGGCTCCGCTGACCGATATTCCCGCGCGCGAGTGGCGCAACGCCGCACTCGGCCGATGCATTAAGACGGCGGGCGCTCCGCCCCCGCGCCCGGACTCATTACTCTGATCTATTTCTCAATAACCGCCGGGAACGCCCCGCGCTCCCGGTGGGTGCCTCGGTTCCGCAGCCTTCAGAGTCGAGGGTAAGCGCAGGTGCGAGCGGCTCGCTAGCGGTAGGTTTGGATCGGCCACCATCCGCCCGGAAACCTTTACACAGTTCCGGTTCCATACCCGTAGTCGAGGACGCCGAGTTTTGCTCAGTAGTTATTGGCACGCAGTAAGCAAATGTGCGCGGGCGATGTATTTCCAGAGCCACAGCAGCGAGACGTAGTGTTATCAACCGCCCCTCACCCCTCACCCCTCGTCCCGCCTGTGTTCCTCCGGCCACCGCTCTATAATCGACTAATTTATTGTAATTACCTCCAGTAATTAACTCGCACATCGTGGTTTTCTGGAATACTTAAAGAAACAGGGCAGCTCGTACGGCAGACGAACAAGACACGCTTTCAAACTGCTATCTTGTCGATTTTTCCACAATGATTTTTTAAGAAGCTCCGTCTTATTAGTGTTGTTTTAAGAAACTTCGCGAATACGTTCGCTTGCATTCCAAAATAACATTATGACATGTTTTATGACATTTTCTTTCTGTTTTGGGGAGCCCCCGGAAGCTAGCCTCAGCAGAGCTGGCTGCAACTGAGTTTTCTACTAAGATATTACAAACATGTACCTGTGAATGCCCAGCTTGTAGGAACACTGGTTTAAATCTGGATATGTAAGTATAGTTTGCGTAGTGTAGACTTTCATAAAGGAAAATGACCTCAAGAAAACTCAAAATTGACTTGAGTGCTTTGAGGACCGATGTCGACGCGGATAAAGCCGCGAATGTTGTTAGTTAACCTTAACATTTCCTGACTCGAATTTATGAGAATAGATTTGTGCATCCACATAGAGAGGAGCTGAGGCCCGTGGGCCGACTGCCGAGTGTAGGGCGCTAACGAAACGTAAACATAAACGATATTTGCATTTCGTTAGTGCGTACTGCGTAGTTCGCAGTTAGCGGCTGTTACCGAGTTGCGTTTTGTTTTGAAACTGGAGAAAGGGCGGGGTTGGGACGTGTGGCGGCGGGCGATGGTGTGGTGGCTAAAAGTACAAGCGTTCATGAGGACTGTAGGCTTTGCCACACCCGTCTTATCTTGCAAACAACAACGATATCAGAGATCGTGATTGAATTTAGCTTATAGAAATTAAAACCTGAAAGATTCGCTTAAACATGAAGCTCTTAGATCTTCCAATAGATTTCTTTCTAAAGGAATATTTTGCTTACATTGCGTTATGATGAGGGCTTATGTTCCGCCACTGGTTAAGCTTGTGACTCAAATCAACTAGAGATTGATTCCTCACATTGGATCATCTTAGCAATTTGAATTTGAGCCTCACGGCCAATAGTTTCCTGAGCCGAAGTTGAAGATTCGTTCCAATAATATGCCACTGCAAGTGTAGCACTTGAGACAAGTTTGGTTCAAACTTGCCAGTTTACCGACAACAAATTTCGACAACGAACGCTACCCCCTGCTGAAAAGTTTATATATGCAACTTTGACGTGTTAAACTTTGCGCAAATAGTATAAACTTGCTTCAAAGGTAAAGCATTAGGTACTCAGATTTTTGTTTATTCACAGGATTCAAATGAATGAATATTGTTGGTATCTGGTATCACCGAGTGTAGAAGAGAGCAGCAGTCGACGCCAGTTTAAAAACCGTTCGCTTAATTGTTTCAATTAATGTGTCGGAGAATTGGCTCAATTGGTGCGGGCAGCAGCTGCCGGGGCTGCTTGCGTTATGTGTACAACTATTGAAGTGGAAACTTGTTAATATCGTTGAGCACTTTGGTAGTCTTATGGGTTCGCGTTACGGACATTGTAATGCGGCGGCGTAGCGTCGGAGTGATGGCTGAGCAGCGAAGCGGGACGTCCGCATAAGACGGTTTTTGGATGGATGAAATGTTTTGAGTCATCGTTAATATCGTCATCAACATACTTAATAGTATACGGGTGACGTATTCATTCATCATTAGTGGTGTTTATTGTGTTTAATGCTAAAATACAAATTTAAATGTTTTCACTTCTATCGGCAGACCCTACGACCTACGACTGATGAGTGATTTGAAATTGAATCGATTTTGACGGCCAATTTCTTTATATTAGAGTGACAAGACGATGCTTGATGGTAGGCAACGGCACTCGCCCCTAACAGCACAGTGCCATGTAGATATTTGATCATCAAGCCTTCAAATCATTGGCTGGAGCTACACTGGTATCACCATTCCTGCTTGGAAGTAGCATAATTTGCAGAGGTGTAGGGAACCAAGTGGACTCCGCAAATAATATCACAAAATCAATAATATTTTACTGGAAGATTCACTAACAACAACTGAGTATTCACATAGCTTATCTGCCTTGACCCGTTCTCGCAGGTTCACAGATAGCACACAAGATTTGATTCGCAAAACAATTTCTTAAAAATGTATACGAGCATATAAATTTCTCGTCTAAATAATTTTTCAAATGTCACATTGACACAAACTCCCACAATAAAAGGGGCGTCTCAAAGTAATGGTAAACCCTGACACATACCATGGCGTGTTTTGATAACAGATTTCAATGAATGTTCATCAAATAGTTTCAGAAAAAATAATGCAGTGGGATTGAAGTGGGATCGGTTCAACAGGCGAGGTGGTAGTCAAACGTGGACCTACATGCGGTATATATCCTTAATCTGTTGCGTAACCAAAATCCCTTAGAGAAGACGTAGTTTAGACTGGAGACTGCGAGCCACGAACTGGACACCCAAACAACAATGTCCAGGATCCCACAGGATCCAGCGACAAGAAACGCGACAAAAGTCGCAGATACCATTCCATGGAAGTGGATGGGAGTGTAGTAGGCGCATTCGCTGATGATGATTATGAACTGGAGTAGAGCTCAGAATAATCAGTGTACAGATGTCAAAATACATACAACGCGTTTTCGACCGTGATGATGGCAGAGGACAGTGAGAGTGTTCCCCTTCAGGAAGACGCGTCTTGTGCAGTTTATTGTACTAAGATTTATGAAGTATGTTATTCATGGCAGCAGGCAGTGCCTGGAGAAGAATATCAGTCGTTTTAGTAGTGGTAGGACTCTTGGCAGAGTCCGCCTGGGGAAGTACCACACCTTTGCCAGTTATTCTACCTATTATATATATTTTCTATACATCTATATATTCTATTATATTCAGGGGCAATGTTTCCAGAGAAATTACAGGGCTTAGAGACATAACATCTTAGATCTCTGGGGAACGAGCGCAGTGCAGTGCTAGGTAATGATTTGGACTCTTCTTGTTCCAATAGCTGCGTGTCACTGTGCTGTTATGTGGCAGGCATGTTACTTACCATCAGGCACATGTCCTGCTCGTCTCGTCACTTTTGATTACGAAAAAAATATATTAGAGGATGGGGTTGAGTGACGTATCTTAGGAGAGCCCCATGTCCTCTGATGTTCTGCCCCAGGCACTGCCTGCTGCCAGGTGCTGGTGGGTATGCTGATGCTATGGACATTTTAATCATTTGAGTTTGTTGGTCTACGTTTGCCGTTCTTCCACAAGTACGGTAGTTTTTCCGCATCCGCCAGACTAGATAACCCTAGTGCGGCCGCCGAGTGCGAGTTGAAGCTATGAAGACACATATGAGCTTGACCTCTGTACTTTATCTTTGTTATCTTATTGCTGCTAGTTCCACCAGCAGTCCTCGCACGTGTGCCCCGCCCCGCCCCCGCCCGCCCCCGCCCGCGCCCGCATGTGCCCACCTGGGCCGGGGTACCCCTCGGTGGCTCGCTGCGGGCCACCAACACTCAGTGTATATTTTCTGAATACAAATTAACTCACTTAATAGATACGGTGACTAAAACTAATTAGTCCGCCAGTTAATAGAACACGTGTGTATCGTAATCAATTCCCTGCGCCATCAACGTTTTATTGATCCAATTTTAAGATGCGGTCCAAAGCTGAATCTATTTTGATAAATATAGATGCCGTCTGCCGGATCCTGAATGGAAGCTATTTTAAAACTAACAGCGGATGCTGAAAGGCTATCGTAAAAATTGAACCGAGATTTGAACCGAACCGGCGAGGAATGCAGCACGCCCGGGCCGGCCGCCCGGCGCCGGACCGGCGACGGCTGCCGGCTGAGCAAGACGACTTACCCGCTTGCATCACATATATAGGTCAAAAATGTAATCAAAGAAATCATTATTTCATAAAAAGAGCAACGTGAGCGAGCCGGCGAAACGTCTCTTCTTATCAGTGCTGAGCACAGAGCTACGCGGGATTTTGAACACGAACTATTCAATACATTGTAATGCGCTCGTCACTCGGAGACATAAAACAGTTCATCGTTACGTTTTCTAATCTCAAACATTGCCCTTCAAACATGAACACAATAATGTTAGTATCTCACGGTACAATTTATACAATAAATACGTAAAAGTAAAACGTGTATTCATTATTTAAATGTACTTGTTAACATTTGTGCTAAATAACACTGTACCTTCACTGCAACGATGTACCTATTTATACCGAAACTGCACTGGCCGCCGGAGCGCCGGAGCGCCGGAGCCAGCGGAGCGCAGCGAGGGAATGAAGCGGAAATGAAGATGACGGGTCGCTGGTCGCTGGTCGCTGGTCGCTGGTCGCTGGTCGCTGGAGCGAGCTCTCAGCTAATTACTCATTTCTACTTACTCATTTCTTTCTTACGAGTTTTAATGTTCCAGTTTTGTTGCTGTCTGTTTGCGCTACTGGTAGTATTCCAATCACAGAAATGTTAATTATTATTAAAAAATTTGTGATTCCAACTTGCAGCTCTGGGTACACAGCTTTATTTCGAAGTGCAGCGCCCTTGCTGAGGGACAGTGGGTGCAGGTGCAGCCTCGGAGGGATTCACCGGTACGCAGCCTCAGATTTGGAGGGGGTTTGAAATTTGTCTTAGTGCATAGTGTTCTACTAGTGAAGTCATTTGATACCCATGTCATGTCCCTTGAGACCCCACCCCTCCCTCGGACCTGAGTGAGTGGGGTGTGGGGTGTGGGGTGTAGCTACCCGCTGTTACTCTTGCTGAACTTCTTGTTTCTTTGAGTTCCTTTTCGTCAGAAACTTCGAAAATGTGCGTTGTAGGTTGTAGTACTCGTAGGCAGGTACAGGATGCAGTCTTCCTAGGTCCTAGGGAAGTACCACACCTTTCCCAGTTATTCTACCGCCCAACATTAATTTATTTTTCTATCGAATAAAAGGCTTTATTATTATTAATTAGCTGATGATGCCCATATCTAAGTGTTGAAATAACAAAATTATAGGTAATTGTCTGTAAAATGTCTGTAAAAATGTAAATATATTGTCTTTAGCTATCCATTTGTGCAGTTTGTTCTTGACAGAGTTCAATGATTTTGCCGAAATAATATCCTCTGGAGACCTGTTCCAGTTGTAAGCCACTCTGTTGCCGAGGATGTGATGAGCAGTGCTTGTCAGTGATGGTGGTGGGTTATTGTGGAGACAGCACTGTGTTAGTTAATTAAAGGGCAATGTATTCAGTGAAATCGTCGAAATCGAATAGTCTTATTTTTCTGGTTGAAGACCGTATTGCAAGTGCTTGTAGTGATTTGATATTATTAGTATATTTGATAGATGAGTTGGACTCTCCGTGTTCGAAGGTCTTCGTAGCACTGTGAGATGTGAAAAGGCGTGTTATTTACTATCAGACCTTTCTCGGACCTGAAAATTGTGAGGGTGTTGTCGGTCGTGTAAGTAAACGTTTGTATTTCGGTGGTGACGCGAAGACCGAGACAGGTTAAAGTTCGCGTGGTATTGGGGCCGCCAGCTATGTAGTTTGGACGGTTCTGTGCCGGCCGTTGTGCGTCTGCGCAGTGGGCACACATGCGAAAGTAAAATTATACGTCGATCAATCAGAGACACTGTCCGTCTGTGAAACAGATCCGTGCGGGAACGGGTGCGTGGCGAGCGGCTGCCGGCCAACGGGGGCTTGTGGGCGCCACGTCGGGCACGTGGGACGAGCCGCGGTTATCACTCCTAGTGAGTGTTGCCATTTTTGAAGTGAACATTTCTTTTGGCGCGCCACAGACAGATTTTTTGGGCTATGAATTTAATTCTACCGTCACGCTCGGGAATCATAAGGAATCTTCGGGTAAACTCGGGATCATGCCCATCGGCCATCTAGAAATGCGTCAGCATTTCCCATTGGCTATCTAGAAAGACGTAAGCACATCTAGATGACACTGGCACATGGCCACGTCCTCCGGTTTCCCCCGCGTAGTTTCCAAAGTAAGCTATCAAATTCTGAGTTATAAGATTTCACTTCTATCGGCAGTCCCTATCTCCCTATGACTGCCAATTGTTTTTCCTGTTTAAAATGTATTGAACCATGTACTTATATTTACCACCAAAGATGACACTGGATCCCACAACACAAAACTTCACCTAGTGTGGGATCCAGAGTTCCTTTTGTAAAACTACGAATAAACTCTAACCACTCGTATAATGTTGCTATTATAATTATCGTAGGTATTTATTTACATGTTGTTTTTAATTTTTCGTTCGAAGGTAAGTGTTTGGTGCCAGAAATACACTAACACTGAACCTCCTCTTTTTCGAAGTCGTTCAGTGCGGTGCGCCCCAGCTCAAACATTCAGATCTGAAGGCGAAGGATCGGGGATACAGACGCCTAGAATGAGATCCATCACAATAAATACATTCTAAATAGTGTCCGACCGAAAGTTCGGTTTCGGTTTCGGTTTCGGCCGAGTTTCGGCCAAAAATCAAGTTTCGGCCACAGTTTCGGTTTCGGCCAAAATCGGCCGAAACTTTTGCCGAAACCGAAACTTAACAAGTTCAAGCACGTTCACGATCGCCTAACTTTGTTTTCCGCGGCAACGCTTTGACGGACCTTGTCGGGAATTACCGTGCGCCGTTCGGATAGTTCTGTAGCAACCAGCGATGCCAACCGTACGAGGTTCCTCGTACAAATACGAGATTTGTAGTCTTTCGTACGAGGTACGAGGACACTATTAATTAACCTCATACAAATAAGTACGAGATTATAATATTGCTATTATAAAATAGTGAAAACTAGAGCCATCTATCAGAACTTGTAAGGACTTACAAGACTTCTTACTAATTTCTTATCTATCCTATTATGATATATATTGTTTTTCCATTTCATGCCCTAATTAAGGCAAAATAATAGGTAAAATGCACCAAATTTCAGTATTTTAATAAATTATATACTTGACCACGTGAGTTTCGGTTTCGGTTTCGGTTTCGGCCGAAACTGAATCCACGGCCGAACATTCGGTTTCGGTTTCGGTTTCGGCCGGAAAATCAGTTTCGGTCGGACACTAATTCTAAATGGCGTGTCGTGACTCATTCTTCAAAGAAATTTAAAACTAAGTGCCCTTGTAATGAATACAACCTAGAAAACTAAGCAGCTTGCGTTTTAGCAACCTATGCAACTCGATAGCGTGTAGTATAAATAATAACTTATCTTCCAACTCCGCCAGGTACCTCGCAAAACATTGAGAAGCGCGACCTACGTCGCGTCACGCGGAGACCTCTGCTCGCGAGGTTATCCATCTTGCTCTGCTCCACAGGAATATAACAGGTACTTCATACTTATGTTTACGTAGGAACGAACATGTTTCCTTATTGTTTACCCGAAATTCTATTAATATTGGTGCGACTAAAGACATGTTCTTCAACTTTTCCTCATGGACTTCAAATATATGTAGTAGGTACATACCTATAATATACCTAGGTCCCTACTCGTTCTCTTCTGAACTTCAGGAAATCAAAGTTCGAGTAAATTATATCTAAACTCACCACGAGTTTGCGAACCGCGGAGTGCGCAGTGTCCGGATGTCAACTTACCTGGAAACAAGAAATGAATTGTTGAGTCATTTTAGTATTTACAAATTAGTGAAAATAATTTCTAACTTGCCTGCCACTAGGGCCGATAACATGGCACGCGTCAACTCCACTCGTTTGAGCCATAAGGTTGATTTTTGGTCATTATTTTTAGTCAATATACCGTTAGAATAATTAATTAATGGGTATTTAATTTAGCATGTTTAATTTCATGTATTTTGTGATTGGGTGAGTTATCGCTGGCTTAATCAGGCGAAACGCGACTCCCAACTTGGAGCCCCGGGAGATCCCATGCGCACCATTGTCTTTTCGAAGTCATGATGTGGGATAGCACAATGCTCAATGTAATTTAAAACGGTGAAGAAAAGCCTCGTTAGGAAACCGACATATGCCTAGAATCTTTCGAGGTCATGTGTCATCCACCAACCTGCACTACTGGGCAAGCGTGGTGGATTATGGCTTTGACTCTCTCCTTGCGAGAAAACCCCAAGTCCCAGCAGTGGGAACATTTAGTTGGCGGTTTATGTGATTGGGTTTAAGCAATTAAAAGAACAAATTACGCACAGCAGCTTTGACAGTATATATATATACACAAAATTATGGTGTAGAAATGCACTTTACATACAATATACATATATAGACCACAATTATTCTATGCCACAATTAGAATAATAAAATTGTGGTCTATATATGTATATTGTATGTAAAATGCTAATTATTTGACATTTGAGGCCATCTAGCGGTTAGCAGCTGAACCACTACGAAGTTACGAACATGTGAGGAACACGCTGTGATGCGAGACAGGTCGTGGCGTGGTTTACTGTGTGAGTGATAGAAACCGCTTGCTCGATTGAGGCTGGAACCGCTAGATGGCAGTATTATAAATAAAAATCATTTGGATTTTGTAGGGTTTTAGAAACGTACATTATTTTCTGTATACGATTTGCTGCAAAAAAGTACGTTCCTGTACTTACAAAAAAAAAACACGTAAATGAATTTATAGACACTAAAAAACGAAAGAAACAAATTTCTAGCTCTACATTGGAAATAAATCCTGCCCGCATGTAGTGAGGTTACAAGGGTTTTTCATGTGCCAAGAAACTTTTTTCACGGAGTTATTTATTGCTAGAGGTAACTAAACTGTATGAAAAAGTAATAAACACACAATAAATATAAATTCCGACTTAGTATGACTTGATCACATCATACATACTCTGTCCTCCAATTCCTACAATAGAGCGCGCAAAATATCATTGCATGTATTCATTTGTATTATTTAAATAGCGATGAAATTAAATATATTGTGTGTTTCTTTCTTCGGTGTATGCATGTATTCATATAAGTATCGTTATTATGTTAGATTGATTATAAATGACCAGCAAAACAAAAAATACTAAGTTTGTTTTACTCTATATAATTAGAATACATTTATTGCACAGAAAAGTAAATTATTTAATACTAATTAAAAAAATAAAATAGGTAGTCCTAATGAATTAGGGTAATTTTATATTGATGTGTTGTGTAACCAAATTATTTTTATTTCGTTATCAATAATCAATAGTTATCAATAAAAACATGTTTTCGTTTGTTTTTGTTTTTAGTTTGTGTTTACAAAATTTAGCACTAACTCTGTCGACATCAGGGAGTGCGCTCGCGCGCTGCAGGATGTTTGCCTGCTCAGGAGCATTACTAATAAATTACTTAGTGATACCACGAACACTATGTACCCAGAGTTGGAAAAAACGAGTTTTTTCTAAAAGAACAAAACATCGTGTTTTTTTTCCACGAAAAAAAGAACATGTTTTAATCTATTTTTAACCCCCGACAAAAAAAGGGGTGTTATAAGTTTGACGTCGATGTCTGTCTGTCTGTCTGTCTGTCGGTCTGTCTGTCTGTCTGTCTGTGTGTGTGTCTGTCTGTGGCACCGTAGAGCTCAAACGGATGGGCCGATTTCGATACGGTTTTTTTTATTTGAAAGTTAATATCCGTGCGGGTGTTCTTAGCTATGTTTGGTTAATATCGATTCAAAATGGCCGCCTCCACAAAATGGCGGACAAAATATTTCTTCACATCCTACCTCAATATGGGTATCAAATGAAAGGGATTGACTAGCAGAGTACTAAACGCTATAACAAATTTCAAATTCAAGATGGCCGCCACCACAAAATGGCGAATTATATAATATTTTTCACTACTACCTCAATATGGGTATCAAATGAAAGGGCTTGATTAGTAGAATACTTTGCACTATGACAAATTTCAAATCCAAGATGGCCGCTACCACAAAATGGCGAATTACATTTCCTTTTTCACAATTCCCTTAATATGGGTATCAAATGAAAGGGCTTGACTAGTAGAATGTTGTACAGATAACAAATCTAAGGTAGTCGGGGGGTTAGTCAAAATTTTTAATTTTGTTCTTGTTTGAGAATGTTTTAATTGACATGTTTTAATCATGTTTTAAACATATGTAGTTTAAAACACTTCTTGTGATAAAAAAAAATATTGAGTACGTACCTACTTACAAAAGAAATATACTACTACCTACAATAAAAGAGATGTTTATAATGAAACACCAATAAATATCATATCTAATAAATCAGAAGTATTTATTACAGTAATTTGTAACTACTAAGTAAGTAATTTTAAATGACTTTAGGAAATTACCCCGACCGAATTACCGATCACTACCTCGGTAGTGATCGGTAATTCGGTCGGTGTTTCGGTTTTTACGGGGATTACCCCTCGGGGTAATCAATGTTGAGTGAGTGAGAGTGAATGCTGCCAGCCTACAGAGGTACCACAACCACAAAATGTAATGCAAATTTGGCAAAAAAACAGTATGAAATAAATGAATGTGTAAGTAGGCATATGTTTTTTTATGTATGTTTTAAACGTGTTTAAAACAAAATGTTTTAAAACATGTTTGTTGTTAAACAGGGTAATTTTTTTTTTCTTCAGTGTTTTAAACAATGATTTAATCAATTGTTTAACACATTGCCAGCCCTGTATGTACCTGACGTTGTAAACGTATATGCACGTGATTTCGTTATTTGCCTATCCAGTGAAGGTGTAAGGTCAGTCGGTCATTAAATGTAGAGATTCGTTCCTCGCCAGCCTTGAAGGAGCGCTGACTATTATGTCGGCCGCCAATTAGTCTCCGCGCTCTCACTGACGACCCCCAGGGTCGCGCGTCTCGACGCCCGGTGGATTGTACGCAGGATATTTTTTTTAACTATAACGGGTCTACACTTGACCGCCAGCTCGTCTGATGTTAAGCGACGATGCGGTCTACGATGGAGAGTGTTTACCTGTAAGACACCGATTCACTCTCGGTTTGAAGACACCAAGATTGTAACCAAAAAAAATCCGCTCTGGTAACGTATTCACCAGCCTGGACATTCTTATAACAATGGTAGAGTCAAATGTCTTCGATCAAGTCTTTGGAACGTCAACTATGAAACGATGTTGCTTTTGCAAGCTATGAGCAGCAGTGTTTCCACAACTTCCCCTTCCAAAGGGAACTTCCCCTTTTGAGGGGAAATTAGGGTCCAGAGGGGAATAAAAAGGGGAAATCAAACAAATACAAAAACTTCGTCTTGTTAAGGAAAATTTTCCTATAATTAGTCAGATATCCAATTTTTTTTACAGCTTCAATATTATTGAGATTGGTTGCAATTTCAAAATTTGAATCTCGCCTGAGGGGGGGCAGAACTATACCAAAAAAACAGAATAAGTTTTGAGGGGAAAAAAGGGGAAAATTTAACGATCCCGCCGGTGTTACGTGTTACCCGCGCTCTGCTTACAAGTGATAGCTGCTCTGTAGCACTCTAATAAATCAAAACTAAGTACCTAGTTTTAGTATTGGACGGCCTCCCACTAGATGGACAGATGACCTCATAAAGGTCCCTGGAAACTGCTGGTTGCAGGTTGCGCGGGACCGTTCGTTGTGTAAATCTAGGGGGAGGCCTATGTTCAGCAGGGGACGTCTTGCGGCTGATGTACCTAGTAGCTTTACTTTATACTGTAGTTTCGAAAACGACGACCCATCCGCACATTATTGGACCTTTCGACCTCGCGCATTGCGCGCGCGCACTCACGCGGACGAACACTTTGGTTGGGTGGTCAGAGGTGCGCGACCGACACAATGTTAAGCTATCACCGTTATTCATTTTACTTTTATCATCGAACATCAAACTGCAACGAAGTATCGTACCTCGCTCCGACATAAAGCCATGGGAAATATACCGTACCTAACTACCTACCTAATGATAATGTGACAGCACAGCGCGGTGAGCTGAGGATACATTTATTTAAGTAATTTGGTAAGTAGCAAACATACGGAATCTGAGCGGCTGTATGTACCTAATCAATAAGTCAACGGTATGTTAGCCAATATAACTATATCCCAAGTCTCGTTGTGGGTCGGCGTCAAGCGTCAAGCACTACAGACTCGGAATTCTAAAATATGTCCTTCTCTTCACAAATCTTCCCGAAAGCGGAGTGTATTGTGATTTTTCCTGTCCCATCGAACAAAACGTCAAAAGCTTCTAAGTACTCATTTTTGTGTGAAAACTTCTTCAGCTTGTTCGAGCACTTGTTATTTCTTATGGTTTCACGTCACCGACGTTATAATCTAGCAGCGTAGTGTTTGCAGTGTGGCGTCAGCAGGTGTCGAGGGCAAGGTGAGTGGAACTGGTTTCCCGACCAGTTCTCGCAATCAATGCTGATCGGGGGGTCTACCGCTTAGTAAAAACTGTCTTGGCTTTGGTACTGCTCTCTCTTTTCTTTTCATTTCAAATTATAGAGACAGCAATAGCAAACCTATAGCCAGTTTAGTTAGCCGGTAGAAGGACCGGCCGGACCATTGCTGCCATTGACCACATTCGCTGCCGGGTCGCGAACGATATAAAATATATTTATAGGAAACTATTTTCTTGTGAGATAGATTTGCATTCGCACAACCTAGAATGTAGCGAAACTTACTAATAGATACAGGATAGATAATGCTAGTTATTTAAATTTATGTAAATGCACATATCGCACAGCGAACTATGGAACGAACTATGCTTGGAGTTTCTCTGTATGATTGTATTCGGAACGAAGTAATTCGCTAAAGAACCAAGGATACCGACATAGCTCAATGCATTTGCAAACAGAAGTGACAATAGGCCGGTCATATCTGTTGCAGAACCGATAACCATTGGAGTAGACATGTTTTTGAGTGGTGACCCCGAATCAGGAAACGTAGTATAAGACACCTTGAAATAGATGGAGTGAAGATATACGGAAGACAGCAGGCAGTGGATGGAAACGTAAAGCTGTGAATATGGCTGCGTGGTGACGACCACACCAGCGATCTACGCGCACCTCCGCACGAATAGGTTCCACAAATTTGACGAGGGTTCAACCTATCGAGTCGTTGCTTCGGACACAATGCTACGTAGGTACTTGTAACATGAGCCGCGACCACTCAAAGTTTCGTGATCCGAGTCCGTCCGGCATCGGGAAATTATGGGCCATTGTTCACACCACAGGAAAGTAAACCATTGCAGGACGCCCACTGCACGGCAATATTATTTTCAGCCTTGGTATTGTTTTCCGATTAATTTCGAGCAAAAGTAAAAAGAGATATTACAAAACATCAGACATTCCATGAAGCGGTAGAGTTCAGGGCCTTCCAACGGCTGAAGATCAAATTTTCGAAGCAGGAGGATTGTGATTTTCAGGTGAACATCCTGCGTCCCCGCTGATTCAACCAAACTGTTCTGTGAAAGCCAGCAGGACTAAAACCCATACGACTGTCTTAGGTGCGCGTGTGCTGATATCTGTTAAAATGTACAATTGTGATAATTTTAGGTATTTTGTCGACGTAATGTCCTTTTTTTAATGTTCACCTTGTAATGTGTCGAGAACTATTTGTCATAGAAAAACCTTGTACAGATTTAAAGGCCGAAGTTTTTGATCTCGCTGATAAGTACCTCAAGAGCCTAGGCTGGATCGGGGCAGCACTGGCGCGGGGAATGTATACACTCAGCGGCACTCATCTGCCCAGTCAAATAAAAATTAACATCAGAGGCGGGCAGCAAATCATGGATCTTTAATTATTTATACTGTTTGGAGAAAGTAGGATTATTATAGTTTCCGTCGAGCAAACGCTAGCAAAAGTACTTCGACTAACATTCTGCTGTAAGCGAGTTTAAATCGTAACATCAAGTAGTAGACAATAAGTTATTTTTCACAAGGGATCTGGTGGTAGTTGACCTCTTGTGGCATCCACCAATAAAACAAATCTAACTTCCCGTAGTTGGGGCGCAGAAGGCGTGGGGCTCTACTACGTATTGTTATGGTATTACATATCGTACGACGCGTCGTCGACGACTCGACGACTAACGCATGCACCTACCTACACCTCGGACAGTACGACTTCGTTTGTGCTGCCGTCGCGTCGGTAGGGAAGATCAAGGAACGGACTTCACATCACAATAACTCTCCCCCACGAGCCGACCGTAGCGTTCAACTTTAAAGTTAATAATTTGAATTCGCTAGACGTCGCGATTTCGCTTTGTCCAAAAATTGTATTTGGAGATGTTCGTCTCACGAAGCCTCGAGTTACCGTTTAAAATGCGGTAACGTGTTAAGTAATGCACAGTCAGTAATGGCCGCGCGCTCACGAAAGCTTTGGTATAAGTAACATGAACTTCCTGACAGCGCGTCACAACCGCTGAAACTCGTGTAATCGCGGATCACCGAGCTATCGGCCGACCGCGACAACACGGACGAGCTGTACGTGACGAGCGAGTAGGAACGGACGGACGACGGACGAGCTGTACGAGAACGGACGGACGAGCGGTACGGAACGGACGGACGGAGACGTACGTGACGTGACGAGTAGGAACGGACGGACGAGCTGTACGTGACGAGCGAGTAGGAACGGACGGACGAGCTGTACGTGACGAGCGAGTAGGAACGGACGGACGAGCTGTACGTGACGAGCGAGTAGGAACGGACGGACGAGCTGTACGTGACGAGCGAGTAGGAACGGACGGACGAGCTGTACGTGACGAGCAGTAGGAACGGACGGACGAGCTGTACGTGACGAGCGAGGAACGGACGGACGAGCCATTCGTGACAGCGGTAGGAACACGATCACCAACACGAAAACTCGATCGCGTACTTCGGATCCGGCGCCGAGTAGTGCCGATGTTCCGCCGAGTCATTGCTTCACTATACCTAACTACGGTGGCTTCACGGTCGCGCACATAGCTAATTATCCTAAACCGACTTCGTAAAAAGAACTTTCTGTAAGTAAGAAAGACTTCGTAAGAAAGACTCTTCTGCTGTACCTATATTAAATAGAACAAACAAATAGAAACCAGAAGTCAATTGAAGATGAAGAATCAGAGGACAAATAATAAGTACAACACAACCGATTAAGAGCCCAGTTTGTATGGGTCAACTTAAATGTTTTGTAATATTATCTCATCTTACTTGCAAACAGCAATAAAGATATTTGTATTTTTTTTCTTGACGATTTTTGTCCTGCTGTAGTCAAAAATAACCTGAAAGCACCTGTTAAGGAAACATTGTATATTTAATTGGATAACGGGACACTCACGTATATTAACCTAACCTAACCCGTTATCCAATTAAATATGTGTAACAACCACGTTAATTTTAATACTGAAACATTGTATAATTGTAAATTCACCTTTGACTTGTTTAAAATGTATACTGGTGGTGTTTCTTTAAATAAATAAATTGTTTTGTTTGTGTATAAGGTTATTCAATGATGTTTTTTGGTTGATGCAATCACAATGAGAGTTTGATGGAGAACTACGATGTGGCGAAGACGACGCAAACATACGTCGAAGGTTCTTGCGGTATTCGAAGATATCTGGACCGCGACATTTTATCTCTGCTCTGGGTAGAGTAGAGTTTATATTCTATCATTCCATGCAAAGAAACGGTTTGAGCGGCTTCGGGCGCGGTTCAACGCTTTACTGGACAAACAGTACTTTTACAGAGCACTCACGCAGACCCTACGATTCCATTCATGTTACGTGGTCATCGGCTGATTTAATAGAAAAATATTGTACAGTCAACTACCTGGTCTCCTGGGCGAGTAAAGTATTTCGCGATTTATAAGAAGATACCACACATTTCTTCTACGATTCTTTGTTTGATCCCTTCAAAGGCAACCCCAAGATCGTTTCCTGGTGGATCGGCGCGTTGACAAGCATCACTCTACAGCCGGGTGAGAGCGAGCGCTGACGTGTCACGTGTATTTATTTTAGTCCTCGTTTTATTTTAAGTTATGTCGTGTTTCTGGTCAGTATCTGGTTATCGCAGGACGAGGCAAGGTCGCGGTCGACCGCCGACCGCCGGCGACGCGCGAACGATAGCCTGATAGAGCGATGTTCAGAGTTCAGACGATTGCCTAGTGTCTAGTGTTTACCCGACGGAGCTGACTTATGGAAACCCTAATTATTCCTGCTATGTAGGTGTTTATTAAGTATAAGTATTAAAAAGAAAGGTCACGAGATGCAAGATGGCCCTTTTACGGCGTAACAAAATCGGCTTTGGCATTGCTGTCTCTATAATTTCAAGCCAAAAGAAAAGAGTGAGTAATATCGAAGCTAAGACAGTTTTAGTTTGTGGGTAGCCCCCCGGCACACGGTAGGAACAGTCGCCCGTCGGTGGCGCCGGGCCGCACGGGCCGGCACGCGGGTGACGTTAGACAGCACTGGTCTAACATTCACACACCAAGCGACTGTCTCCTCGACTCACCAAGGTCACCGCCGCGCCGCCGGACGGAACCGGCGCTAATAATGCGGCGTGCGCGCGCGCATCTCACTAATGAAATACTTATAGTCGCTTACAAGGTACTTGTGTGCGATTTCAGTTTACGAAGCAAGCTATGTGTTATTACAGGCTGTTCCAAACTGTAAACTGTATTTTCTGAATTCAAACCAGATCTTTTGTCGTTCCGACACCACGGGGAACAAACATCCAAACTGGTACATTTATAACGCGAGTATGTTTACGTAATCCATCCACGATTATGTAAACCACATCTTCAACAATTTCCTAATAAATAATCATAACTCACAGTTACAAAATAAATAACACACTAACGACCCTGAGGGTTCCACATTAGCAAATTGGTGACGATATTTGACAATCTACCTCTACATTAATTAGATGAAGAAGCGCCGATAACGTATAATTTATACATAATTTCGTTACATAAGTGGGATCGCTAGCATGTGACCTGGTCAGCGGGTCTGTCTGTCAAGGTGAGCTGGACTGGCCGAGCGGGTGTTACTTCACACCTTGGCTGGGAGTCGTTGAGCCCCGGCGGCGGCGCAGCGTGTTTGAATTCCAAAACAGTTTTAAAAGCCTCCTTAGTAGTTTGTGTTAAAACTAGATTGCGTACAAAGAATTCTTGGTCTGTTTTCGCAAATGCTTGTGAAATTTTATTGCGACGGCTGAAAGGTATTCAGTGGGTAAAATACAAACACTAGGGTAGGGCCTGGTAAGGTTGCGGAAACAGCAAAAGTATAATAAATACGGTTCCTCTTCAGCGGTCCAACAATCCACACGTATCCAGCCACACTTGCAAACCAGCATTGTCTAACAAAGACTGCTTCTGAGTACAATGCAGTTGCCATAATCCAGATTGGTCAATTAAGGCTTCCTTTTGATTGTTTATTTCTGAATCTTTTTCAGAGAATTCCCAGCAATACGAGTGAGGTTATTAAACTTGTGCCTACGTCTTCAAGGGCCGGTGTTCTAACTCTCCATACGTGCTCGCGTTCACGCGGCAATTAAAACGGAGACAACAGAGTTGTTGCCTAGTTCGCCTGCTGTGTCACTTCCTGAGTATAATTGAGATCAGCTGAAAATACACCACCCGGGGCACGGGAGCGGGGGCGGAGGCACTGTGTGACCCGTTCGGAGAAAACTGTCGGAACAATGGCGAGCGCAGAACTAGTTAACTAAATAGCAGCAATTAGTATCTCGCCACGACAAATACGATACCCGAGAACACCGCCGTCAGCTGAATGAAACAACAACGTACTTCCTACCTCCACGGAATCGTCGGTTTCCTGTTTCGACGTACAGTAAATAGCCCAGGAACGAAGCTCTCACTAGAACTAGAACTGACTTACTCACTCACTAGTACTACAGCCCGGGTTCACTCACAGTCCAGTACCTACTCTTCATTTTAACCCACAGCACAGAATAGCTAACATTAAACCACATTTAAATGCCCACAGTAACTAAAGCTGCTCCGAAAAGGTTCGACCGATTTTATCGTTTCATTGTACGAGTATGTATGTTTTGAAAATAGATCGTATCTTACTAGTAGATAGAGTTGCAAACTCTTTGGACCGTGTAGTGTTATTCTTGGATCTAACCATCGATAATAAGCCAATGGATGTGCTCTGAGTAACTTGAAATTGATAATAAACTCCGTCTCTATGTGTGTCGTAAGTAGTCACACATAACCAATCTACTTGACGCCTAGAATCGCTAGCGGTGTGATATGCTGTGGTTCTACTTAACCGCTTTCTGCAACCGACTGGAGCGGAATGAGTGAGCTCACTCTTCCCAACAATGACATGATTCCGTGCGCTCTGAAGTTTTGGAGAGCACATCTGTGTATCGAGTTCTTTGGATCTAACGACGTTTGCGGGGTCGGCTAGTACGAGTACCTACATAAATAAAGTAAATATGGATGTACTCAATTATTTTAGGTATATTTTAAGAATCGTTATCCTCATTTGTCTCCCGGGCTTCCTGTGTCGGCAGTGGTTTAATACATAACCATAACTCTCATGATACATTTATAAATCAGTGATCAGAATGTGATACCTAATGCAAAAAACACGACGCTTTAAACATGAAAGAATGAGTTAACATGTTTAATGTAGGATTAGAATTATGATACAAATTCAAAACCAAAATCAGCTATATTTTAATTTTAGCTCATTCAATATGGATCAATCAGTTTTGACAACGTGATTGAGGAAGATATGTGTACAGCAAATTTATCATCTATTTAAAACAGTAGACCAAAATGCGGGCATTTATTTATTTCAACATATTACCATTCAGCGTGGTAACGCCGCCATAGCTTTGCCTACAATCAGGCTCGACGTTCTTGACTATCTTTAGAGCTTCATCAGTATATGCCTAATTCAGATGAGCTTGGTGTAGGTGGTTAGGTCCTAATAATGTATATTTCTATTTATATTTCTGTTCTTATTCCGTTATATTCTGAACGACCGAACTGAACAAAAGCTGAGGCTAACAGCTATTGTTCAGTCGTTCAGCAAAGTCCCCATCTCCTCCAAGCTTGCCGCAAGGAACGTTGAACCAACAAAATAAATCTATGTGTTGGTGTTTTCAGATCGAGTGAATCGGTTTCTTCTGGGTCAGATGCTCCATCGTGGACCGCATCGTCGCTTAACAAGCGAGATGGCGGTCAAGTGTAAACCCATAATAGATAAAAAATGAGTGAAGCCGGGTCGCGCCGCTAGTTTCAATTAAAACGGTGTTACGCTATTCTGACCCTAAATTAATAAGTGTTTACGACACATAATGGTGTTTGCGCGGCCGTCGAGCTCGGCGGCGCCAGACTGTCTGCCCTACATACTGCCGCCTCCGGCTGCCGGCTGTGCCCAGGGCGCGGCCTCACACAAATATACACTCTAAAGTTTACGACACAAAGTTTGAAATTAATCGCACCATCGCGAGATAATTCGTCATTATGTCGAGCCACAGTATAAAGAAATAGAGTGTGGTAGAACCGAGTTAATTTTGTCGAGTGTTGCTTAACTTTTTAAATGTCAGAGATATTTTTGTTAGAATAGTTCGTTGGCAGTGGGTCAGGCGCTCCAGCCGAGCCGGCCGAGCGGTCACAAGCTCAACTAATCCCCGTCAGATTTTAGGCGATAATATGTATATATTCCGAACCACCAAGCAATTGGTGGATCGGTATAAAGAACTAGAGTTCCGTACAGGGCGCTTTCAAAGCACACAGACATCGCTCACGGACACGACACCTATTTCGGAATCTATGTATATATAAATAATTCATTGTTCCGAGATGACTCAGCAAAAAACGTTAAACGTGGGGCTCAGAGCTTCAGAGCCGTTTCAACGCATCGCGGGCCAGGGGCGGCTGTGGTTCCGCCAACACATCATGTTTTATTTATTTATTTATAGTTATGTCCATAAACACACTAAATACACTCTTGCACAAATCGAGGCAGGCCATAATTCATCACGCTGGCCCGGGGGGTATTCGCGAATGACAGATGACCTCGAAAGATTCAAGGAACATGTCGATTTCCTTACGATATCTTCTTTCACAGTTTTAAGTTAGTGGCTATGACGCACATGACGCCGTAAGGACAGTGGTGCGCGTGGGATTTGAACAAGGGGCAGTTCTCCCGGCTAGACCAGCTATATACAATATAATGACTACTGTTAAGTATCCACAACTAGATAACGATTCCTACACATAATTTGAGTTCGTTCCCCTGCGAGCACGCAGGAGATGACGTCACAACGTCCTATTGTCCTGTCCTGTGTTGTGACAGTCCTATGTAGACTGACGTCACGGGAGCTCGCTGAGTCACACAGAACTACTTACCGTGGTAGTTTTTCAAGCAGCACATTCAATCACAAAACGCAATGTAAAGTACATTCAATGCACATTGTACTTTTTACTATAAGTTCTGTTAGCCCGGTGTAAAGATCAGAATAGTTTTTATTATTTTTACATATGAACTCAATTGTGTGAGTTCATTTTCCGAACGTTGGCAGGATGTCAGCTGACCTGGTCACCTGGTACGTAAATAAAGCGCACGCGCCGAGATCGATGCGCGCGCGCCGCCGGCGCGGGGGTGGCCCTTTACAATTATAACGATAATTGTCCATTGTGATAAATCAGCGTTCCACGCACGATCAGGATGCACATTCGCGGGACACATGTTCACTGAGGACGGCCACGACTGGCCTGCGGAGTTAGTAGGTAGGGAGTTTGCGCAATGGCCCGTTTTCGTGGCATCCATTCCTCAGTTCGATGCTTGGGACAGATATTTGTGTGGATGATTCATTTTGGGTATGTTATACCAATTATATTTGTATGTGTTTTATTCATAGCTTTGTTTAGTTCGATACTAGACAGAACGTCAGGGAAATGTTGATCGATACAAACTAAACCGAACCATAACAGGTAGTAATCATTTAAACAACAATGGCGGACTGACCAGATCAGTGTTATGTTAGCGTCAGGTGACTGAAGGTCATGGTTATGTGATTGACAGCGTGTGGTCCCCCCCCCCTTCCACACCTCACCCCGCGCGGACAGGTCGCTCGGAACCTGTACCCCTGAGGTTACAAGCCGCCAGCTAGTCGGTGTAACTAACCCCTGCGCCTGCGCCTGCGCCGCCGCGGGGCGGGCTGTGGTGGATCGAGTTACACCGGTGTGTGTCGACTGGCGGCTACCAGGAATACCGGCCTCGTTTGTCTCGTTGTAACGGAAGCCAGAGAGCTCGGCTACTTTTCCAGTTCTCCAATGCAAATGGTAAATATGATATCAAAATCCTTTGTTCTACTGTTCACAATTGTTGCTACGAGCTGGTGCGGGTCTCGTGTGTCGGCTGTCGGACACGCTACTGTCAGGCACTCTGGAGCTTGAGGCCAACAGTGGCGACATGGGTACCTACTCGGCCTCGCCGTCACTGGGGCCACTTTTATAAATATACTCGTACGAGCTGACCCGGCGAACTTCGTACCACCATATTTTTTTCGTCAAAATGTTCTAATATACAAACCTTGTCCCGATAATACGAATTGAACGAACTACAATACTTCACTTCACTTCAATGTTATCTCTTTGAGTTCGTCTAACATCAAAAATGTATACAGTCTGAGTGTGATATATAAACGGCCCGGTGTTTGCTCGCGCAGGTCTCATGTACCTGTTTGTCGCGGCGCGGCGTGCAGCCCCACGTCCTCACATCTTCACAATATAAATAGGTTCGTGCTACACTTTCTCCTCGTAAATCGTCTCACAAAATGAATGATCAGCTCGCGGCGGTATCTGGAGCAGCGGTCGGATCGCGAACTACTTCTAATTTAAAAAAGGTCAATTAGAAAGTTCAGAGGTCAATGAGTGCTGCTGAGATCTCGGCATGGGAATGTCGATCATTAATTATAATGTGTGTTCGATCTAGAAATAGTCTTGTTATGCAAAGATGTTATGTACCTAACTTAATACTTCAATGACACTTTTATTCGTCTGTGAAACTTGGTAATTTTTACTTTTGCTATTTTCCAACAATGTTTGGTAGAACAGACATTTTATGTTTTTACTTTGAGCACTTTTTATGGCATGCAGGTCCGCGTCTGATCTTCAGCGAAGTTTTGTGGTCGAAGTTTTATGTTACATCATCATCATCAGCCGCAAGACGTCCACTGCTAAACATAGGCCTCCCCCCTAGATTTCCATAACGAACGGTCCTGAGCAACCTTCAACCAGCGGTTTCCAGCGACCTTTATGAGGTCATCTGTCCATCTAGTGGTAGGCCGTCCAACACTGCGTCTTCCGGTTCGTGGTCGCCACTCGAGAACCTTTCTTCTTGATGTGGCCTGCTCATTGCCACTTCAGCTTGCTTACTCTTTGAGCTATGTCGGCCACTTTCGTTCTTTTGCGAATATCCTCATTACGGATTCTGTCGCGCAAAGAGACTCCGAGCGTAGCTATGTTACATACAGTTGATGTATCCATGAGATAAATTCGTTATTACGGTTTGTTCTTATTTGTTCTCGTTTGACACGAGCGATACTGGATCCGGTTCCCACCTCAAACAGCGACTCAGGGTCTTGTTACAAGCGATTGTTTTTGCTACAGCTTAGCTGCAGTTTTTTAAGAAATAAAACTTAAGAAGACAATAGATAAAACAGTTTTTTCCCCCATGAACGATAAGAGATAGGTAACTGAGCGGGAAAAGGAGAGATTGTGGAAAACAGCGGAGAGGACGAACTACCGATGATCGGTAACTTGGGTACACAGTTTTTCTTAATTTTATACAAAAAAAAATTTTATGTTTTTTACTTTATATTCTGTGCGTATTTAACATTACTAAATTTCGAAACGATCATAAGTAATTCTCGATGACAAATAAATGTAACTATCAGATTGGCGCAGCACACACCAGGGTGACCTACCAAAACGTGTATCACACGCTGGAACCAAATAATGTAGAGAGATATTACTGGGGTTTATCAACTTTTGTGAATAAGTCGATGAACGATTTTTATTAAAACTGAAACTTCTCCATAGATATTAATTTATAATAGCATTTGTATTCTGTAGCTAGTTTATTCTGTAGGTATTATCTCTCGGCTAGTGTCGCGGCGCCCAGTGCAGTTCGCGGCTCGTGGAACCCGGCCGAGGCGCGCGGCGCGCGGCAGACGGGCAAGAGCGATTAGTTCTGCGCTAACCTCTGCGCCTGCGCCTGCGCCGGCACCGGCGATCAAGCGCACTCAATGCGCGATAGGCGTTTGGTCAGGTTACAGTGTACACACGTTGACACACACACCGGTCGCGCAGCTGCGGGATCATTGCTTTGAAAGGGCCTACGGATGACTTCTACTGTCGACCAAATAATCATACTGGTTCGGCGTCTCATGTGAGAGGGAACTCGTAAAGTTCGTTGTGCAGGAATTCTAACTAGGCTACTAGTATTATATTGCGCAAGTTTGGATATCAGCTCAATCACGTTGGAATTGCTGAAGAAGCTGGGTTGAAATTTGGAAGATTATAGTCTGTAATAGCATAGGTCACTTTTTATTGCGAGAAAATCACGAGAACGGGAAGTACACGGCGAAAACAGCAAGGTTGCTCGTGAAAAATATGTATTTTAAACATTGTAATATGAATAGCCTTAGAGACTGCAGGCCCGTGAACAAAATTTATGGGTCAAATGAACCACCGTAGGACCGGAGACCTATGTAGGATGATGGAAGGGTATAAAATAATAAGATTTAGCACTATGCCGTCACTTGAAAGCTGTCTAATTGAGTGCAGGTGAAGATAAAGTGGTTGCAATTCTCAATCGCAGTTTTCGTTCGTTGCGGTAGACCCCCCGGCCTACACCCGGCGGTGGCCGTGTTCCCGCGGGTGCGAGCCGGGTCCGTGTCGCCGAGCTCCTGGCGGCGAGCAGGCCGGAGCGCTGCTCGGGGCAGATGCACTCTATGCCGAGGGACCAGGGTCTAAACTCGCAATAACTACTTCAGCAGGTACTTGTACAAGAAATTGGCGGTTTGTAGAGTAGTTGGCTCTGGTGGCGACTCGGCCGGGCCGCGATGTGGCCGCCGACAGCGCGGCGTCCCACTAGCAAAAGTGTATGAGAAAGGAACTGAATGTGATTCTGAATCTAGTTTCCCAATCGTTATGCTCCAACATCCCATGTAAACATATACTAAGTACTTAATTTTTTTTCATTGTGAAAATATGTGAACGCTTTCACTTTTGAAAAAAAGCGGAGATATGTTTATGTATTGTATAGAGACTATGTGCCCTACGGGAATCGCCAATCTTGTAGCTGATATTCTGAGTTTAGTACACGTTGGAGCACAATGTCATCAAGCAAGCGATTGTATTCTGAAAAAACGGTGGGAGAAAAATAACAACGATCAGAGCAGAAATAATATTGATGCAGCGACGGAGGATGTTATTCTCACACGAAAGCTTAAAATGAAGAGCCCCTCCGGCGGAGTTCACTGAACCCACAGAACATAGATCAAGACTAAACCGATAAAAAATATACGTTCCCTGGATACGTGGACACGGACATTGAAACATTCAGGGCAAAATTACAAAATGAAATCTTATTTTACAATAATAATAAATATGGTAAACTTTGTAGTCTGTTTCAAACAGTTTATTTACAAAATAATACCAAATAAACCACTTTCTTATAATCAATATGATGTGATAACATTAGTTCCTGACCCGACGCAGTGCAGCATTATCACGCCTCTAATTACTTTCTTGTAATTTCCGTAACTACATCTGTTTTGAAAGAGGAGCAATTTATCAATCAAAACGAAAACCAGTAAATAATGCGCGAACCAACTGTAAATCGATCGCTCACTCCGGCAGCACAGCCCCGCGGCAACGGAGAGCCTGCCGCCTGTCCGCTCCGACCCACGCGGAGACACCCGAGGGCAGACTGATTCTAAGTATTAGAAAATTATCATCTATAGAGAAAAATGCGCCCCCCAGACACTACACCGAAGGTTGTAGAGAAAAAAGTCAAATTAATTATTAGTAACAATATTCCATTGTCATTTATCAAACAAGACAATGAAAAGAAGATTGAGGATTATAGCCAATCATTATTATAAGTAGGTATATGTATAATGCATATTGAAAAGTGTTCGTTTCACGGCGCTTTCAGGTTTCACTTGAAGTAATGGATAAAATTAACAAAGTTTGAAAAAAAATATTATGTGATACAATACAATACAATGTGGCGGTAGGATAAGGGTTGTATCCCCACAAACTTGGATTTAACTTTAAAGTATCTAAAAATTAAAATTGCGCCCTCTGACAAATACACGCTACGCAGTAAACAAGACAAAATTGAAAATTTTGATTAACCCCCGACTCAGATTTGTTATCTGTACAACATTCTACTAGTCAAGCCCTTTCATTTGATACCCATATTAAGGGAGTTGTGAAAAAATAAATGTATTTCGCCATTTTGTGGAAGCGGCCATCTTGGATTTGAAATTTGTCATAGTACAATGTATTCTACTAGTCAAGCCCTTTTGTTTGATACCCATGTTGAGGTAGTAGTGAAAAAAATAATATAGTTCGCCATTTTGTGATGGCGGCCATCTTGAATTTGATTTTTTTATAGTGTACAGTGTTTTACTAGTCAAGCCCTTTTATTTGATACCCATATTGAGGTAGGTTGTGAAGAAATATTTTGTCCGCCATTTTGTGGCGGCGGCCAGCTTGAATCGATATTAACCAAACATGGCTAGAACATCCGCACGGATATTAACTATTAAACAAAAAAAACGCATCGAAATCGGCCCATCCGTTTGAGCTCTACAGTGCCACAGACAGACACACACAAAGACAGACAGACATCGACGTCAAACTTATAACACCCCTTTTTTGGTCGGGGGTTAAAAATGTGGTGGTTATTAGAGTGAGTGAGCGATGACCTGATGACGCAGGCCGGCGGAGGGGAACTGAATACTGAATAAACCCGTGACGGTCGGACGCGGACCTACCGACCGGCAGTTACTCCGAAAATAGCGCCGGGAGAGGAGGGGGGGGGGTCGCGTCACCCGTTTGAAAGAAAAACAGGACTTTTCCAAATCTGATATTTTTCATGTAAGTCATACATTAAAAAATAAAGATCTTTGATTTCAACTGCCCCGGGCAGCAGTTGGCCCGATGTAACTACGTTGTACCAAATCACAGAAAAAGCTCGTTGATTTCAAAGCTAGGACTAGGAAAACTAGGCTAGGAATGCTAGGAGGAACTATAACAATCTGATTCGAGTCATGAAGCCCGCGCGCGGAGGCCGGCGCCGGGCCGCGGGTGAAGCCGCCGACTCGCGCCGAGTATCAAAAAGCCATTAAAGCGAGTAGTGTACCCCCGGGGGTGGCGCGCCCGCCGGCGGGGTTGGGGATGCTGCAGTGCTCCAAGGTCGCGGCCTTGACATTTGCGGAGCGGGCTCGGGCGCCGAGGACGGGGAAGGTCGGGGGCTCCTCTTGTTGTAACCTAATCGTGTACACGACATTATGATATTTTAATAAACGCCGCTTTTTGTGACTACAAATAGATAACGTGAAACACAAAATGGTAGGCGAATAGCGCAGACTCCGGGAACAGACCTGTCCCTGATGCTATCAAGCACGGATCCAGGGGGGAAGGGAGAGTGGGGGGTCTGTCACTGACTAATGTGATTTTGGCTTTGATATTGTTTTCTCTTATTTTCACTTAATCGGTGGTATTCGCGCTCGCCCCGCGCCCCGCGCCCCGCGCCCCGCGCCCTTTCCCTATGTATCGGAGAGAGCCCTCGCAGCCGGGTAATTAAATTCACGAACACTCAGCGTCGGCACGACAGCTCGACAGCCCCGGGGACGGACTGCGAACAAATGCGAATGATACCAGAGCTTCCAAACTCGATCTACAAAATTCCATTCCTAAAAAACAAAAAGAGCCTGAGCTTGATTCGATTTGTTTGAGTCTCACTACGAAGATTTATCAAATCTTTCTTCCAATGCAATGTTACGGCACGAAAACCAAATGCTTACATACAATGTAGAGCTAGCTGATCCTGATGAACGATAACAGCAGTTCCGAGCTCTGGCGCGGCCGGCCCAGGCGACGTCGCCGGGTAAACATATAGTTACTTACAATGCTACTTTAAATCTGCATAAATAACATTGTGTAGTTTCCTAGGAAACAAATAATCGTATAAAATATAGCGCGGACGAAGGAATTCCAACTTGAGCAAGAAGTAAAATAAACACACAAAGCGTATCACTTTGTAATGTTAGTATTACTTACAGTTGAATTACTTGGAATGTTCATGAAATGGCAACGCACGAGTGCCCGGTGGGAGGTCATTACCGCGATGCGGCGCTTTCCTTGCGGAGGGCGCGACCGGCGACGGCCGCGAAGCGATCCTGATTACAGGATCGAAGTAAATGACGAGCACAAGCATATAGCCTATGACTAGGATGGCTGTGACAATAACGATAACAACTAATTAAACTGAACTGACTCTTTAGCGGAACTATATAAGACCAACCAGCGTCGGTGGAAACCAGAAGTGAAGACGCAGCTAGTGGTGTCACAGGGGGTAGTCTACGCCCAAGATAGAACTTACTGAGGGCTCATTATGACGATGAGTGAGCTCCAAGCCCCGGCGAGCAGCGAAAGGCCTCGCACGCGGAAACTGCGGCCCACAGCCATTACCGGCCGATATCTCACAACATTCACGTGGAAACCTTGCACGTCCATACGTCATTATACACTTTACTCCTACGCAATAAAGTGCAGAATACCAGCGTAGACTTCCGTGCAACTAAACTACCGAGAACACATTAATAACAAACTTATGCATTTTGATGTAAACATAAATTCAACGTATTGTGAAATTATGTTAACGTCATCAAATTGGTGTTTTTAAAGAACCGCGGCGCAGCGGAGCGGGGTCTAATTACTGAGGGGTGTCGGGAGCGGGGTCGGCAGCTTTCTTAGAAAGTGATTTATGTTCTAGGTGTTGTTTTTGAGATCATTTTAGATTGGTCTAGTCTAAAAATAATGTGGAGGAAAGAAAAAAGTTGTAGATTACTGAACCAATATCCATTTACATGATACATTTGAAATGCAAATAACGCAGACAACACTACTATTCCGGAGACTTCACAAATAACAAATCAGGTTTGTATCAGACCGCGCGCTGCCGAGGCTGAGGGAAATCACGAAGGAACATGATCACAGATTTCAAATCTTTACTAAACGTATGATGATTTGGAGACACTGAAAGTCTCTGGAACCTGGTTAAATTTGAAGACATTTAAATTGTATTTCTTTATAAAGGAACACCTACACAGACAGTCCCACAATGTGCCACGATATGGACAAGGATCCACAGTGCTACCAGCGTCTCTGGCGCCCGGTTTCAAACCTCCCAAACATGCCGGGTATCAATGACTCACTAACTGGTATCTCAGATAAATACACAAATCTGGTTATATGCAGTTATAACCGGTTCAACCCGTTCAATATCAACATTGTGAAATGTTTTCATTGCAGATTGACGGCCTGAGAACAATGCCTAGAGCCGCAGCTTAGCGAGATCTTACGAGAGATCGACGATAGGGTGTTGCGTCACTGCGGTACAACTAGTGATAGTTGGAGCTCACTTCCCCACCTGCCATTATCTTTATGGATCTTTTTATTTTCGCGTCGAGATTATACACTCATAGGCATAATGCAGATGCAAATGGCAAGATATCATAAATGCTTCATTTATTTATTTATTTATTTATTTATTTGCACAGTGTACATACATTTATTAAATAGATCTTATAGCTAAAATCTATAACTATGTGTACAAAGACCCTGTTAGGGTGTTGCAAAACAGGACGACAAGGGGTATACTCGTATTGCTTCACAACGGCGGCTATGAGTTCAATCTTGAGATTGTCTAAAACTCCATTCCTTCTCACAGAAATGCCAGCCTCACGATAAAATACACACGTGTTATATTTGAGTACGTTTCGGCTGCGTGCCCTGACTGCACAGCATATAGGTACGTTTATTTGTTTCAAAACTCCATATACTTGTGAAATTTGTAACTGTAACAAGATATCTTTTTTTGCGCAACCATGAATTTGGCTTCTTCTGTAATATTTTTCTAGTGGATTAACTTTGCTGCTCAGCCTAACCTAGCCATGTAGCTGGAATATAATGTGACGAAACGAGCAAATCGACAGCCTAATGGTAATTAATTGTACACGCCTGTCTACTACAGCACAGCACCACGGAATATTGTGCACAAGAACAATGAGCTGCTCGAGCGGCGCGAATAGACTGACCTTGTGTTCCGAGAGCTGCTAGCTCATTTTGGGAAGGTGTTTGAGGCAAGCTGAAAACTTGTCACATAGCTCGCCTATTATTCCCAGTACGGAGTTGCAGACCTGGCTGGTGAGCGCCGGGGCAAAATGGATCCGCGCACTTTTTCAATTTTATTTAATGTTTAATTCAGTCATGTTTGAGGCAATCTTTATACCATTTTTATGTGTCGTAGTTTAATGTTTACAGAAAAAAAAAAAAAGTTTAAAAATGGGTTTAAAGCAATTTGAAATTTGAATTAATTATTTTATTGTAAAACTAACAAGAACAAAATTAAAAATTTTGATTAACCCCCGACTACCTTAGATTTTTTATCTGTACAACATTCTACTAGTCAAGCCCTTTCATTTGATACCCATATTAAGGGAATTGTGAAAAAGGAAATGTAATTCACCATTTTGTGGTAGCGGCCATCTTGGATTTGAAATTTGTCATAGTGCAAAGTATTCTACTAATCAAGCCCTTTCATTTGATACCCATATTGAGGTAGTAGTGAAAAATATTATATAATTCGCCATTTTGTGGTGGCGGCCATCTTGAATTTGAAATTTGTTATAGCGTTTAGTACTCTACTAGTTAAGCCCTTTCATTTGATACCCATATTGAGGTAGGTTGTGAAGAAATATTTTGTCCGCCATTTTGTGGAGGCGGCCATTTTGAATCGATATTAACCAAACATAGCTAAGAACACCCGCACGAATATTAACTTTCAAATAAAACCGCATCGAAATCGGCCCATCCGTTTGAGCTCTACGGTGCCACAGACAGACACACACACAGACAGACAGACAGACAGACAGACAGACCGACAGACAGACAGACAGACAGACAGACATCGACGTCAAACTTATAACACCCCTTTTTTTGTCGGGGGTTAAAAATAGGGATTCTCAAAAAGAGGGATAATTTTAGACAAACAATCTACCTTCTAGGTGATCTATGTAAATTGAGGGACCTCCGTGTAGGGAGAACTATGAGACAGTTTTCAGCTTACCGTCGGAAATGCCTACCCAAATTCGGCTACCAGCTTTCGGAATATTGGAGCCGGCAGGTGAAGCGAACAGGCGCTCAGAGGCGAGCGCGAGGAACCGGGACCTCAACTTCGGATGAAATGTTTGAATGATTATATTTATACTAGATGCCCGCCCCGGCTTCGCCCGTGGTATATTATATAGCACTCATCGGGATCCCGTACATATCCAACGGTGAAAGAATGACTGAAATCGGTTCACTCATTCCTGAGAATATCGATTTCAAAAAAAAAAAACCTCTTCAGCAACCTGCTACGCCACCTGTCGGAAATTGGTCGTACCAACTCAGATTTAGAAAACAAAAATAGCAAATGTTTATATTCAAGGCACAGATTACTGAAATTCAATGACGCAATCTTTGACACATGCTGTCATGTGTCATGTCAAAGCACGAAACGTACGAAAACTCTCAAAAGGGGAATATTTTTTCCCGATTTTGTTACATTCTTGTTTCATGCTCCGCTTCAATTAATAGTAGAGCTATTTTCTATAGCCTAAAGCCTTCCTCGATAAATGGACTATCCAATAGAAAAAGAATCTTTCAATTCGGACCAGTACTTCCCGAGATCCTAGCGTTCAAGCAAACAAACAAACAAACAAACAAACAAACAAACAAACTCTTCAGCTTTACTAACTTTTTATCTATACTAATATTTAGTATAGATTTGATAGATATCAATAAGTTGTGTGGAGAAACTTTTATTTTTGTTCTAACTTCCGTTATTTACATAATTAGTGTTGACTGCTGGATGAGATTGGTAACGATCAGGAAGAGCTGACGAGTTCCTTCATTTGGCAAAATAATTTGTTGACTTTGATGGGGATGATGATTAGGTTTGAGTTCGTCGTTTTATAATCGATCGATGAAGCTATCATTAACAGTAACCTTGGGACATGAGGCAGCCCCACAACCTAACTCCACTTAAAATTAACGATGCTTTCCATTGAAGAGTTTTGTTGGAAGCGATTTCGCCTTGGAAGCAGTGGAGCGATCGATCGCCGGCAGCAGCTGTGGGCAGATCGGGGGGCGGACACCACTGACCCGGCAAGTTGGTCCTAATACAGAGCTCGTGGGAAGAACTAACGGAACCGCCCAAACTCGAATGAGAGCAGTAGTTCTTGCGCCGCCGAGGCGAGGCCTTGTACAGAGACGAGTGGAAAGCTATCAGTCATCAGCACCTTGAATAGCAGCGAACCGTTGGGTTTTAGGGTCTTGAGTTCCGGTTCACGCTGAGATTTCGGCCATTAGTAAGTTTCACGTAATGAAACGACAGATGAATTATCTTTTTAGGAAATATCCAAGATACAGGTAGAATTGACGCCACGTTTAGAACCCTCTATAAAATTTAAGTACCGATATTCGTGATACGCGTAGAAAGTTTGTTTATTAGTGATTTCTAATGACAACAGTATTCCGGCGTCGGCGCACGAGCGGGCGCGCGGGGTGCGGTGCGGGGGGCGCGTGCGGGGTAGAAAGCAGGAACTGCGCGTGCGCAACGTGTACTCTGCGGGACTAGCGCAGTGGGACCGGCACCGCCGGGGACCGCCGGCGACTAGTACTAAGTAGAGTATACGTATTAGAGTTGCTAGTGTACTTTTGTTATTCTCTGGTTAGCCTTTCATCTCAAATGTTCATGCAGTTATTGTTAGTCTCCGACCACCGGCCGTAACATGTGCCCTGAGCCGCAGCAGCAGTCTTGTCTCGCTTCGGCGATCATACGGAGCACCACGGGGTGGAGCTCTTGAGAGCACAACCTGCGCTCTGGGACTTAGGTACAATTAAAGTTCCCATTCGTTTCATGTAACAAGACGTTCCAATCAATTTTGCTCACAAAGTTATTGTTTTTTATAGCTTCCATTTAGGTGTAGACAGCGAGCAATACGGACGCTGTTGTATGCCTACTCTCTGTAGGCATACACAGCGATTCCCCTCAGTCAAAGTACAAGTTCGCGTGGACTTGATTCTTGTGTAGAGTTTGATTAACATATTGTGGCGTGAGGGCGGGGTTAGATTTGTGAATGGTGCTTTATTTTTTATGTGTTAGTGATTTGGCTGTGTGAGTATGATCGGCAATGGATCGGTACAGGTATGTTTTGTATGTAATAGTGAGGCTTTGCGCTAGTGTGCAAATTCCCCTCCCGCAAGAAATGACAGAACTGAAGAAATGAAGAAGAAAGATTTGAACAATATTTTTTAGCTAAGGCTTTTCGTGCTTGCGCGGAAGATCGAGTTGCTCGATTGGTGTAGAGCAAAACTTGATAAAAATACCGACTTAAAACATTGGAAAATAAATCGTCCTCGAATTTGTCTTCTTTAAATCAGTCCCAAACTTGCAAGAAGCACTCTAGCGATATGCAGAATGTTATTGTGTTGTCCAAAGTGTATAATTAACGTAAATTGCCGCGATGGCCGAATATGAACTGTTTGAAATGAATGGGCGTAGGAAAAGAGATTAGTTTCGCGCGAGGAGCGGAGCGCAATCCGCCGGGTTCGCTCACTCCGCGATACTCGGAGTGCGCGGTATCCCACACCACCTCAACGAGATACTGGATGCATGTGAATGTATAGACGGTATAAGTATACCAAAACATATTTATTTACATTTTGTTTTGTTTGTACCGTTTAATCCTCGAAACGACTGAAAATTGCGAGACTTTTACTACCAGATTACCGAATGCCGATGTTCTAAGACACAATATGGGCGACTCTTGCTTGACCAAAATTATAAGGGTTCCGTGAAAAAACAGAAACTTTTTAAAACACGGGTGAAACCGCGGTCAGTTACACCTAGTCTCATTTAAACTTTAAAGCGACTGCGTGGACCAGTAGTGCTACGGCATGCTGGGGTACTGTGGAGTTGTCAATCGTATCTTTACAGGTTGTCGGAGCGCGCCGGGTGCGACCGGGCACCGGCCCCGGCCGCCGGTCGCCGGCCCCGGCCGCCGGCCCCGGCCGCCGGCTGCCGGTCGCAGGCCGCCGGCCGCGACGACACAATAGCTTTGTTGCGCTGCTTTGTTTGCTGGGAAGCAGCCGCGCGGCGACGCTCCATTGTTGAGCGACCGTCGCCCCCGGGCCGGCGCCGGCGCCGGCGTCACACTGCACATCACTACACTCGCTCGGCGACACATGTTATAATACACTGGTTTACTCTGGCTGACGTTGAATTGGCAGCCAGTTGAAATTATGTGATATGGACAATAACCTCCGTTGGAGCTCACTGAGATACATCCAAACCATAAATAGGGGGTGCCACCCTGCCACCGGTGCCCAGGCACAGGGCGTAAGCTCGGGGCGCAATAGTAGCCAGGCCAGCCAGGACTAACAAAACATTGCGCTCATTTTTTTTGGCAGCACACGGGCGTATTTACCTATGGAAATCTTTTAAAAACAGCGGCGCAGAAAAGGCTACATCGGCAAGGGTCTAAGCCCAGCAGTGAACAGTATTGGACCGATGGTGACGGAGGAACAAGTTCTTGATATTCATTTCCACGTCACACGAACGGGTTCTAAATTGCAGTGAAGCGCATGGCGGCTGGCGGCTGGCGGCTGGCGGCTGGCGGCTGGCGGCTGGCGGCTGGCGGCTGGCGGCTGGCGGCTGGCGGCTGGCGGCTGGCGGCTGGCGGCTGGCGGCTGGCGGCTGGCGGCTGGCGGCTGGCGGCTGGCGGCTGGCGGCTGGCGGCTGGCGGCTGGCGGCTGGCGGCTGGCGGCTGGCGGCTGGCGGCTGGCGGCTGGCGGCTGGCGGCTCGCCGCGCGGCGGAGGGCGGTGATTCCAACACGCGACATGACACCGCCTTAACAACTAACTACCTGAACAGGTTGGAGGCGTGCTTGCGAATATTTGTTAAGGTATTATTTAATATGAAAATAGATCTGTTTGCAAACACTGCGATATTCGTGAAACGTAGGTATCCGGAACACGATATTAAACAACTAATACTGACTTCTGAATTTAATGAAGCAGGAAATTTTGTAGAAATATGATATACTGATTTTCTTCATACAAGTGTCACGTGTAGCTTGAAGTGGCCCGCTGCGATCGCCTGCAGCGGCCAAGACACGGGTTAGCCATAGAAACACAGTTATAATATTGCAGTTAGTAATTTCACCACAAATTAGTTCCGAGAAGCGCCGAGGCTATCATCGACGATTTCATTACGTGTACGCTGAATTCTATAATGCCGTGTATATTTTAACCCAGATATATATACTTACTAATATTATAAAGATGAAGAGTTTATTTGTTTTAACACGCTAATAACAGCACCTACTTCACCGATTTCTAGAATTATTTCACCGTTGGATATATTGTACAGCACGGTTGCTAAGTGCTATAGGTTATATAAGTAAGCGCAAGTAAGCCGTGAGCCGCGAGCGAAGACTGGGGCACACTGCTGGTTTTAAATAAGGCGATTTTTATTATTATTTATAACAAATTATCAATGGTGTTAAATTGTTTTGGGTTCCGCGCTCCGAAGTTGTTGAATAGTCTTAGAGGCGCTGTGGTTGTGTGTGTGCTCCGCGGCGGTGAGGAGCGCCGCCGCCGCCGGCGCAGGCGCAGGCGCAGGCGCAGGCGCAGGCGCAGGCGCAGGCGCAGGCGCAGGCGCAGGCGCAGGCGCAGGCGCAGGCGCAGGCGCAGGCGCAGGCGCAGGCGCAGGCGCAGGCAGCCGGCCAGGCTCGCGCGCCGCCGCAACACGTCGTCACAACTCGTAGCGTCTTTATTATTTCCTTATGAGGTTTCTTCATTTTAGGATTTGGTAACTCCGTTGCTACAAGCCGCTGACGTAACGCGCGGCGCCGCGCCGCGGTACGAACCCTAATGACAGTTTCAGTCCAACACTAACGAGCTGTTACACATATTTAATTAATTCACGGGTAAGTTACGTGCGATATGGCCGGTCAAGTTTCTCAAGACCCAAGTTTCGGTCTTTTTCAAGGAGAATTTCTTAGAATTTTCTTTCGAAACGAGTAAGATATGCGTTTGATAGTAAGCAACCCGAGACCTATAACAGCACAATGTTAAGCTGCTATTTGAACATGAAGAGCCTATACCCTAAACCATCAATAGATTTGTCTCGCAGAAAATTGGCAAAAACGTGGTACAGCTCCAGTCAGATTTTGCGAGGTGTGCACTACAGAATAGTAAATAAAAAAACAGACTGTAAACTTTTGTTAGTATCTCCGCTCGGATTTACACGTGTAAATTTGTAATGAATTGTAGATTTTCTTTTTTTATCACGTGTCTTTTCCATTCAAACGTAGGTTTTGATGTATTGTATCTATCTTGTATCCGCCGCCCCGGCTGGCGTTGAAGCTGCACTGTTTGCTGTTGATTTTAATACTTGCACATGTGCCGTGTGATGCGACTGGAGTAACATGACGGGTTTGCGGGGTCAGCACGTATAGGTCCGTCGTATCTCGCACTCACACGAATACGGCTGAAACTTCGATACGTTAGAGCGGAGGCTATCGCCCGCTGCTTGTATCATCTCAAGTGGAGCCGAGCGATAAACAAAGAGCGTGTGAATCCAGCCGAGATATCACCCGCGACCGCGACCGCGACCGCAACTACCACCACGACTACGGTTCTTGTGTGTAAGAACTTGTATTCAGATCGAGGCGAGTTTCAGTGTAGCATTGTAGACGTGAGTATTATGTTTAAAACAATAAGAGTACATTTAAAAACTCATTATTCCATCGTGGTCCACATTTGATACACTCCAGTATGAAGAATAAATGTTTAACTGTTCTAACTATCTATCGTCTCAAAAAGAGACCCGTAGAAAGGTTTGAGCGCCGGCCCGCAGCTACGAGTATTGCAATGGACTCCCCCTCGCACCCATGCGGGCGGCCGGCCGCCGCTGCCGGCAACCAACGAATGTTTTGAAATTTGAAACAGCTGATTTCAATTTCTCGTTCTCGGAAAAGTTATTCAATGGACAACAATCAGGAGTAGTTCTCACATGTAGCCTGTACAGCATACAAGTTACAGAGACTGGGCTTCACAGAACCGAGCTCGAACCCCGCCGCGGCGCCGGGAGCGGGCGCTGCTGTCGAAGCTAATTTTAGAGATGTTATTATTTCCTCTGCTTCCATCGGTTATCTTTACGAGAATATTAGATTAACGAGTGACGCACCGAATCAAACCGAACCACTCTCGCGTCACATCGAAACCGATCGAATCGGAACCTTACGCCTCTACGTACAAAGCTCAAATCGGCGCGTTATGGTCCACGACGAACGGGATGATCAGCGCAAGGGCAGCACAATTGTTGTCATCCTGTCGGTCCCCCACTTCCTCCGGCCGGCGCACCTTATCTCGTCGCAGTAAGGTCGAGGTTGCGCCGGCCAGGGTCCCGCGTGGGGCGAAAGGACGCCGCATTGCTTTACGTCGGCACGAGCGCCGCGGCCCGTGGTGTGACGAGAGTAGCTTTACGTCGGCACGAGCGCCGCGGCCCGTGGTGTGACGAGAGTAGCTTTACGTCGGCACGAGCGCCGCGGCCCGTGGTGTGACGAGGTAGCTTTACGTCGGCACGAGCGCCGCGGCCCGAGTAGCGTGGTGTGACGTAGCTTTACGTCGGCACGAGCGCCGCGGCCGTGGTGTGACGAGTAGCTTTACGTCGCGGCGCCGCGGCCCGTGGTGTGACGAGAGTAGCTTTACGTCGGCACGAGCGCCGCGGCCCGTGGTGTGACGAGAGTAGCTTTACGTCGGCACGAGCGCCGCGGCCCGTGGTGTGACGAGAGTAGCTTTACGTCGGCACGAGCGCCGCGGCCCGTGGTGTGACGAGGCCGTGTGTGACGAGTAGCTTTACGTCGGCACGAGCGCCGCGGCCCGTGGTGTGACGAGAGTAGCTTTACGTCGGCACGAGCGCCGCGGCCCGTGGTGTGACGAGTGGCTTTACGTCGGCACGAGCGCCGCGGCCCGTGGTGTGACGAGGTAGCTTTACGTCGGCACGAGCGCCGCGCGCCCGTGGTGTGACGAGGTAGCTTTACGTCGGCACGAGCGCCGCGGCCCGTGGTGTGACGAGGTAGCTTTACGTCGGCACGAGCGCCGCGGCCCGTGGTGTGACGAGGTAGCTTTACGTCGGCACGAGCGCCGCGGCCCGTGGTGTGACGAGTAGCTTTACGTCGGCACGAGCGCCGCGGCCCGTGGTGTGACGAGGTAGCTTTACGTCGGCACGAGCGCCGCGGCCCGTGGTGTGACGAGGTAGCTTTACGTCGGCACGAGCGCCGCGGCCCGTGGTGTGACGTCGGTAGCTTTACGTCGGCACGAGCGCCGCGGCCCGTGGTGTGACGAGAGTAGCTTTACGTCGGCACGAGCGCCGCGGCCCGTGGTGTGACGAGGTAGCTTTACGTCGGCACGAGCGCTTTACGTCGGCACGAGCGCGCGGCCCGTGGTGTGACGAGAGTAGCTTTACGTCGGCACGAGCGCCGCGGCCCGTGGTGTGACGAGAGTAGCTTTACGTCGGCACGAGCGCCGCGGCCCGTGGTCGGCACGAGCGCCGCGGCCCGTGGTGTGACGAGAGTAGCTTTACGTCGGCACGAGCGCCGCGGCCCGTGGTGTGACGAGTAGCTTTACGTCGGCACGAGCGCCGCGGCCCGTGGTGTGACGAGTAGCTTTACGTCGTCGGCACGAGCGCGTCGCGAGCGCCCGTGGTGTGACGAGTAGCTTTACGTCGGCACGAGCGCCGCGGCCCGTGGTGTGACGAGTAGCTTTACGTCGGCACGAGCGCCGCGGCCCGTGGTGTGACGAGTAGCTTTACGTCGGCACGAGCGCCGCGGCCCGTGGTGTGACGAGAGTAGCTTTACGTCGGCACGAGCGCCGCGGCCCGTGGTGTGACGAGTAGCTTTACGTAGCTTTACGTCGGCACGAGCGCCGCGGCCCGTGGTGTGACGAGAGTAGCTTTACGTCGGCACGAGCGCCGCGGCCGTGGTGTGACGAGTAGCTTTACGTCGGCACGAGCGCCGCGGCCGTGGTGTGAGAGTAGCTTTACGTCGGCACGAGCGCCGCGGCCCGTGGTGTGACGAGAGTAGCTTTACGTCGGCACGAGCGCCGCGGCCCGTGGTGTGACGAGTAGCTTTACGTCGGCACGAGCGCCGCGGCCCGTGGTGTGACGAGTAGCTTTACGTCGGCACGAGCGCCGCGGCCCGTGGTGTGACGAGAGTAGCTTTACGTCGGCACGAGCGCCGCGGCCCGTGGTGTGACGAGAGTAGCTTTACGTCGGCACGAGCGCCGCGGCCCGTGGTGTGACGAGAGTAGCTTTACGTCGGCACGAGCGCCGCGGCCCGTGGTGTGACGAGAGTAGCTTTACGTCGGCACGAGCGCCGCGGCCCGTGGTGTGACGAGTAGCTTTACGTCGGCACGAGCGCCGCGGCCCGTGGTGTGACGAGTAGCTTTACGTCGGCCGAGCGCGGCCCGTGGTGTGACGAGAGTAGCTTTACGTCGGCACGAGCGCCGCGGCCCGTGGTGTGACGAGTAGCTTTACGTCGGCACGAGCGCCGCGGCCCGTGGTGTGACGAGAGTAGCTTTACGTCGGCACGAGCGCCGCGGCCCGTGGTGTGACGAGTAGCTTTACGTCGGCACGAGCGCCGCGGCCCGTGGTGTGACGAGAGTAGCGTTTACGTCGGCACGAGCGCCGCGGCCCGTGGTGTGACGAGTAGCTTTACGTCGGCACGAGCGCCGCGGCCCGTGGTGTGACGAGTAGCTTTACGTCGGCACGAGCGCCGCGGTGACGAGAGTGGTACGTCGGACGAGCGCCGCGGCTGTTAGCTTTACGTCGGCACGAGCGCCGCGGCCCGTGGTGTGACGAGTAGCTTTACGTCGGCACGAGCGCCGCGGCCCGTGGTGTGACGAGAGTAGCTTTACGTCGGCACGAG
The DNA here is from genome assembly GCA_017562165.1 of Ectropis grisescens. NCBI lineage: Eukaryota > Metazoa > Arthropoda > Insecta > Lepidoptera > Geometridae > Ectropis > Ectropis grisescens. The sequence continues at coordinate 56,523 of CM029782.1, read as the reverse complement.
CGCCGCGGCCCGTGGTGTGACGAGAGTAGCTTTACGTCGGCACGAGCGCCGCGGCCCGTGGTGTGACGAGAGTAGCTTTACGTCGCACGAGCGCCGCGGCCCGTGGTGTGAGAGTAGCTTTACGTCGGCACGAGCGCCGCGGCCCGTGGTGTGGTGTGACGAGTAGCTTTACGTCGGCACGAGCGCCGCGGCCCGTGGTGTGACGAGTAGCTTTACGTCGGCACGAGCGCCGCGGCCCGTGGTGTGACGAGAGTAGCTTTACGTCGGCACGAGCGCCGCGGCCCGTGGTGTGACGAGAGTAGCACGACGTCGGCACGAGCGCCGCGCCGCGCCCGTGTGACGAGAGTAGCTTTACGTACGAGCGCCGCGGCCCGTGGTGACGAGAGTAGCTGCACGAGCGCCGCGGCCCGTGGTGACGAGAGAAGCTTTGTCGGCACGAGCGCCGCGGCCCGTGGTGTGACGAGAGTAGCTTTACGTCGGCACGAGCGCCGCGGCCCGTGGTGTGACGAGTAGCTTTACGTCGGCACGAGCGCCGCGGCCCGTGGTGTGACGAGTAGCTTTACGTCGGCACGAGCGCCGCGGTGTGACGTGGTGTGAGCGCCGCGGGTAGTGTGTGACGAGAGTAGCTTCACGCGCCCCGACAGAGCTCTGACCAGAAGACGATCTGTCTTAACGTAAGACGGTTTTAGACGAGGTAGCAGTTTTTTATGTTTGTGTGTTTTATACCAAAATCATCAATTTAACCAGTGATCCGGAAACGAAGTGTAAACACATTCACAATGAAGTCAGTCCACAACGTCGTATATAATTCCCTGAGCGAGATATAGAGTTTGTTTCTGCTACTTTCGTGTGGAATTGTTCCGGCACAGAACCAGACTAACATGGCGCAGAGATACATTAGCACGCTGAAGTGGTACAGGCCCGGCCTTATTGCTCGAAGAACCCATAAACGCTCAGGTAGACGTAGAGATTTAGAGCAACCGTGCATTACCAAGTGTAGCACAGGACACTATAACCTACCGGGAAGTGACGACCTACGATAAGTACCAACACGGCCAAAGATAAAAGGAAACGTCCTGGCTAGCAAACTCAATCAACACAGCAGTAGACAGGATGTGCAGATGCTTAAGCGAGATCGACATCCTTGCTGCTCCACGATCTCATCGGATAGAGCCCCCCCCCTCCCCATTCGTACTGTTTTCATCCGTCCCCGCCGTGACGTGTCCCGTCTAAAGCAGTGATCCCGCGGCGGGCGGCTCGCTGACGTCACGAGGCCGCCGTGACGTCACTCCGAGCACTCGCGGAAGGTCACGCTAAATCTGGGATTTACGATCCGAGTTATCGCCGCTGATGGGGAACAGATCTCGCTGTAACAACGGACAAGAAAGTGTCTGTCGGTTTGTTGTTGTCCCGTGAAAGTGGCGCGCGCTACACGAGCAGCCGATGCGGAACAGATTGGCGTGATTTTGCGTGGAGATTGTTGGGGCCGGAGAGAGTGACGCAGGGCTGCGTGCTGTTTGAATAGCGAGGCATCCGCGGGACGGCCGCGGGACGGCGACCGGGGCTCATTCCATTACAAGTATTTAGAAACACCTATAAAACATTTCATTTTAATCAATCGTTGCAAAAAGAAGAGTGTTTTTACTTGATCTGGTGCTCGCGCGGTTTTGAAACCGAGTTTCAGCAGAAAGCGACTTCTGGACCATCTGACACGTTACGATGACTGTGATGACGTTCAGGACCGAATGAAGGACATAGGTATTTCTTTATACCTATATTAAATGTTTTCCGTGAATTTTCGCCTGGGGAAGTACCACACCTTTGCCAGTTATTCTACCGCCAAGCAGTAATGTGCAAACATTACTGTGTTCCGGTTTGAAGGGCAATGTTTCCAGAGAAATTACAGGGTTTAGAGATATAAGATCTTAGATCTCTGGGTGACGAGCGTAGTGCAGTGCTAGGTAATGATTTGGACTCTTCATGTTCCAATAGCTGCGTGTCACTGTGCTGTTATGTGTTAGGCATGTTGCTTACCATCAGGCACATGTCCTGATCGTCTCGGCACTCTTTAATTTAAAAAAAATAATATATATATTAAATAAATATTTTTCGTAAACATTAAGAATGTTAAACAAATGCCGGTGAGTTCCACAATAACAATTGAAATTAAAGAGTTTTTTTGATGATTCAATTAATTTACTCGCGGATATTTTAGTAATAACAATTATAATTGATGTAATAATAGTAACTAATGAGTGCAATAACTCAGCCGCGCGGCCCGTCCGCCGCGTCGGGCGGGACGCGAGCCGCCCGCGGCCACCTGCCATTCATTATGTAGATATCCATCCTTCTAATCAACACTAATCGCTGCGTTTTGCGCTGATTTCACGTTCTGACCCTATTTTCTAGAACCAATCCGCTTGAGACTTTACTGGCTTGTGTCACGACTGACGAGTGAGCGAAGAAAGTATACAAGAGTCCCGTGGGATGCCATTCAACAACATTTACGAGCTATGTGGAGCGGTTCTTCGATTGTAATTTACGGTCGTGGGTTTCATCATCTTGATCATCTCTAGATCTTTATCGGTCTATGGGTGATTCAGATGTGCAAAGTGTAAGTCTTTGAGTATTTACCATAGGAGTACGCAAGACATTTGGCTTGCTAACAAACTTTTTCACATTTTTTGTGGGGCACGGGGGATTGTACTAAGACAGTAGCATTTGTCTTCGTACGATACACACCTAAACAAAACAAGCACTAAACAGATATGGACATTTGCCACTCATATTGGCTGTATGGGCACGAACGGGGCATGTTGGAACTAGGCTCGTCTTCTAAGTATAAATTAAATAATAAATAAATAAATTGTCAATACTAACTGTTGGCTAACTTAGTTAGCCTTAAATCATTGAGTAATGTAATTACCAACTTTATAAGTGCCATGGGAAATTTTGTAATATAGGCGTTTAATCAGCCAATAAGAATAGTAGTGGAACGGGAAAGTAAAATTTCTCTCTACACTAGCAGTAGCACCAAACGTCCAAGAAAGTAAGATTTTCAATATGCACAAACAAATTTCGGATACAGTTTGTTTATTACAAAAGAGTAAGTTTGATTCGAAGCATACAGCTTGCAGTACACACTGTCGCGGTCGCGGCAACAATCTCCTAGACGAAGGTTACCGCCGTACGAGGCACGAGGCAGTTCACTTTCCACCGCGACCACCGCGCCCCACGGACGGGGCTGTTCCGACCTGGTTCCCACTGATACTCTAACGTTTGTTCGTTGTTCCTGCCGGGGAATGAAAGGCAAACAGCGAGATCATTCTTGAGTTACCACGACAAATGGTTATAATTACATATCTAGATGTAAACTAGGTGATATGAATATGCGATGGTATTTATCGGACTTTGCGGAACTCGGAACTGCTTTGCTGGCTCGCAAGCTTGGTCGGTTCCGATACACCGGCCCTTCTACCGCACAACTAAATCGGCTTAGATTGTGCTATTGCTGTCTCTATAATTACTAGCGAAAAGTAAACTGAGCAATATCACAGTTTCGGTCAGGCGGTAGCCCATCGGGGCCGAGAACTCGCACTCTGTCCCCAGCCGCTCCCCCAACTACCGTCGCTCACATTTGTAGGTAACAGCTCAGTCAAACAATCAAGCAGATCTATTGTTGCTGGTGACATTTAATAAAAAAATATTAGTTAAGGCAGGCAAATAACGTTCCGAGTGTTCAAATTGCGTTCAGAAGCCATACCCAGGTTTCCCCAATTTGTCTGATTTTGAACTTGGATCGTTCTGCAGTGATAGTTTTAAGAATATAAAATTATTGTGTTCTAATTAGGCTTAATTTTAGATCGGTCACCAGCGCACGAATATTGGATAGGTAAATACGAGTGAAGAATTGCTGCAAACCTCGCCCCTCAGGGCGCCGCCGCCGGCACCGGCCTCCGCCGGACGAGGTAAATACTCGCAGCAACAATCACAATACAACTAACCCGACGTCAAACCCGCTCACGCTCACGCTCACTCAGACACCAATAGAAATGAGGACAACGTCGCTGAAAGGTTCCACAAAAACTGTCTAAATCAAGACGCGCTCACAGGATTTCGAAACAGTAATAAAAATATGGATTTAATATTATCGCGGTTTTAACTGAAATAGATAACGTTAGCGAGAGGTAGTTTCAGATCGAGGTTAAGTTCTGTGTGTTTTCCTCTATAGTGAGTATAATATTGGTGTCAGTGAATTTCGGAGGTCATGTTGTTCCTTCCCTAGCCCAGACTAAGCAAAGCTAATACTATAGGAACCCAATGTGATGGGTGCATGGGTGGTATCACCCATGCACCATACCCTACCAAAATTATAAATGCGAAAGTTTGTTTGTTGCTCCATCACGTTGGAACGTTTGAACGAATCTGTGGTCGGTATAATGTGAGCAACTGCTCAAACTTGTAGTGGCTTCGTAACTTTGAAAAGACACCTAACTTTTTAGCAACTAATGTGGCCTTGGACTCGATGAAAGAGCCAAAATTGATTGTATGGCGAAGTAACACCCAAAAACTCGAAATGCATCAATGCGTATTGTTACTGTTTTATTACTGCTATCTGTATCATTGAATGGTTCAGTGATCCATGATGCTGCTGTAAGCCAGCTTCTGCATCAATTCAGCTCGGTTACTGGATTCAGTAACCGTCTGTCATAAATCAACGATTTGTTAATATTGATGCTGTTTTTCATGATTCATTCGTATGGAATGGAAACGGGAAGAACTGGAAGAAAGTGCCAAATTAAATTGAGTGATCTAGTATTTATTGTAGAGTTTTGTGCCAGGCACCCTATTGAAAAGTAAGTAAACTTTTCACTCTGGCAGAGTCCTTGCTCAGAGCAGGGGTCTGAAGAAGCAGACTTATGGTGGTCGTCTAAAGTTTATTTGTCAAACATCTGCAGATAAAGTCACAACTTGCCTAAAAAGTGTAATTTAATATACATACCCCTTTTTGGAAGTCATTTGTCTATAAGTTGAAGATGTCTATTATATCAGTGGTCTGCGTTTAATCACCAACTACTGGAAATAACTATTACCTATTATGACCTTGAAACTTCTCGCTTGTATTTCTCAAGCAACAATGAAGCCGGTAAACTCAATTCACTCTCACTCTTTCGCTATGAGTACCTCAAAGTGGTAGGCCACTCTGCCAGCGACCGCTCAGCCTGGAGCCGCGGACTATCTTACAAAACAAGAGATCTCTGCGGCACCAGAACATGAGCAGTAGTGTACCCATTCACGCGGAGTATCGGCTCCGTATCGCAGGTACTGGATACCCGTCCTAACGTTCTATCGAAACGCCGTTATCCGAGATAATTCAACCGTTACTTAACAATAATTGCCCGCTCGATCCGGCGGCCGCCGCGCGGAGTGGGTCGGGTCGGCGGTCGCTGCTGCCGGCCTCCGCGGCTGGCGAGCCTCAGAATGCAGCGCAAAGGTCGCAACCTCATTCCGCCACTTCTGGTTCCGCTGCCTCCTTTCGCAGAGTTTGTATGTTTCGAACCAAAACTCTACTGTTTCCTACATCGAACCATGCAAATCACTGTCGTTTCGAAAAACTTCCGACGAAACGCCGATGGATGTCGAATTTTCAAGAAAAACAAATACAATCGAGGAAAATGAAACTGAAAGACGTTTCCGTTCGGCGTCAAACGGACGTCAAGTTCGGTGGCGGCCGCCGTCAGAGTTCGCAGCTAAATTGCAGTGTTGTTGTTGTGGTTCTGAGAGCCGGGGGGCGGGTACCGACCGGGGGGTAGTCGTCGGCGGCCGCCAGCAGGTCGCCCACGGACGAGGCGCGGGGCGCGGGCCGGCGCCGCGAGCTCAGCACCGACGACAGCTCGTCCAGGTAGCGCAGCGTCAGGTTCGCCATCGCGCACTCACTCACTCACTCGGAACTCACTGCACACGCGCACGGGGAGAGGGTGCGCGACTCGCCGCGGCCACGGCGCGCGCTCGACTGCCGGCCGCCGGCCGCCGGCCGCGCGCCGCCCCGCCGCCCGCCGCCCGCGCCCCGCGCAGAAGGTCATCTCCCCCATCATCAGCTGCAGACTCGCGTCATAAACAATACAACCCCATGCACTTCTTTTCCATTAGTTTGGTAGGCAGTAGTAACTCTCTGAAGGCCACCTACTACCTACTAGACTACCACTCTCGTTATAGAAAATGTCTATCTACTTAATTTCGTACGCAGTTTGTTGGTGCGACCGCGGCGCGGCGGTATGGAAGGCCCGGCGGCGGCGCGGCGCGGCGGCGCTTGCAGCGGAGACGCGGTCTGTGGCTGCGGGGTCTCCGGTAAGGATGCCCTCCCTGAAGACTGCAGTACATAGTAGTTATGAGTACACTGCTCTTATGTCCTACTGCATCTCTCACCAGCGGCAGACCAAGCCGAGGTCGTGCTCTGATCTTGCTGTAATCGGCGTAGCACGTACTGGTAGAGTACGGCCAGCGAGTAAAGTAAGTAGGTAGTTTAGAATGCTCCAAGATATGATTCGAACATACTTGATATGCTAAGTACGTATTTGCATACGTTTAGGTGAACGGTTTCTGCTCCAGCGCTCATGTTGGTAGCCAGTAGACGCCCCCGAGGCCAGCTGTCATCTATCCCTTTTAATATAAACTCTCTCGCAATCGCGCACCGTTCCTAAACACTGGTGAACAATTCACACACTACACTATCTAACCCCAAACTAAGCAAAGCTTGTACTATGACAGCCTGATAGCTGATATAATACTTATATATAGTTGTAAATACATATTGATTATACATAGAAACACTCAGACACAGTACAAATATTTGAATTTGTATCAGAGCTAAAGATAAGTTAGTGTAGGTAAGTTCAAAGGCATTATAAATAAATAATGTAAATTTTCCTAATCTCTACCATTAAATAACCGGATTAGGGTCATGCAATGACAGGGTTTGCCGACACAATGACTTGGTACCTACTGTATTCTATTCGTGGGCTTACAACAAAACAACCATTGGAAACATATCAATCGCTAAGCATACATTTATAAAGTGTACATTGGAACAATTACTGTATGCCCAGACTACGCGGACTGCGTCTGATGTTTGGTGCCCCACAGTAGCCACAAACGGGGTTTTGGGAATTTTCTGCGGAACTGAACTGAATGTGAGACAAAATCGGAAAAAAGAAAGAAAACAGAATAGGGCAGTTTTTGCCATCAATAATAAAATTAAGCATTTTTTTGCAATTTGTGTTGCTTCTATATTATCTGAAGCAACATCGTTCCTACCTGATATCCCACGACACCACATCACATCTTTTTTATTATATAGAGTGACGAGGCGAGCAGGACATGTGCCTGATGGTAAGCAACATGCCTGCCCATAACAACACAGTGACATGCAGCTATTGGGACATGAAGAGTCCCGATGATTACTTAGCACTGCACTGCGCTCGTCACTCAGATATATAAAATGTTTCTTTCCATATCTCTGGTGCGGTGATTACTTCGAGTATGAACACTGCTGTTTTATTTTGCTCACTCAGTGTATATAAGGAAATGATTTCCTTCAATCGAGTTTATAATTCTAGTGATGTTGGCATGTACTTGATAGCTCTCAACACGTAACATTTTGATCGACGGTTGGCTCCAGATAGGTTAGTTCTAGGTAGGCGGGTTAGCTCGATGCAGGTTGGCTCGAGGCGGGTTAGCTCGATGCAGGTTGGCTCGAAGCGGGTAAGCTCGATGCAGGTTGGCTCGAGGCGGGTCAGCTCGATGCAGGTTGGCTCGAGGCGGGTCAGCTCGATGCAGGTTGGCTCGAGGCGGGTCAGCTCGATGCAGGTTGGCTCGAGGCGGGTCAGCTCGATGCAGGTTGGCTCGAGGCGGGTCAGCTCGATGCAGGTTGGCTCGAGGCGGGTTAGCTCGATGCAGGTTGGCTCGAGGCGGGTTAGCTCGATGCAGGTTGGCTCGAGGCGGGTTAGCTCGATGCAGGTTGGCTCGAGGCGGGTCAGCTCGATGCAGGTTGGCTCGAGGCGGGTCAGCTCGATGCAGGTTGGCTCGAGGCGGGTTAGCTCGATGCAGGTTGGCTCGAGGCGGGTTAGCTCGATGCAGGTTGGCTCGAGGCGGGTCAGCTCGATGCAGGTTGGCTCGAGGCGGGTCAGCTCGATGCAGGTTGGCTCGAGGCGGGTCAGCTCGATGCAGGTTGGCTCGAGGCGGGTCAGCTCGATGCAGGTTGGCTCGAGGCGCGCAGTCGAAGTTGACGCGGAAAAAATATTTTTTATAAATGCTCTGAACGAGCGAACTTCGTTCACTGATGGTGCGCTGTCTCACCGATGTTGAAGATTTGAACATTTACACGACTGTTGGTATGTAAGGCCGGCGCCGGCGGGACGAACGGGTAAGCACCAGTGATCCTCCTCAGTCAGCTCGACACTCGTTTACACACGGTAGGCGGTGGGTATTGTGTTAACCAACAGTCTAGCTAACTACCGGCCCTACAGCGCGTCTTGTAAGCGCAGTGTAGTGGTTTATGTAGTTTAAAAAAGGCAGCACTATCACACATTCCCTACAACCTAACGATACTAGACTTCGCGTCCTTAACTGTTACAATTTTTACTAAGAGTACGGTCAAATATGTTCGGCTCGCTTTATTATTGTAATAAAAATATTTAAAATCTATTGTTCTAAGTTCGCACACACACAAGTGCCGCGTGTCCGCACTCGGCTCTGCGCCGGCGCAGCTTCCTAATGTGACGTAACAGCTACACTGCAATCCGCGACTATTGTAACTTTGTAACCCAGTTCGTCTGCTCTCGTTTCGTTGCACAGCGGTGTAATGCGACGGTGGCGACCTCACGTCCCCGCGCCACTCGACACTCGGACAAATGTGCTATTACAACGATCGTAACCGATGTTATGATTATGACCCCATCTTTCTTTATGTAAGTAAGGTTTGATTTCATTGTGTAATGTTCATCTATTTGTAAGGTAAGTTGCCTAAATCTCCTATCTGATATTTACACTACGTTATCGGTGAGTCAGTTCACGACAATAAATTACAGTAATAACTGTTTGGATACATAGTGTTACGATCGCTCCATCACTGAACATTCAGGCTGTCAAAATGTGCCCTCGATGAATTTAAGGGAGGGATGCTGCGACGGGCGAAGATCACGCCTCCAAGCAAGAGAGGGGGTGACTGTTCCTCCCAAGATTGTCATAGATAGCATTATATTCGCATATATATCGCTTTTAGCGATAAGGTCGCCATTTGCTACTATATTTTTAAGATTGTTTGTTTTGTAAGTTGTTTTGTTAAGTGCAATAAAGAGTTTATCTATCTATATTTCAACAATATATACGATGGTCAATAACAAGTTCCCCCGCACTACGTGTCTCGTGCGCCCGTCGTTGGAGCCGAAGAGCTCCGGTCGTCTGGTCAATCTTGGAGGAACTTTGAGGAAAGAAATTCAAAATTTCAATTAATACGGTTGCAGTTGGAAAAATGCGCGTTCCGAGGGCGGCAAACCATTTCAATTTCATGACTTGAGTATGGTGTTTCACCGTGTTGAACGGTTAACCCCGAACTTCGGACTTCGAGTCTCGAATCTCGGGCCCCGAGCTCCACAGTCGCGACCGCCACGCCGTCTCGGCCCTCTATAGGTTACTCTATAGGTTTCTGTGACTTCGCTCCGTTTTCGTTTGTCAGTGGTGTGACATAATGCGCTGCTCATCACACTCTCGCTTTTCACCGATGAATAGAGCTCCAAAATGTTCGATGAGATAACATTTCGTGATAACAGCGAGCCCCTTACAGCCTTATACGGGCGCGGTATACGTGACTAAGGTACCTATAGCACACAATGTGTTAGCGGTCTCAATCATGGAAACTGGTCTATCTAATATTTCATAACTGTTGTCATTTCACCTCACAACAGAGACGATAACTCCTGTCTCGCGCCGATTTCATCTAGGTACTTCTACAGAATGTCGTAATGGTTTAGGTATCAAATTCGCATCTGAAGGTACTTAAACCTTCTATGCCGTAAACTGTTTCCGGAACTCATTCGCACAATACCACAATTGCTGCGTAGAGACTAGAGACTCATATTTTTGCTTTTGAAAGGGATGTTGGGGAATCATGGGTCCACGAATGTGGATTGAATCCTTTCAATCAATTTCATGGACAGAGTTGGCCCTGAATTCTTCGGGTCGGGGATGCTGCCGAAGTTGCATATTGTTGTGATTGTTGCGTGCTAAGGCTTATATCAGTATAGTAGGTGGTCGTCTCGCGTCGGGCAGGCGAGCCCGCGCGCGGCCGCTAGTGCCTCCGGGCGCTGCGCGGGCGCAGAGCGCAGAGCATTGTTTCCGCCGCTTTCTCCGCGCGGCTTAATTAGTGACGTGGTGTTACGTCACGTGCGCTGTTACGTCACGGCTCGCGGTTACGTCACTCGCTCTCGTTCTCGCGGCGGGAAGTGGCGCGTGCTGTCGCGCGGTGTGGGCGCTACTTCGTGCTCAAACAGACACTCGAGCAAACGGGCGACGTGATGGCTACACACTACACACGTTCCCACAAAACAAATGTCTGTTTATTTCGTATTATTCGCCAACTGGGAGTCCTTCTTTAGATACCCTTGACATTATAGTTACAAAAAATATATGTCCTGACACCAATTACTATGGCTGAATATCACCTCGATCACATCAGTTTTAAAACACATCTCAAAGTCGGTCAGCAATTGAAAGTGCGAGAGCCAGATATCCAGGCTGGCAGACATCAACGTCGAACTAATAATGTTCTATTTTATTTAAAGTGTCACTTCCGGGGTTTAGTAGTGTCATCACTAGCTATCTACTTAGTTAGGAAACGACACAAGGAGCAGTGTTTGCTAAGCGCGCGCCGGCACGTCCCGGCTGTCGTTGCGACACGGCACTCGGCCCGCGCACGTGCGATTGTGATATACTAATTACTGATGTTACGAATATTATGAATTAGCGGAGCTCCCCTTGCGCCGGCGAGGAAGCCCCCGCGGCCGCCGGCGCGGCGCCGGCTTGCGGCCAGTGTTAGGGATACCTCCCGGTTTCAAAGGAAATTTACTGAAATTGTGCATGACTTGGTCAATCTAATACCTTTATACAAGCAATTCTTGCTTACCTAATATGTAAAAATTAAGTGTGTCATGTGTGATCCTGGTGATCCTGGTGGTTATCAAAAAAACGCGAGAGGGATCACGCCGCCTCACAAGACTCTCTCGTCACTCCACAGCGGGCAGCGGAGGAACGTCCCGACTTCCCAGGGCCACGTCGTAGGTTCGAACCTCTAACCTCGTCTGCACCTTTCAGTTTTTTGCTATATTCGCACATTCGCGCTTGCCAATACTATCTTCAATGAAAGGAACGAACGGAAATCTTGAAACCGAAATGTTTCGAGAAAAAATATTTCGAGGACATGTGGCATCGGTCGAGATTTACCAAACCGGCGCGGTGTGGTGGACTCTCTTCTTGTGAGAGAAGATCCCCATTCAACGGAAAAATAAAAATTGTCATATTTATCCTTCATGCTCCTCAGTACCGCTTACTTACAAATGTACAGAGTTTGATAAGATCTGTCCAATGTAAAGCAGTCACCGTCAAGCGCGAGAGAGACGCTCACTCGTAAGGTAGAGGCGGAAGTGATCCATCAGCGTGTTCCATCCTGACAGCGCGGAGGGAACGACAACAACACCCGCGGTGCGGGCACCATCGCTGCTGCGGTCAGCAGGTTCAAAGTCAAGGCTCAGAGTGGAGCGAGGAATTATTGAAGGAACATAATTACCTATTCATTGGAACATTCTAAGTCTTAACTCAGTGCATTACCGAGGTTAGACAATGCCGGTCCACGGGTAGCGGCCCCGACACTGCTAAGGGAACTCTGGAGTAGAACAGAAACGGAAATCTATTGATTTGAGTATATGAGACGACCGCGATTTGTAATATTTTTATTTGTTAGCTCTTCTAAGTTTGTGAGTATCAGCTGGGATCACCGGGACTCGTTCCGCACAGAATCACGAACTCGCCTCGCATGGAGACACTCCGCGCTTTCGCCCGACCGCGCCTAATTCCCGATTTCCGCTCTCAGAAGTTAAAAAAAAGGGAATTGTGAGCTCTATGCCGTTGTGATAAGGGTCACGCCGCGGAGGCGCGGCCACGTGCGTCGTCACTCGATGGTTGCATTGACTATGGGATATAGTTCGACAATCGGATGTTTGCTTCGGAAATCGACCTCGAAATTAAACATTACGTTGATGAATTGTCTTGAATTCGACTTTATTACTTCGACATAGGGTTGACAACATTTTGGTGGCTTTTGGTAATAATGCGGTGTGTGGTGTGTACCGGAACTGATAGACGAAGTATTCATGTATAAATTACAAAGTCAGCTATTGTTATCATAGTAGTAAATTAAATTGAATATCAGCCTGATGTCAAAATAGTCTGATTGGCCACATACGAAAGTTAGAATATGTGTATCTTTATACTATCTTTTCATGGTTTTATCTCCGTAAATAAAATTAATTCCATCGTCTCCTCATGAACAGTTGTTTTCAGCAGACCGCATAAGTAAACCAAAGCAGTGGTAGTACCTCGGGGGCCCGAGCATCTCCAGGCGACGCGTCGTCGCTGCGCGGCGCCGGCGCCGGCGCGTGTCCTGTTTGAGCATGGAATAGAAGCGCGTCGAGCGCTGACGCTCAGACAAACAAAAAAGGCTTTGTGAAGCTTTCTCCGTCGCATTGAAGCGCGCAGTTGAGTGATGATGGCTGCGACCTCTCGCTCCGCCAATATATCAGAGCTTTCGAACGCCCGCGCCGCCCTCGCCCCGGCTAGAAGCTCCGCCGTCATCAATCCTCGTCATCGGTCCTATCGTGTGGAGTGGCCCGGTTTATATTGTTGAAGCTACACTTATTTTGGCGCGTTTGGGAACAATGAAGAGCGTGTGAGTGGTTGCGATGATCCACTCCGTCACGAGAAACCGACGCCCTGAAGTTAGCTAGTCTTTTTGTAAGTATTGTAACAAACCTCAGGTTAATACTTCTTGCGATGAAGATATTATCTGTTCTGTCTGAAGTTAGGCTTCTCAGCACGGGAAACAAATATAAGAAGTATTGACATCTGCCGTGCACATTATAGTACACACACACGTTTTCAAACCTTCACATCTCAAACCTCGAGTTCCGGAGATATGAGTTCCTACATATTATATATTATGTAGCAGGCTCGCGGATTCGGTTCCCGCGGCCTTTGCAAGCGTAAACATGGTACAAGCGACAATGCAGCTTCGCAGTTACGGGCTACCTCTGAAGTCGGAATTCGGTGCATCCTGTGTTTCTATCGAATCATTTGTCTTCTTGCTGGAGTGTAACAAGCTGGAAATGAATGCACGAATGCACAATGTCGGCGTCCGTTGGAATCGCCGGATGCAACCAGATTCTGATACAAATTTAATTAATCTAAAGATTTTAACGGCTTCATCTCACTGTCCAAGTTTCGTCGCCCGCGGCGTGCGCAGGTATAAACCTGTTATCCCAGTGATTGCACAATCGCCGGAAACCGCGAGCGAGCCCTTGAGCCGCTACCGAAGCCCCACCGGCGCCAGATTAGTTATCAGCGAACGATTAACAAACGTGCTACAATTAAAACTGACGTTATATCTGCTATTGATACGTCCACGATTCCATTTCCGATCACTTCAATCGGCGAGATCAACAACATGAAGAAATGTATAAAATCAAATCATATATTTTCAAGATGGGCGCATGTTTACAGAATACGAGGGTCAAACTGAAAGTTCTTAGAACTGGCCACTTATAAACAATATAATAAAAAAATAATTCTATAATTTGAAAATAGAACTCTTTGCCAATATTACTGAGTATATACTTCATTCATTTGTCATTTGTTTTACGATTTGGCGGCAAATTGAAAATTGTCTGTGTCACGTCAACATGAATTTAACACGAGAAAATTTTCGTGCAATGATGTTTTATGACTTTCGATGTCATTTAAGTCAACAAGAAAGTTATGATAGACTACGATTGGTCTTTCACGATGAAGCCCCATCTCGTGCGACTGTTTACAACTGGTTTAATGAGTTTAAACGTGGTCGCACTAATCTCACTGATGATTTACGTGAGGGACGGCCTTCTACGGCGACAACTGAAGATAACATCTGTGTTGTGCGAAAAAAATGGTGGCCTCGTTCTTTGGAAGGATAGGTCATTTCGCAACAATTGTGTTAGAGGATCAAAAAACAGTTTCTGCAGAATGGTACACTACCAATTGTTTGCCACTTGTCTTGGAAAAAGTTCGAGAGAAACGACCTCGCTGTAGGATCCTCCTTCACCACGACAACGCCTCATCGCACACCGCCAAGCGAACGATCGACTATTTGGCGACATCAAACGTTGAATTACTGGGTCACCCGCCGTATAGCCCCGACCTCGCGCCTTGTAATTTTTATTTATTTTCAAAAATTAAAGAAAAACTTAAAGGAAAGCGGTTTATGAATGCTGAAGAAGCGGTGGCTGCGTATCGCGATGCCATTGAAGAGACCCCTAAGGACGAGTGGGCAAAGTGCTTTTCCCAGTGGTTCTATCGCATGCAGCGGTGTATTGACGTGAATGGACAATATTTTGAAAAGATATAATAAAACTAATAACTGGCTAATGTAATCAGTTTTTGATTTTCTAAGAACTTTCAGTTTGACCCTCGTATGTGAGATCCACCAACCCGTATTTGGCCAGCGTGGTGGATAACAGAGCCGGATCTTTTCTGAGAAGAAAAGTTTCGGCTCTGTTATCCACCACGCTAAAAAACTTTTCTTGTCAGAAAAGATCCCGAGCCCCAGCAGTGGGAATATATAGTGGTCTGCTGGTGCGAATACCGCGGTACTTGTATATTTGATATGATAGCGAGCGCCGCTGCACGCCGCCGCCGCGCCGCTGAGAACTTTCTCCTTCCTCGGCGTGACGCCGAGCCTCGCGTGCGGTGTTCACGGCGCGCGGCGTGTGCCCGTGCGCAGTGGTCCGCGCCGGAAACTAAACACATGTCCTAGCGGGTAGCGGGTTCACAGCCGCGCACACCTCCGCCGACGTTCCATTCGCATTAAACGTAAAATCCATATTTCTCGTTGGCGCTGTACCCTGTACGGTGGAGGGAGCCCTCCGGCATTTTTCTCGATGGTATGTACAACCTGGTTGTAGGTATACAATATACAAGTCTATCGTAAAAAGGGAGCATCTAGTTAAGGTACATCCTAGGCCGAAGTATTCCTTACTTATCTGTAAATTCGCGGTCGAACACTTTTTTAACTATAATATGTTTGCACTTGACCGCCATCTCGCCTGACAACACTAACCTACATGTAATATTGTACATGCAGATGGTTTCCCCAGCCGTTCCCTGCGACCTCCGGTGTCGGAGCGTGTCGGACACTCCTCTCACGGCGCCGGCGCGGGCTCTCACGCCGTGTGCTAATGGAGCAGCGATTGTTCTCTGGCAACATACCGTTCACTTTAGTGATGACAAATGTTAGCCATATTTTATGCGAATTCGGCTGACATAAGATGGATTTTTCTATTTAAAAACAGAAGTATCGTTGAGTGAAATTTATCAGTGAAAACTGTATTTGGCTTCAGTGTTTCTACTCATCTAACTTTTTTGATTGTGTAAAGCTGTTTGTTTTCCATTTAGAATAAAATAAAATAAATTAAAATTTGTAGAGTTTTACATCGAAAGTGGTTTTACAGCACTAGTTTAGTTTTGTCGGGGCAGTAATAATCGATGGCCCATCAAAGAGAAAGTGAGTCAAACTTTTATGGTAAGGGTCGCGTAATAATGTTACGACGTCGACAGATATGTTTAATGTATTTGAATGTATGAATTTTAATCGGATCGCGGAAGTTACAAGTTTTCCACCAATTGAAAAGTAGCGCTCGAGCTCGAGAGCTGCGAAAGACGCAGTTGTGTTCCCGCCGGCGCCGGTCACCAGTTACCGGTTGCCGGCGCCGGTCACCGGTCGCCGATCACCGGCCAAAGGTCTGCAGAACCGAGACCGGTAGATTGATGCTTAGGTTGAGCACCCTCGGTGAAACTGACGCGAAACACAGCACACAAAGCAAAGCCCTGCCTCGGTCGAGGGTCCTAGCGGTGCCTGGCGGCCGGGGAACCGTTAGCGCGGGGTCGTCACAGTCCACATGTCGTCGGCTCTGGTTGTGTCGCGCGGCGCTCGCTTGCTCCGTTAATTACTAGGGTGTAGAGTACTCGTCACTGCCGCACCGGCACGACCCAGTCCTGATGGGTAGTGTAGCGTTTAGCGGACAATATCGAGACCGCAACTACTGCATCGTGTATTTGCATGTTCTCATAACATGAAACAATAACCGCCTGTTGATAGCTTCCGAATGTTCACCAAATCCACTCGCGGCTACGAATGGACAAGCGCACCGCGCCCCACAGTATAAGCAGCCCACTGAGTGTTCCCACTGCTGGGACTCTTGCGGAGCCTGCTCTTGCAAAGACAGAGTCCAGACCATAATCTATCACGCAAGCCCAGTATCCCCGGTAACCCCGTGAGCACTGGCCAGCGTAACGACCCTCCCACCTGTCACATCACCTGTCACCTGTTATGACCTTCCTAGAAAGATTGTGGATGCGCGTCTCTGCTTGAGTCCTGGACGTTGCCTTTAGTATCGCGGAGACAGGTTTCTATAGAGACCATGTCAACTTTACTATAATTACATAGATAGTGATCAGTTTCAATTCCCTCCTTTACCCAATTCCTTCGATTTGTTTTTATTTCGCGGTTGATGTTACTTTGAAAATGTTATCAAACAAAGTAGCAAGTAGTTTGTTCGTAGTTGTAATGTATCTGTTTCCCCGATCGCCGGGATGTGGCGCGGCGCGCTGCTGGCGGCCGCTCGCCTGAACTTTACCGAGATTGTGCAAACTCTCCTCGGCTCGACCACAAACTAAACAATAGTAAAAGGAACTCGATCATTTACAAGAGCAGGGAGCGCTTCGCTCCGGAGCCGGACGGGGGAGCCACCGGCGATTCTACGACGCGACTGATACGAGTTTGGTCAGTTTCAATTTAATGGAAGTGCAGTCTTCAGTGGGCTGAACGTTGGTACGTGTGGGTCACGTGACTCAGCCAACGCCGCAGCCGCGGGCCCTTCGTCTAACTTAAACATCTGATAGAGGAATACCCCACTCGACACTAATCACTGATTAAATTCATCTCAATCAAGTTTCAAAACAAATCGGTCAACTCGAAGAGTAACTACAATACCAGAAAAGGTAAATAGACGCATAGAGATGCAGCAATAGACAGATACTCGTACTTATAGCAGCAGCTGTCTTTATTCATATTTCATCAATGATTAAATAAGTTGTCGTGAGTCGCAGAGGAGAGCTACGGGGAAGAGAAGAGACAAGGGCAGCCGCGGACTCGGGCGCGAGCTGCGAGCGTTATCGAGCTGGAATTCGAGGTAACAATCAAATGTTTGAAATATTTTCGTATTCGCCGATAGCGCGTAGATTAGTGCACGTATCATTGACCTACTCGTTATCGACGCTCCCGCCGCGGCCGGTGAGCGGCGATCCTAACTCAGCGAACGACAAAATTGAGACAGCGATCGTCATCGCTCTGCAAACAAACTGGAAAACTCAAAAGGATAAACGCCCAAGCGAGCAACCGATGCTGCTGTTGTAGAACCCCTACGAGTGCGACTGCAGACAGACAGTAGATCACACAGATTACCTATACCTAATAGATACAGATTTAAAATCAAATCTCACACTTTCGCTCAAAATACGGATCATTCTTCAGGCACCATCTGTAGTGTAAGCGTATAACAATAATAGCGCAACCGCGCAAGCGCTGGACCAGATTAGGGCAGAGTTGTAAGCGATGAGCGCAGCTACATAACCTCACGCCGAGAGAGTATGAGGCTGCAGGGGGTAGGTCTATTCGTCCAAATTTATCGCAATAAAAACATCCCTCGATGTCATAGCTACGATAAAAGGTACTTTAGAAGTACATCAAATACCTGCGAGAGTATTGTGCAAGCGTACAGGTTAGGAAGTAATAACATATTACAAGAGATACTCGATGAAACACAGGTTGCCATAGATACAATACAAAAATTGGCAGCCATAGGAACTGCCGATAGAATTGAAAACTTATAACATAACTCAGAAATATTTGAAAGCTCATTTTGGAAACTACGCGGGTGGAACCGGAAGGCGTGGCCAAAGGCATGGCCACCTAGATTTAGAGAAGGACAATGGGCAATTGGGCAATGCTCACGCATTTCTAGATGTCCAAGGGGAATTGCTGACACATTTCTAGATGGCCAATGGCCGTGACCTCGAGTTTACCCACAGATTTCTTATCATTCCTGAGCGTGACGCTAGAATTCAATTCATAGTCCACGAAAAATCTGTCTGTGGTGCGCCAAAAGAAGATTTCACTTCAACAACGTGACATCCCAGGTTATCAGGGGAACAATGACGGGATGGCTGACAGCAGTCCACAGCACAGCCTGTGTTCGTGGCCCCGGGTACGGCGGAGACGAGGCGAGTAGGAAGACCCAGCTACGCGGCTCCAGCAACAGATCCTGTTGTGATCGCCCGGTGTGTCAGAACATTGTGGATGCTGGATGACGGAATTCTTGAAATGGCCAAAACCACTGACGGGAATCCAGAAGCCACAGTAAACTGGGATTTACCAAAAAGGAAGAAATTAGATCCACTTAATGAGCAAGTGTGTTGAAACAATAATGCCAATATTGGGAGGGGCAGTATCAGTACACTTAAAGATTCTGGGATGGATTTGATAGAAAAATTACCTGCATTAAACGACATCAAGTCATCACCATATGGAAGTAGAAATAAATCGGCGGGTGTATCAAGAATGCGGTTCAAAAATATGGAAGAAATTGAAGTGCCTGAACAATTCAAAAATAATCTATTAGCAGACTATATACATGTCGGTAATCGCATAATAGTATTTTGCATGTAAACAAAGCATGTGCTTCATTGTTGTTTGAATTTGCCGCGTAAAACTTAGATGTATAATTTATCTGTGTACCTACTTGTTTAAATCTATGAAGCTAGCGGTCTTCTTGTCTTTGACAGATACAGCAATATAGATAGAAGGTACGTTAGGTTAAACGAGGGACAATTATAATTTGAATATTGAATACCGAAATAAGAAAGGTTAAAGAATAGCTTTAAATGTTGTTTCTCTTTTCAGGTGAGTTACTTAATAATTCATGTTCAAAATTACTGTTAAACATTGTTGTCTAAGTGTAAAAAACTGTAGTTTGTGGTATAAAATAAAACCCTCTCTTTTCAGAGCAACTCAATTTGGTGATCGTTTTTTGTTCACCATATTACCCAAGTATTACGTAAAATAAACACATTACATGCATACAAAAAGCTAAAGAAATTAATGAAAATCGAATGAAAGATTTTTTTAGCGATGGCACATTTAAAAGTTGCCGTTCAATCAAATTTACACAGTCCATGGTGATTTGAAGAGCACTCATAATGAAACGAATATTATTCCGCTCATTTATGCGTTCATGACTCGCAGAGACGCAAAATCATATGAGATTTTATTTAGTTTGATTAAAAGCGAAATACCTGAGTGGAAACCAAAAAAATATAAAACAGACTTCGAAAAAAGCTGTCATGAAATCTACAAAGAGTGTATTTCCATCCGAACAAGTCAAAGAATGTTACACTCATTTAAAAAAAGTGTTTGGGATAAAGGTCTTGTTTTAAACCTTACCTCAAACATTGAACATATTCGAGAAGTAGCCTTAACAGCAGCACTTCCCTTATTACCCGAAGGTGAGGTATATAATGGATGCCAATATATTACACGAAAACGGACGAGGAACTCAGACATAAGAAAATTTAGAAAATATCTAGAAGATACGTGGCTGAAAGATGAATATATACCGGTGTGGAATGTTTTTGGAGAGCAACACCGGACAACAAACGTCGTAGAAGGGTTGTAATATTAAATTATTGTACAAATACCAGATGATTTTTAGGCTAGTTTTTTTATAGCATGAAGTGACAGGTTTTAGTGGTGGCCGTTGATACAAATGTTACTTAGTGTTCCAACGTCCGCCGCTGGTGGCCGTTGGCACAAAAAATAATGCACTGTTCCAACGTCCACCACTGGTGCCGGTTTTAGTGGTGGACGTTGGGCGTATACCAGTACGAGCCCCTCGTGTCCACGGTCCCGATAATCTATCGCTTAACTAAAACTGTCTTAGCTTGGGAATTGCTCTCTTTCTCTCTCTTCTTTTTGCTTAAAATTACAGAGACAGCAATAGGAAGGCCAAAGCAGATTTAGTTAGGCGGTAGACCGGCGCGGGGCGCTGGTCGCGCGGTCCCGGACGACTACTCTCTGCCGGTCCGGTTCGACTTCGTTTCGTCCGGTAGAACATTGTTTGACGTTTAAATATTCTCAGCCCACTCCGATCACAGTAGGCTGAGGACATTTCAACGGATGTAGGAACGGAGTGGAACCGGAGGAGGAAAGTCGCCAGTTTATTTCGAAACTACGTTTTTCGTAGAAAGAGAGTAGACGTCGTGGGCGCGAGCGGCAAGAGGAAGCATTCTGCGGGTGTTCGGTAGCGGTGACGTCACGGGCCCGGGGACGCCGGTGCGCGCCCGCCGCGCTCTCCGTCCGATAGCGGGCTATCGCGGCGCTTCACACTCGGCAGGGCTCCGCACGCGCCCGGCGCCCGGCCTGCGCCCCGGCCTGCGCCCCGGCCTGCGCCCCGGCCTGCGCCACGGCCTGCACCCCGGCCTGCGCCCCGGCCTGCACCCCGGCCTGCGCCCCGGCCTGCGCCCGCCGCTCCACGCTGCAAGACCTGGCTCCTGCTCACCGCCTCCTTCTGATAATGCTAGCTCTAACTCCGCTAATCACCGCCCGCGCGGACTTCGTTCGCTGATCTGAACATGAAACCTGATAAGATATGGCCGCGGTGACACACAGTCACACAGCGCATATTTATTGGTTGACCGAATTATTCCGAAGACCTATATTGTTTTAAAACTTTCGCGATTTTAACAATTCCGAATATTATTCCGAAGACCTGTTCTGTATTTAATGTACAACATATTGTTTGCGGCAAGACCCCGGGCCCCGGTTGGCCTACAATAGATATCGGTTTAACGTTAATTCACCAAATATAGTTAAGTGGTCCGTAGTGAAGTGGAACGGTTAGTTCTCGCGGCCGCAGCGTGGGAGCGGAGCGACCTTCCCGGGCTCGGGGCGCAGGCGCCGGCCGGGGCGCGGGGCGCAGGCGCCGGCCGGGGCTCGGGGCGCAGGCGCCGGCCGGGGCGCGGGGCGCAGGCGCCGGCCGGGGCGCGGGGTGCAGGCGCCGGCCGGGGCGCGGGGCGCAGGCGCCGGCCGGGGCGCGGGGCGCAGGCGCCGGCCGGGGCGCGGGGCGCAGGCGCCGGCCGGGGCGCGGGGCGCAGGCGCCGGCCGGGGCGCGGGGCGCAGGCGCCGGCCGGGGGCGGCGCGCTAACTCATACCTAGTGTGTTTATTTCAGTTTGTCTTAACAGAGAGGAACAGAAAAATGTCTCTGTCGGATACGTTGTTTTTTATTTTTCCACGAGCATTGTATACATGCATTTACGTACAAGTTTCAGACTTACGTCCGCACAGAGTTAAAAAAAATCCCTGAGTTTGCACTTTTCAGGACAGTCTTGATTGCCTATGTGCAAAAAAATACCGGCCTAATGAAAAACCTCGTTAGTAATTAAATAGCGTTCTGTTTTTCCGTGTTGGGGCGACAGTAACCCGAACCTTCACAGATTCAGATTATTTATTGATAACGACATTCATCACACTAATGTTGTGTAAAGATGTAGTAGCGTCGTGCGCCGGTCATTAAGTAAATTTCGTTATCTCTTCATTGTTTTGGTATTTCCTTTGATTACAATAATAAACATCGGAGCGGGCGCGGGGCGCGGGGCGGGCGCGGGGCGCGGGGCGCGGGGCGCGGGGCGGGGCGCGGGGCGCGGGCGCGGGCGGGCGCGCGGGCGGGCGGCGGGGCGGGGGCGGGCACGGGCGCGGGGAGCGGCCTCCCCGAACAAATCACATAACGTAAGTAAACGATACAAATGTTATGTTATTGTTTATGGCATATAAAAGTAAGTACTGATAGATCACTGCAACAAGAAACTTGCCCTCTTGTTAAACTCAGTGGCAGAGGCTGTCGCAGAGTGAAACTCGGACCACACTTATACCGTAGATAGACGTGGTGAAAACAAAATGTTAAAAGATAACTTAAAATACGAGAGCCTTTACTGGCTTATGTGTAGAAAAACAAAACTGTCACTCAACAACAAGCTCCTGATTCCTGATTTACAAGGATGTCATAAAACCAGATGAGGTCCAGCCATTGGGAGCCTGCAGCGACTCCGACAAAAGCAAAGTCCAAAGAGCCCAAAACTACACCCTCTTGCAAATGAGCAACGGTCCTCCTGGTTCATTACAAACAGTGAAGTACACGAACACCTGAGCATTCTAACAGCGAGAGAAAGGATAAAGGCACTCCCAAGCAAATATAAAATAAATATGGAAAAGCATCCGAATTAGCTTGCTGTCCAGCTCACATTGCCTGTCTAAATCGCCTGACACGGTACAGAACCTTGGATCTTGGCGGCACTGACTGAGCTAATATATTAATATGTTAGATGGTAGATTTTCCTATTGGGGAACATCTCGTTATGATATAAACGGGTCGGTTCAGTAATGATTTGCAAAATCATATTATTTATGCCTTATCTAAATTATATCATTGCCTTATCACGAGTACTTTTGAGAAAAACTCTCACGGTGCGGAAATATAATATTCCTTTTAACGGTACTGGTTCCCCATAATACAAGACTATACCGACGTCAATGTCGGTCGGCTGATCCTCGCTCCGCCGCGGTTCGCGCACATCGGCTACATCGCCACATGTCACACTTCAGTGCGACGTTTCGACAGGAGACCTTGAGATACCGCACGATACCACCGGAGATAATGTAGAGCATTGTGCACTCGACACCGGCCCGCTGCGCGCGCGCGCGCGTGGCACGAGTATGTTAGTAGAAAATAATGAGGACTCACGTATTTGGTGGAGCTCATCCGACGCACCCTGTTGATCTGCTTCTTCTGCCCCCGGCGGTAGCGGCTGGCGTCGCCGGCCGGGCCCGGGGCGCGCACCGGCCGCACGGGCGGCGAGCCCGCCACCGGGTCCACCTCCAGCACGAACCAGTCCGTGACCGAGCCGCGCCGCGGCCGGGGCACCGGCACCGGCACCGGCGGCGACGGCTCTACCGGCTCCACCGGCTCCACCGGCTCCACCGGGCCGGGCGCCGGCGCGTCGGCCGCGCGGGCCAGCTCCTGCCGGAACTCGTCGGAGAGGTCGGCGACGCGCGGCGCGGGGTGCAGGCGGGGGGAGGGCAGCGCGGCGAAGGAGCTGGAGCGGCGCGCGGGCGCGGCGGGGCGCGGGGCGCGCGGGGCGCGGGTGTAGGGCTCGCAGTCGCTGGCGTACGACTCGCCGAACAGCTCCACGGCGCGCTCGAACTCCGCCAGCAGCGCGCGCACCGAGCCCGCGCGGAACATGTCGGCCGGGCCGGGCGCGGCGGGCGGGCCGGGCGCGGCCGACGCGGCCGACGAGGCCGAGCCGGCGGACGCCAGCGAGCCGCCGGACGCGCTCGACTCCGGCTCGAACTCGCGGATGCTGGTGAGCAGCACGCCGTCCTCGCGGTCGTAGTACACGCCGCCGTCCAGGCTCTCGGAGGAGCCCCACCCCGCGCCCGCGCCCGCGCCCGCCGTCCTGTCCTCGTCCTCCTCGAGCGCTCGAGGCAGGAACTCGAAGCTCTTGCTCCGCTGGTACACGGGCGGGTGCCCCTTCGTCTTCTCCGAGTCCCGGTTCCGGAAGAACCAGAACCGCTTCTCCTTCTTGTAGTCGTACTCGGCCTTGCTCTCGCGGCGGAGGTCGCCGGCGCCCGCGGGCCGCGGCGCGCGGTCGTCGGCGCGCGGCCGCGCCCGCTCCCGGTCCTTGCCGAACGGGTTCATCCGGGAGAACTTGTCGCGGAAGCTGAAGGATTTCTTGAGCGGCGAGCCGGCGTCCTCGCCGTCCTCCGGCTCGGGGCCGGGCGGGGAGCCCGGCAGCTGCAGGCAGGCGGCCAGCAGCCCCGGCGCGCGCGCGGGCTCCAGCGCCCCGGCGGCGCGCGCGGGCGGCGGGCGCAGGCGCGCGGGCAGCTCGCCGCGCAGGCCGCGCTCGATGCGCTGCAGGTGCTCGGCGCGCAGGTGCCGCAGCACGTCGGGCCGGCGCGCGGCGGGGGGCGCGGGGGGCGCGCCGGCCGCGGGGGGGCGCGAGGGGCGCATGCGTCTCGCGCGCGCGGAGGTGCGCGCTCCACTGCCAGATACCCGCTATCGGCCCGATAACGGCGCACCGATAACGATCCTCTCGCCCTCTCGCCCTCCTCGCCTAAAGATAATATACGTAAGTAGCTCGCGAACGAGCCGATATTCCGCTGCCCTCGCGCTCGGCGACGTCCCCGCCCGGCCGTCGGCAGATCCGGCGGTCGGTTGACTTTGGATCTTCAACACCGACCGTCCACGTTCCCTTCTCAGAATCGAGATATTTGTCGCGGTTATCTCGACCGCCCGAGTGCACGCCCGGACAATGAAGTGAGAAACAAAGAAACTTTCAGAAGTGGTCTAGAAGGGTTCTGTAATCTACGTAAGAAGATGACGAAATATCTTAACCATAACCCCCGTCACTGAGCAAACCGTCGTATCCTGGGATACCCTGGGACAAAATGATATTCACGTCTAAAGGGCTCGGAAGGAATTATCATCTAAATCGGATAAGCTGGAAAACGTTCTTTCCAGGTTTGCAACAACACAGGCGCAAAGGTCGACATTAGTATGGAACTTGTATACTAACTACGCACGTCCAATTAAAGAAAAGGAGCTATTGGTTCCTTGGACGCCGGGGAGTTAGGACTCTCTGTGACGGTACAGTCAGAGGGTGAGAGGGTCCGGTGCCGGAACCTGTTCTGAAGATCAGTCCGCGCTCGAGGCGGTGTGGAGCCGCAACTAAGCAAATAGGCACGCACTTATCAGTGTTATTGTTTTAGTAGATTGTAACTATAGGTATACCTAAACGCATTCGTAATGCGCAATGACATGCCACTCCGTACGACAATCGCCCACGTCATGTCTGAACCTAGAATTTTCCTGTAGGTGCGAATGTGGACGCGAGCTTTTTAAGATGTTTGGCATTTATTAATTGTGATTATTGACGACCTGTAAACTATTATGGATAAAGATTAGAATCGTTGATGCATGTCGGTCGCCACGTGTGTGGCGTGTGGCCGCCGGTTGTCATGGCGACGGCCGCGGAGCCAGGAGTCGGTCATGTTTGATCGATGGCGCCCTGCGATTCCGTCCTCGCGCGCAAAGCTCGCCACGAGAGCCGCGTCTTCAGTGGCGGCTCCAAGCGGCTCCATGTCAGAACACCCTGTCGGCGCTACCTCGTGTCATTGCAACTCTTCTCGGCATTCCTTTTGATGTCGTGTCTCTCCTCGGAGGAAGCGCTTGCTAAGTTCGTCGGTTCCTCGTGAACTGCAGTTGTGTGTTGTTAGCAGCCGGCGCTGGAGTCAGGATGGTGTTTTGTTACAAGATAATAACGGAGACGCCGCGGCGGTCGGGGCTCGGGTCCCCCGCGCCCGGCCGGGGGCTCGGCGATGGTGAGTGCCGGGGATACGGGGTCGCGGGGCACATCCGGGTCACCAGTACAGGGGCTTAGGTTCTTAAGCGGCCCCTAGACCTACAATAATATTGTGCTATTCATTATGTTTTTGTTTCTATTCAGAAAATAGTAAATAGATATTGACGTTTTCGAGGAGGTTTCTGACCATATCAAGCTTTTGGGCGTTACTAGGACGTCTACGCTCAACTTTGGCTCGTATATCGAGTCCAAGGCTAAATTAGCTGCCAAAAAACTAAGTGTCCTCTTAAAGGTGCGAAGGTACTTCAAGTCTCAATAGTTGCTCACGTTATATCAAGCACAGATTCGCTCGTGTATGGAGCACTGTTCGCACCTCTGTGATGGATGGGCTAAGTATCAGCTGGAAGCTCTGTGGAATCGATCGACAGACGACTGGCAAAAGGCTCATCATAGGCACCGACACGAGAGTGAATCGGTTTCTTCTAGTAAACACATTTCATCGTAGTGCATCGTCGCTTAACATTAGGCAACATGGCAGTCAAGTGTAATCTCCGTGTGACCCCGTGTGCACCGTGCGAGTATAATAACCCCCTCAAAATTTAGATGCAGCTGTATGGTGGTTGCTTGGGGAAAGCTTTGCTTACCTGTGGGCACGTATCTTTGTATTTAGACAACAATGTTTAGTAGGTAGTAAGCAACTTTATTATCGCGGTCATGATATAATTTGCTAGTTATATCCCACAAAGACGACAATTCTCTATACGATTGGAGACCTACATTCGCAGATAAGCTACTATCTTTCCTTAACTTTTGTATTCTCTTTTTTCACCATTTTGCATGGGTAGGTGAGAACAAACTGACGACCCTACACGATGCAATGAAAAAATGTGATGCAATAAAAATGAAACTCCCTCAAACATTTGTTCACTATTGTATAATCTTCAATATTAATGCGAGATAGTGAGATGGCGGTCAAGTGTTAACCTAAAAGTGGGTTCGATTCCTACCCAGTGCAAATATTTGTGTGATGAATTCAAATGTTTGTACTGTGTCTGGATGTTCCTATGAAATAAAATTAAATGAAATAATTATTTATTTGCCAAGAATGTAGGTAGAGAAGATGGTACAATCATATGGTGTTTCCTTACACTCTGCCATTTCTGGCGTGCAAATTATTTTTCATCCCACCAGCTCGGAAAGAGTACTTTTGCTCCTCGATATCAGGGCGCAAAAGTCGTTTTTACCCTCTAGAGGTTTAAGTAAATTTGAATTTAGAACATCGCGTGTACTGAGGTTTTGAATTCAAAATATAATTCAACCTATTTATTTCTACCTCCTTGGTGCCGAATGCATCATACTATTTTTTTTTAATTTGTTAAAAACTCAGACTCGGAACCTCCTTGGTGTACTTACTTTTTTTTTAATTTGCTTAGCGCGAAAACATTTAGAAATTTGCATTTAGTCATTTCCTCGCTGAGATGGAATGAAAAGTTACGTGTTGCACTCGAGTGCAAAGATTTTTCACCTTGTGCTCTTTTGATTCCCTTGCTACGCTCAGGATTCTAATTTTGAATCACGAGCGCAGCGAGTGATTCAATTTTAGAATCCTTCGCTTGCTCGGTCATCAAAATTGAGCACGCGGTTAAAAATCAACTTTGCACTCTTGTATAACAAATAACTATTAAAATAAATAAGTAGGTACAATAATTTGCTTTTCCTACTTGGCCACACTGATTTACAAAATCAACAACATTCAATTACAATGAGAATTCAAGACAATTTCTGATATCATAAAATAAATAATTTGTCAAAACTACAACAATAAATGTCCAATTTGACAATTTAAGCGATATCTAAGTAAAGTTATTGTCGACAGACAAAGTCATTTATTTGAAATTAAACAAGATTGGTTATTAAAAGGTTTCCTGTAGTTAAGATAATCATTAATTGCGTAAAAGCAGTGATCTATAAGCTGTTAATTTGTGCTTGAATTTGAAGTATGTTAGCTTTTTGATTTCATTTGGCAGCTTGTTATAGATTTTCACTGCCATAGAGTATGATTTACTTTGGCAGAGTTCTAATCTGAAATTTGCAGGATACACTAATTTATCGTGTCGATTGGACGTACAATTTTCGAAACATTGTCTGTTTTTGACTACAAATAGATACATTTATTTGATGTACATGCAGGCCAGTGGAAGAACTCCAAGCCGTTTGAACAGTTTTACCTACAGTGAGCTCGAGAATGCGTTCCGCAGACGGCTCTTATGCATTTTTTGCACTATACAAACCTTTGCAATATCCACCGAGTTACCATAAATAACAAGCCCATAGGTGAGAACAGATGACACGTACCCATGGTAGGCATACAACGACGCTTTTTCGGAAACAACCTGCCTTAATCTTCTTAGCGCGAATAGGAACCTATTCAGTTTATCGCATACCGCAGCGCAGTGCATTTTCAATTTAGATGCTCGCCAATGTGAATGCTTAAAAATTTTGTGCAATTTACTGGGTTGATCTTACTGTTATTCATCTGTATGTCAATTCTGATGTCATTTGATTTAAATATGTCTTGAATTGTATTAAACTAGTTTTATTAATGTTAATATCAATCCATTATTGTCAAGCCAAATTAGTGAATCGTCGATTGCTCCTATAATGACATTTTCCAATTTTCTGATATCATTACATTTTATTAACATAGTTGTGTCGTCAGCAAACAAAATACATTTGTTCAAGCAGATCGTTGATATGAGACGTGAAAAAGTACGCCGTTTTTGTTGAGAGTATAATCTGATTTGTAGATCCGTCTTGTGTTTTTTTCGAGTTGTATTATGTTATTATATTTTTCTAAGAAGTTATAGACCCTATTAAACATAGCTTTTTTCAATAATTGAGAGACAATCTTCTTAGCATTCCATGGATTCACCGTGCGGGTGCCGGGTCCATCGTGTGGCAGAAAGAGAAAACTCGAGTTGATCCCGAGACTTGTGACTCGGGCGTAGGTTTAAGGGGCCCCTTTGATATAACTGGAATAAGTATGTATTCAAAACTGTATATAGTATTATATCAGCTATCTGGCCACCACAGCTTTGGTTAGTTTGGGGTCTGATGGTGTTGTGTGTGAGAACTCTCCACCAATAATAAGATAAAAAATTGTCAGTCATACAAACTGCCTATAGAAGTGAAAAGTTATAAGAAAAAGAAAAGAAAAATAATATAATTTAATAATATTTATTTGCCAAAATAACACATACATTAAAATAGTTAATTATTTATAGCTTCCGCACTAGGCTTGGCCTGTATCGCGAAAGCCGATACGATTGTCCTATATAGGGTTTGAAGGGCAATGTTTCCAGAGAAATTACTGGGCTTAGAGATATAAGATCTTAGATCTCTGGGTGACGAGCGCAGTGCAGTGCTAGGTAATGATTTGGACTCTTCATGTTCCAATAGCTGCGTGTCACTGTGCTGTTATGTGTCAGGCATGTTGCTTACCATCAGGCACATGTCCTGATCGTCCCGTCACTATTTATTTAAAAAAAAAAAATTGATTTAGTACCTCTAGATATAAAATTAAAAATAATTGCGCGTCCTACGTCAATAATCTAACATGAATGTAAAGATATACATTCACACATATCATATGCATAAGTACAATGCGCATCAATTAAACAAACACATGTTATACGCGAACCAATTACCTACCATATCACAATAATACACAACATACAAACGAATACAAATTAACACAAAAGATAAGAAACAACTTATGAGAAAAATCTAATTAAGTCTTCTGTTTGTTTATAATTTAGTTGTAGTTAGAAATCTAAAAGTAGCCTTTTTGGCCTCAGAGTTAGTTTTATCCTTAAACTGACAGTGTTTATCAACTACATTGTATACATGTGTTCTAATGGAATTACCATACCATATTAATAACTCAGAACTTGATAGCTTACTTTGGAAACTACGCGGGTGAAACTGGAGGGCGTGGCCATGAGCATGCTGACGCATTTCTAGCTGGCCAATGTGAAATGCTGATGCATTTCTAGATGACTAATGTGAAATGCTGACACATTTCTACCTGGCCAATGTGAAATACTGATGCATTTCTAGATGACCAATGGGAAATGCTGACACATTTCTACCTGGCCAATGTGAAATGCTGACACATTTCTAGCTGGCCAATGTGAAATGCTGATGCATTTCTAGATGACCAATGGGAATTGCTGACACATTTCTAGCTGGCTAATGTGAAATGCTGATGCATTTCTAGCTGGCCAATGTGAAATGCTGACACATTTCTAGCTGGCCAATGTGAAATGCTGACACATTTCTAGCTGGCCAATGTGAAATGCTGATGCATTTCTAGATGACCAATGGGAATTGCTGACACATTTCTAGCTGGCCAATGTGAAATGCTGATGCATTTCTAGATGACCAATGGGAAATGCTGACACATTTCTAGCTGGCCAATGTGCACTGAATTTTAACGCACGGACGCTGAGGGCTGACGAAAAGATTGTGGAGCTGGAAGAAGAAGTGGACAAGTTGCGCTGGGATATCATAGGGTTATCAGAAGTCCGTAGACAGGGCGAGGACAGGATAATCCTTGAATCCGGCAACTTGTTCTACTACCGGGAGGGAGATCAACAATCCCAGGGGGGTGTCGGGTTTATCGTCCGCAAGTCTCTCGTCAACAACGTGATAATGATCGAGGGTGTGTCGAATAGGGTTGTATACCTTGTACTTAAAATTAGCGACCGGTATTCATTAAAGGTCATACAAGTATACGCACCGACCTCGACACATCCCGACGAAGAGGTTGAGAGCATGTATGAGGACATCTCCAAAGCCATACATGTCTCGCCAACACATTTCACAGTTGTGATGGGAGACTTCAACGCGAAACTGGGCAAACGTAGCGGTGATGAGTTGAGAGTGGGGAATTTCGGATATGGGCAGCGGAACCCAAGAGGGCAACGTCTAGCGGATTTCTTGGAAAGGGAGAGCCTCTTTATGATGAACTCCTTTTTCAAGAAACAGCCACAAAGAAAGTGGACCTGGATTAGCCCAGACGGTTTCACAAAAAATGAGATCGACTTCATTATGACGACTAAACGGCAAATATTCAGCGATGTCTCTGTGATCAGCAGGGTTAAGACCGGCAGCGATCACCGTATTGTAAGAGGCACGCTGAATCTAAACATTAAGTTCGAAAGGTCACGTCTAATGAAGTCCGACCAAATTATGCTCAAATCGAAGACCCCGATAACATTCAACTCGAACTTCAAAATCGCTTCGAATCCTTAGATGAGTGCGTAACGGCGGACGAAATAAACGACAGGCTAGTGGAAACTGTTCATGCTGTTGGCAGAAAATTTTATAAGAGCCGACGCCAAAATAGAACCCAAAGACTCTCCGATCAAACTCTAGATCTCATGGCAGTCAGACGAGATATGCGGTTACAGTCTTCGGTCGACATGACGGTATACAGACGGCTCAATAGACAGATCTCTACTTGTGTGCGACGCGACATACGCTGCTTCAATACTTCGAGTATTGAAGAAGCAATCAAGCAGAACAAAGGCTCGAAAGTGTTCGCAAGAAATCTGTCTCTTGGGCAAAGTCAGCTGACCAAACTGAAGACCGATAGTGGTAACATCGTCTCGTCGAAGCCCGAGATTTTGGAAGAGATTGAGAGGTTCTATGAACAGTTATACACCTCTACGCAAGCACAACCTGTCGTTAGCATGGCAAAAGACCCCAGAGCCAAGCTGACCCGACACTTTACCGAAGATATCCCGGAAGTCAGCCTGTATGAGGTTAGGATGGCCCTCAAACAACTTAAAAACAACAAGGCACCTGGCGACGACGGAATTACGACTGAGCTTCTGAGAGCGGGTGGAAAACCGGTACTTTAAGTCCTCCAGAAGCTGTTCGACTCCGTCATACTTAACGGTAATACGCCAGAAGCGTGGAGCAGAAGTGTGGTGGTGCTCTTCTTCAAAAAAGGTGACAACACCTTGTTGAAGAACTACAGACCCATCTCACTTCTGAGCCACGTTTATAAGTTGTTTTCGAGGGTAATCACGAATCGTCTCGCACGCAGGTTTGACGACTTCCAGCCACCCGAACAAGCCGGTTTCCGAAAAGACTATAGTACCATAGACCACACCCATACGCTTCGGCAGATTATACAGAAAACCGAGGAGTATAATCGGCCACTATGTATAGCGTATGTGGACTATGAGAAAGCCTTCGATTCCATCGAGACCTGGGCAGTGCTTCAGTCTCCAGCGATGCCGCATTGACTATCGCTATATCGAAGTGTTGAAGTGTATCTACAGTAAAGCCACAATGTCTGTCCGATTACAGGACCAGTGCACAAAACATATCCAGCTACAGAAAGGCGTGAGACAGGGAGATGTTATATCTCCGAAACTGTTCACTGCCGCGCTGGAAGATGTTTTAAGCTACTGGACTGGAACGGATATGGCATCAATATCAACGGCGAATGCATCACTCACCTTCGGTTTGCCGACGACATAGTCATTGTGGCGGAGTCGCTGGAGGACCTCGGTGCTATGCTCAGGGACCTCAGTAGAGTATCCCAACAGGTAGGTTTGAGGATGAATATGGACAAGACGAAAGTCATGTCAAATGTTCATATCTCACCTGTACCGGTTATTGTTGGGAATACCACACTCGAAGTTGTTGACGAATACGTCTACCTGGGTCAAAAGATCAATTAGGTAGATCCAACTTCGACAAAGAGGTCCAGCGAAGAATCCAACTCGGATGGGCAGCGTTCGGGAAACTTCGGCACATCTTTGAGTCCAGAATACCCCAATGCCTAAAGACGAAAGTCTTTAACCAGTGCGTGTTGCCAGTGATGTCTTATGGAACTGAGACGTGGTCCTTAACTGTGGGCCTCATAACGAAGTTCAAAGTCACACAGCGAGCTATGGAGAGGGCTATGCTCGGAGTCTCTTTGCGCGACAGAATCCGTAATGAGGATATTCGCAAAAGAACGAAAGTGGCAATGGGCAGGCCACATCGCTCGCAGAACCGACAACCGATGGGGAAGAAAGGTTCTCGAGTGACGACCACGTACCGGAAGACGCAGTGTTGGACGGCCTCCCACTAGATGGACAGATGACCTCATAAAGGTCGCTGGAAACCGCTGGTTGCAGGTTGCGCAGGACCGTTCGTTGTGGAAATCTAGGGGGGAGGCCTATGTTCAGCAGTGGACGTCTTGCGGCTGATGATGATGATGATGATAAATGTGAAATGCTGATGCATTTCTAGATGACCAATGGGAAATGCTGACACATTTCTAGCTGGCCAATGTGAAATGCTGCCGCATTTATAGATGACCAATGGGAAATGCTGACACATTTCTAGCTGGCCAATGTGAAATGCTGACACATTTCTAGCTGGCCAATGTGAAATGCTGATGCATTTCTAGATGACCAATGGGAAATGCTGACACACTTCTAGATGGCCAATGTGAAATGCTGATGCATTTCTAGATGACCAATGGGAAATGCTGACACATTTCTAGCTGGCCAATGTGAAATGCTGACACATTTCTAGCTGGCCAATGTGAAATGCTGACACATTTCTAGCTGGCCAATGTGAAATGCTGACACATTTCTAGCTGGCCAATGTGAAATGCTGACACATTTCTAGCTGGCCAATGTGAAATGCTGCCGCATTTATAGATGACCAATGGGAAATGCTGACATTTCTAGCTGGCCAATGTGAAATGCTGATGCATTCCTAGATTACCAATGGAAAATGCTGACACATTTCTAGATGGCCAATGTGAAATGCTGATGCATTTCTAGATGACCAATGGGAAATGCTGACACATTTCTAGATGGCCAATGTGAAATGCTGCCGCATTTATAAATAGCCAATGGGAAATACTGACGCATTTCTAGATGGCCAATGGCCATGGTCCCCAGTTTATCCGATGATTTCTTATCATTCCCGAGCGTGACGCTAAAATTCAATTCACACAGCCCACGAAAAGTTTGTCCGTGATGCGACAAAAGAAGTTTTCACTTTAAAAACGTATCCTTAAACGGTCAATAGTATTGCAACATTAACAGGACCCACCAGGTTTCACCCACGCAATTCCAGTTTTCGTTATTTTCTCGGGTTAAAAAGTAGCGTACGTGTTTTTCCAGACTATAATTCATAACTGATGACCACTCGTATGGATTGGTCCCCTAAGAAGTCCGATATTCCTGCATTCCAATTGCGAAATATACTTATATTTTATTAAAAACCACAAGAGTAACTTTGTTTGAACGGGCTTATCTCAGGAACTTGAACGGCCATGTTCGTAATTAATGATTGCTATGGTATAGACTATACATCTCGAAAGCGTAGTGCAAGTGCACTGTATCAGATAAGGACGACAGGGTTTACTTTTACAGGGGTAGGCAATCATTTTGTGACAATTTTAAGGCTATCTTCAGACAGACTGATTAACTTCCGCCAAGTTTTTTCGTGAAGTAGCAACACTGTATCATCAGCGAACATTGGCAAATAGAGACCATTGAGAGATATCTCGTACTATTCATATGTTATATATATTCATAGTTTTAAAAGTGGAAACTTCGTTTGACGCACCTTAGTTAGAATTTTCGTGGGCTGCGAATTGAATTCTAGCGTCACGCTCGGGAATGATAATAAATTTCCGGGTGAACTCGGGACATCGCCGATTATCTCGAAAGTATTGTTACGTCAAGCGTCAAGTATTTTCTGAGCACCATGCTTTGAGTTTTTCAAGATTTTTGGTCATCACAAAGTTGTTTGGAAGAAATCGCTATCAGCGATAAGACCACCAGTTGATTCACAACTTTTTCTATATTGCTCGTACTATTTTAATGATGTGAATCAAGAATGTTCATTAATTCATTAATTCATACTACATAAACCATTTATCTAAATCAAAAAGAGCACAAGCCCTAGTGTACTTCCTTGTGAAACTGCGTAGATACACGCGGCGCTATCACTCTCATGCCCATCAACTCATATTTTCCCAGGTCTACCTATTAAATAATCTGTGAACCAGCCCAAAATCAACCCTCTACTTCAGACATTTTCCAAACTCACCAAAAGGATTGAAATTGACACAGTATCGAAAGTCTTTGGCAAGTCTAAATAGCCACCAATGCATTAGTTTCCAAAAATTTTACATTAGCAGATAACAAATAACTTATAACTATTGCATCTTTTGTTGAGAACCTTTCTCTTAATCCGTTTTGCTTGTCACTCAACGAATTTTGTTTTTGTAAGGAGTACATTTTTTTGAGAAATTTTGCGAAAATTTTAAAGTTTTGGAAAGTTCCCTCGTGCTTCTTGATAAGTTCACTCGCAAATGTGAGTGAGTGCCTATTGCCGGTTACTGAGAATATAGTTAAATTTTAGTAACGTCAGGAGCCTGTAATGCCCCATGAATTCCGGGTCACCGGAGCGGCGGTCCTCCAGCCGTGTGCGTGTTGCAGAGAGCTCGGAGGCGCTGGCGGCGCTCGGAGACCTGGACCTGCCAGAGCGGGAGTGGAGGCTGCTGGCGGCGCTGGCGCGGCGGCGGCGGGACGAGCGCGAGCGGCGGCGAGCGGGCGCCGCGCTGCGAGACCTGTGGGGCCGCGAGCGCGAGCACAGAGACCAGGTACCGCCGTACCGCCGACACTGCTGGCGGGCGAATGCCGAGCTGCGTTCGAACAAACTTAATCTAAACATTTCAAAATACTGCTGCGTCACTCGGCTAATTAACTATTTTATCTTATTTAAGTATTACATTGAAATCATTGCTATGACAAATACGTTTTCATGATAGAAAGACCTCAGAAAATTTTCTACGATTTATAAAATTTCAATCTTGAAATCTGATTACGAGTATGATTAAGTCTGCTTTCGACGTCACAATTTGTCAGCCCAACGGCAAAATTTGATGATGGAAGAGAGAAGCGCGGCGCGGGCGAGTGACGTGCGGTGTCTGCAGGTGGAGGCGGAGGTGGCGGCGCAGACGGCGGCGCTGACGCGCGCGCGCGCGGCGGCGGAGCGTGCGGCGGCGGCGCGGCGCGGCGCGCGGCGCGAGGCGGCGATGGCGGCCGGCCGCGCCGCCGCGCGCGCCGCGCTGCTGCTGCGCCAGCGGGACGCCGAGCTGCGCCGGCAGGACCTCGAGGACCAGAAGGTACTGACCGCCTTCCGCCTTCCGCCGCGCCCGACTGTGCAATCGGCGGCTTCATCATTGCCTAGCCTCCTCGATCGCGATCGCTTTGTAGTAGATCTAGATCATTTTCTCGATCCGACTCTATTGTCATTTTGTTAACTCGTCGTGGTTTTTCAACAGGATTTTATATTTCTCTTAATTATCAGATATGTTCTGCTTTCGTATGATGCGTTGAATTTTCGGCATGTTTTGTGTGAAATGTCTACCAATATTATATAGCAGAGCTTTTTAACTACCTACTTATTACACTGAGAGCCATTTAGCTTGATGTTAAGCGACGATGCGGGATGCGGCGTACGATGAAACGACGTGCTTACTTTGAAAACCCCGCTTGACTCTCGATTTGAAGATTGTAACAATTCAGCCAAATTTATTCAAGCAATGCATTCCGCAGCTAAGACGTTCCTATCTTTAAAGTAGAGTTAAACCTCCTCGATCGAACTTTTGGAACGTGCATCATAAAACCATGAGGCTTTTTCAAGCTGCCGGCAGTCTGGTAGAAAAAAAGGTCAAGGTTAAATCATGCAAATCAGTTGCACAGTTTTCTAAATGTCTCCTATCGATAAAAAAAACGATTACCAATTTTGAGGCGAAGTTCAAGACTTTGATGTCATATTTGAGCTTTCGGCATTATTTTAATCGATCCCAAATTCTCCCAACTGGTATGTAATAGACTGCAGGCCCGTGAACAAAATTTATGGGTCATCTGATACAGCAGGAGACCTATGTAGGATGATAGTAGGGTATAAAGTAATAAGATTGAGCACTATGCCGTCACTTGTAAGCTGTCCAACTGAGTGCAGTTGAAGAGGGGGGGTTCTAAACCTCGATCATTTCTCCTTGCCGCATGATTTTTGTACGGCGTTGCGGAATAATAGATTAGAAGAGGTATTGAAACTATAAAAATTATAAATATTAAAATTCTAATTGTTAGTTTGTAAAAAAAAAATCATGATTTTCCGACGATTTACAGTGTAAGTTTGGTCATTTGATTGTGTTCGGCGTTGGTTCCATACAGTTTCAGTACCTCTTCTAACACGTTATTTCGCAACGCCGTACAAAAATCATGCGACAAGGAGAAATGATCGAGGTTTAGAACCCCCCCTCTTCAACTGCACTCAGTTGGACAGCTTACAAGTGACGGCATAGTGCTCAATCTTATTATTTTATACCCTTCTATCATCCTACACAGGTCTCCTGCTGTATCAGATGACCCATAAATTTTGTTCACGGGCCTGCAGTCTATAACCGACCCATCCCAAAGCTGCGAACAGTATTCCATACAAGAGCGAACCTGTGCTAATGTGCTTAGTATAACGTGAGCAACTGTTCAGGCTTTAAGTACCGTCGCACCTTTAATAGGACACCCAGTTTTTTGGCAAGTGATTTAGCCTCGCACTCGATAAAAAAAGTCAATGTTGAGCGTAGATGTCGAAGAAACAACACAAAAGCTCGAGATGGTATGTTATCGGAACAGATACCATATTGGCATTGGCACATTTAGAGACTGCGTCCCAAATCCCAAGGGGCCAAGTTCCGACGCTCAATAATACTTTATCTCGGAGCCTGAAGTTGTTGCTCACTGGATCTCGAGCTAGATAATTATGTATGTTAGTCTCAACAACGGTACCTACTATTGAGTAAGTCCACATCGGGACCATCTGGACTCTAAAATGAAACTTCCAACCAACTTTCACAGCTTATATTGTAGAATAATTTGGGTACAAATCTTGTGCGTGTTGCTTGACGAGCTGATGATAAGAATGAGTGACCCGACGCTTTGACTTTTGGGAATGCACTGAAGGTAACTAATAATATGGATATTGGATAGACAGGAACATTTTGACGCGCTTGCATCTTGCGTTCCTAATTAAGCAGGCGTAAACAACTATCATAAAACATGCGTAACCAAAGACATTGGGTTTCAACTGCTCGTTGATATGCAGCAGAAGTTGCGTTGCAAAAAGCAATGACCCTTGAGGTACACTAACATTGATAGGAATTTGATCCGACCATCAGACATCGATGGCCACTCGTATGGATCGTTCCCGCAAAAAGTATGATATCCGCGCCATAAAACCGGTACACAAACCATAAGCAGAAAGCTTGCTTATATTTAATTTTATTTTAAATGGAAAACCATCATGTCATCATGATGTTTGCTAGACGCTGTTAAAAGCTTTCGAGATATCCAGGGAGGCTGAACGCGCTTCAGTCTGTTATTCGATAGCCTTACTTCAGATGTGAGCCTCCTAACGTTCTAGGGCAGACTAGAATATTCCCGATAGGCTGGTGTATCGACGGTTATAAATGCTTCCACAAACATTTCTGTAATTGAGTTTCTGTAACTTGTCGACGTTCTTGTCCATCAATATCTCTACAAAGAACCTAGAGCTATAGTTCATTTGAAAATGACAAAAGAAGTGTGATGCCCGACGTCACTCCGTCCGGTGTCGTGTTGCAGAGCTCCGCGTCGTGCGCGCGCGCGGCGGTGGCGGCGGCGCGCGGCGCGGGCGCGGCGGCGCGGCGCGCCGAGCGGGCGGCGGGCGAGCGCGCGCGCGCCGCGCTGCAGCTGGCCAGCGGCCGCGCGCGCGCCGCCGGCGCCGAGCGCCGCCGCGAGCGCCTGCTGCACGACTCCAAGCAGGTGCCGGCCCTTCTCACCCGTCACACGACTCATCTATCAGACGACTTCCTGCTAAATCCTCCCCGACTTTTACATTTTGTTACGAGGTATCGAGACATTCGACTCCTAGGTATCTATTTGGATCTAGAAAAGTTTCGGTGTCACCCTTGCACCCAGTATCGGTTTTAGCATTACCGAAACCCGGGCGAGATTTCTTGTTTACTCTTATAAGTTTACTTTTGACGCTCAATGAACGAGGCATAGTTACCGACCGGACATAAAAGGGCACCTACGCTTGCGGCGCGGCACCTCTTTATATTCGACGCGCTGGGTGATCGTCCTATCCTACCCTGACATAGACCCGACTGACTTCCTCACCGGTGTTTCCTCAGAGGTTGGCGATCTCGAACGCACTGAGCTTGTGGGAGTCGAGCCTGTCGCGCGACGTGACGGCGGCCGAGGAGGAGGCGCGGCGCGCGGGGCACGCGGCGCGCGCGTGGGGCGCGGCTGCGCGCGGGGAGCGCGTGGTGCGCGCGCGCGCGCAGGCGGCCGAGCGCGCGCGCGCCGCCGCCGCGCTCGGCGCGCGCCTGCGGGATGACCTCAAGGCGGGCGTCGGCCTGTTCGCGCACCTGTGACCGCCCGCCGCGCGCGGACCCGGCACCCGGGTACCTGGACACCAGTTTATCGTTCATTGACATTAACTTCCTCACCTGATACAAGTACAAACGTATCTATCATCTTGTTACTGCATTTCAGCACGGATTCTGTACCCTAATTCATAACGCAATCAGATCGATCTATGCATTGAGACTCGGTACCCTGATCAGTTGTACCTCCCCCCTTCCCAATACCGACATTATCGGTTTTCCGTTTTGATGGTATGAACTATAAATTTAACTCTAAATTGACCGCGACTAGTTTCCCATCACAGTATTAAATCCTACTACAGCTCACCGTATCTATTCTATGTCACCGTCTCCAGGTGTACCCCAAGGTACCTACTCTCTACAGACCTCTGTTTTCGCAAAATTAGACAACCTTTAAAGAAAAACTTCTAACCGCTCGTTTCACTTTGTTCTATCCTCCTCGCCGAGTTGTGTAGGTATCACATTTTGTCAGCACGAATTTAAAGGGCTGTTCTCATATGTACACAAAGTTGTGTAGTCGGATACAATACAATACAATACAATACAATATATTTATTTATAACTCCAAAGTTACATGTCATTTAAAAAATAATAATACAAAATATGATTAATCTAATTGCTTAGATATTTCAATTAACATTATATAATTCTCAATTGTGTAAAAAGATAGTTAATGTCATTCATAATTTTCTCGTAATTTAATATATATTTCAAAGTTGTAGAACAATGAATCTGATAGCCAATTTCTTAATTTGGCTTTAAACACCGCGGCGGAAGGAGCACCACGGACGTCTACGGGTAGTCGGTTGTGAATGGCGGGGCCCAGCACGTAAACCGACTTCTCTGACTTCGCGAGTCTGTGCTTCGGCGTTACAAGTTGGTCTTGCCTTTTGTTGCTCCGCAAATACCTCGTCTGATGTGAACCTCTCTTTTGAAAAAGGTGAGAGTTAATGTGCGTAAATAAGGCCAGCTGGTAAATGAGTTCACACGGGAGCGGCAGGATTCGAAGCTCTGAAGAACTCCACACAAGAGACCCTATCGGAGACTCCAAATATAGCACGCAATGCCCGTTTCTGAACGACAAACAGCCTACAAAAATCTGCGGCTCGACCCCACAGCTCCAGTCCATACGTAATGTTACTGTGGACAGTCGCGAAATAGCAGGAGCGCACGACGTCGCGGGTGGCGGTGGCCGCGAGCCGTCGAAGCGCAAAGCACGAGCGCTTAGCTTTCCGCACACCTCGCCGATGTGCGTCTCCACGTGAGCGCGCTGTCTATGTGAAATCCCAGTAATTTCGTACTGTTGACCTGTTGGAGTGGGGTATCGCCGACTGTCACAGAGCACCTGCTAGCCGGCCTTCCGTTAAGGCTGAATGTCATAAAGCAGGTCTTCTCTTTGTTCAGAGCCAACCCATTCACCCCGAACCACCAGTTGAGCCTTCTGGTCACCGTTTTCAACTCATTTTGCAGCTGACCGGCGGTCGGCGCGGTGATCACCGCGGCGACGTCGTCGGCGTACATGTAAACCTCCGCACCGTCGATGACCCCGGGCAGGTCGTTGAGGAGAAGGCTGAACAGAGTGTTAGACAGACACGACCCTGCGGAACGCCCATCTCGTTCTCCAACTCGGAGGATGACACCTTGCCCCTGTCACCGACCACGATCTGGGTTCTACTCGACATGAACGCCGTTAGCAAAGCCGCTGCGGGGCCGCGAATGCCATAGTGTTGTAATTTTTTAGCAACGAGAGCGTGGTCGGCGGTGTCGAACGCGCGCGAGAGGTCGCAGCAGAGCAGGGCGACGTGCTGGCCCGCCTCGCGCGCGCACAGCACGCGCCACACCACCTCGCGCACCAGGTCCGTGGTGGAGCGCCCGGCGCGGTACGCGTACTGTCGGTCCGACATGATATCACGATCCTTCACGAAGTTCAAGAGCCTAGTATTAAGGCCGACCTCGAATATCTTGCTCACGGCGGGGACGAGGGAAATAGGACGGTACGACTTAGGATCTGTCTTCTTTCCTTTGCCTTTATATAGCGGGCTTATCTTCACTCTTTTAAGAGCCGATAGATTGTATGTCACTATTACCTCACGCATGTCTCATAACTGAATCGAGTTACCCTCTCGATCCATCGATATGTTGCATATCTTACACAAATTACACATTTGCTGCTTAACTGTTTTATTTTTAAAATAATAGTATGTCGTGTCAACGTATTTTGTAAGTCTACTAAATCGTAAGATAAATGGGGATAAAAAGAGTCAATTATTTTTAAATAAAATCATTCGCCACTCGACTTGTGTTTGAATCACGTCACATCCACTTTCACGAAGAGTGGTAGCCTGGTAGCTGGTCCCGAAATCGGGAGCGAGGGTGCAAGCCCTCCCCACCACCAGCGGCAGGCCGACCCGCGAGCCCGCGACCGCCAGCTGAGAGTTCCTTTTCCTCGGGACGACTCGGCTCCTCCGCCTGTTATGGGTCAAGTCCGCAACCGCCACCCGAACGCCTTTTGGCTCCCATGAATATAATCCCTTGGGATTACTGGACAATGTTTTCGCCTCTAAGATCCCATGGGATCATAATATATACGTTTATGTCTTTTGATTCCCATGGGATCTAAAGATAAATTTTACCTATGTCTTTTGATCCGAGTGGAGCGCGGCACACATTGAGAAAAGCAGACGGTAAATATATTATGATCCTATGGGATCTTAGAGGCGAAAACATTGTCCACCTGAGAAATATGGTGCATTTTTTTGACTCCGGGTGGGCTCCCGCCAGAAGCTCCCTCATTTCTTAAATACACTCTAGGGGTAGTAACGACAAGACTGTAACGGTTGAATTTTGGTGCTCCCCGAAACTTTTTTTTTTAAAACGTGTAATTACTAACAGCGACATCTGTGGTAATACAGCCGAAGCTTTAGGAGCCGTCAAGAAGCAACGTCTCCGGCGGGCAACTTGTTTCGATCGCAGAGACATCTGTGAGAGAGGCGACTGAGGTAAGTGCGATCCACTAGAAAACGGAAATAGATGAATTGTTCTGGTAATTTCTAGAATCTTCCTCGACGCTCTGCGACGATCGACCTTAAGGCATTGAGAATAAACCCGGAAACGGTGGGAGGTCCTCTGCCAGCGTCACTCAAGGTCGAAATCACGAGCATGAGGGTCCAAAGGTCGTAGCATGAATTGTTCACCTTTTTTGACGAGATAGGTGAACGTTGTCATTCGATATCCTGAAGTCTTAGCTGCAAGTCGCCTATAATATAAATCGTGAATAATCCTGAAGGTGCAGGTTAGGATTCAATTTCTTGAAGTCTTAGCTGCAAGTCGCTTATTAAATAAACCGTGGATAATCCTGAAGGGGCAGTGCTTAGTTCGGTATTTCGATTTCAGAGAAGTGTCGGGCAGAAGGCGACTTGAAATCGTGTGACCTAAAGGAAAAGAGGTCAGCAGCGGTGCATGTCCAGCGGAGTGAACCAGAAAGCCAAAACAAGGGCGGCCACTTCTCTGCACCTTGCGACGATCAGCTCTGCACCTTGCGGAGATCGGATCTGCACCTTGGCACCACCATCATCATTTTTCATCACCATTGATCATCGCTTTTCATCATCTGGTAAATTGATCAAAACCTCAGGTGGGTGGGTGGTTTCAAACCATATTTTTTCTGCGAGGGCATCTCCCCGCGTTCCCGGCATCCCGAAACCAACGAAGGACAAAACGCCGACTGTGGCGTGCCGCTCGTGACGTCACGGTTTCTTTCGTTAATTTAGACTTTTCATATAACCGGTTGACGTCCTGCTGCGTGAACGTACCTTATTTTTATTGTGAAAGAAGGGACATTGTATTTTCCCTAAAGACGAAGCACTGATATTTCTTTAATCGTCAAATTGTTATTCGCGACAAGCGGGCTGTAGATGCAACGGGAACACTTGCAGTACTTAATTCTTGAGCCCGTAGGAACCTTTTAGTGATGTGTAGATGCAAGGAAACTTAATATTTATCGTAGTGATTAGTTGTCAATTTCTTTCATGTTAGCATTTTGAACATCGATATAAATCCAAAGATGTGTCCTGAGTACCTTGAAATGGTTGAGGAACTGAAACGGAGCCTCTATGTAGCGTGAATGGTTTACAACTACAAATCTACTTGACCCCTAGAATCGCTAGCGGCGAGGTCTGCCCCAACGATTCCATAATTCCGTGCACTTGAAGTTTGGGAGGGCACATCCATTTATTCATATCGATGGTTGTAAATGCAAG
The DNA here is from genome assembly GCA_017562165.1 of Ectropis grisescens. Classification (NCBI taxonomy): domain Eukaryota; kingdom Metazoa; phylum Arthropoda; class Insecta; order Lepidoptera; family Geometridae; genus Ectropis; species Ectropis grisescens. The sequence continues at coordinate 12,911 of CM029782.1, read as the reverse complement.
CGTAAACTTTTCTATAAATAGATTCAGGAAATAAGCATCTGTATTTGTGTATTAATAATTGGCATTTCGAGGAATGCATTGGCCGTGTTATCAGTTGTTTTACATTTAACGTAATCTTTTCTATAAAATAAATTCATATGCTAATATAATTTAAGCCAGGTTTTAACCTACTGTAGCCGTAAGTTACACCTCTCTACTTTCCGTGTAATAAATGTGTGGTTCCGATCTATAAGCAGTAATAAACGTGTGAATTTGTTGAAGTGTATTGTTATTTTTATCCTGGTTAGAAAGAATAGAATAAAGTAAGGAGGCTAGCCGGTTTGCACCTTACAAGACTACATACTAGGTGGAGTGCGGGTGCTCGGAGACGGATCTGGATCCTAAGTAACCTGGGTCTATAATTAGTAGCACGACAAATAAAAATTCCTACATACTAATGGGAGCCAAGTGGCTGGAGGGAATTTTTTATTGTAAGTATCCTTTTACAATAATAAGTCCAAACTCATCGAAAAAGGTTACGTAGGTCCCATAAATTTATAAAAGTGTAAATAGTACTTTTTTTTAATTCTACAGCTTCCTGTAACATTTTCTTAAATCTTATATAAATGTCATGTTTAATTTCATATAAATGTTTAATACATTTTTATAATTACACCTCTCGGACGAAACTGTGTTGTCGTCCTGTTTTGCATCACCCTAACAGGGTCTTTGTACACATAGTTATAGATTTTAGCTATAAGATCTATTTAATAAATGTATGTACACTGTGCAAATAAATAAATAAATAAATAAATACATACCGCTAGGATTGATAGAGGATGATTGCGGAAAGAATACACCGGGACTATTTCAATTCAATTTATTCAAAAATACTAGGAACATAAATGAAGTTACACATTAACATAGTTTCAATAGAACAATAGCAGTGATCAGCATAGTTAACTTCATTTAGGAGGTGGACCCTGCATCCCACACTAGGGATGTCCTGTGTTGTGGGATTCAGTGTTTTCTTCCATATAGTGAAGTTGTTAGTGATATTGTAGTAGGTACTTGGTTACATTAGATATGATGGTACATTCTTGTTCCAGAAAAGAGAAAGTAAACAATAAAAAAATAAAAACAGATAAGGGCAATGTGGAATATTAGAGATCAGGGAAGGCCCGTATCAGTAAAACAAACAAACAAAAAATAGACAGAAAAAATACTAGGAATAAAAATATCTCAAGTTCATGGCTTCCATTTCATGGCTACTTATTGTGTATGAGGGGGTGTGTGTGTGTGTGTGCATGTATGTGCATGAGAGTGTGGGATTGCGTTTGTGGTCTGCTTATACCTACTTACAACTCAAATTTTGAGACCACACTGCTGAAGCATCTATTGAGCAGCTGATGCTACGAGTATGGTGGATTAAATTTTGCTCTGGCTCAAACTGTTGCAGTACGCCCAGGGTCATAATACGTTTGACACTAGTATTTTCTCAGTTTCGATGTAGTTTAGAAAATAACCAATGTTTTATTTTCCTCTTACATAAAAATCGCGACAGGTTCAATATAGTCAGAGAAGCATCAATGTTTTGGTATATAGAAGGACCCATGAAGGAAAAGGAGCGTCGTGCAAACGAAGTTTTAATGGGAGGATTTTCCAAACATTACGTCTGGATGATCTTGTGGTTTGGTTAATTGAGACAATAGCTGTTTTGTGAAACTTTAAGGTGACCATTAGAATGTATAGTTGGCGGACTGTCATATATTTTGTCTCGCTATATAGTAGGCTTGTGGGGTATTGGTAAGACTTTTGTAAGCAACTTTTAGAACAAGGCGTTGTGCTCTTTCCAATTTGATCATGAGAGTCTTATTGGCAGAACCCCAGCAGATGATGCAGTAATTAAGTATGGATTCACATAGTGCTGTGTATACAATTCTTAGGGTACTAGGGTCTGCGACAGAGCCAATCGTTTTAAACAAGTATGCCATTTACGAAGTCTTGTGCATAAGTTTTTTATGTGGCTGTCCCATTTTAGTCTATGGTCTATCGTGACCCCCAGGTATTTTAATGTCTCAACACGTTCTAGTTCCGGGCACATACACATCTGAGTTCCATTTGAAATCACATTACATGTATGCAGCTGAATACTCAGAGGAGTCGGAAGGGCTTGCTGTCTTATTCCAAAAGTTAGGTATTTTGTTTTTGCAGCATTTAGAGTCAGTAGATTTTTTTGGAGCCAATTAGCTACTTCTTTGAGACCATGTTGTGCGTGCACCGTAACTTCAGGCCAGTCTTTCCCTTCAAAAATTAGCGCTGTGTCATCAGCAAAGGTAAAAAACCTGGCACCGTTGACCTTCTATTTAAAAGTCGAAACAATTTGTATAATTTATATAAACTAAAGACATATTGCAATGATGATGCAACAAAAAACTATGTTTATAAATATTCAAAAATTTTCAGAAATTCATGTATACAAGCTAAAACAATATTTATTCGAGATCAAATTAAAACTCTAATAACATGATAAAAACACGTGGAAGATTATAAACAAAGAGACTGGGAGATCTAAAAGTCGTGAAAAGATAAACGCACTTCGGGTTGGTGAAAGAGTAACTACAAGAAAATCGGAAATAGTAGATGCTTTCAGGACTTATTTTGCTGATATCCCCTTGAAACAACTAAGCACTTAACATCGTCCCCTTACTTGCTGAAGAAATGTTAAAAGAAAACGTTAAGTGCCCTTCATCTACATTTGAATTTCACCAAGTGACTGCTATTACAATACTAAAAACATTCAAAGACATTAAAGTAAAGAGTACGGAGGACTTATGGGGATTATCAGTAAGAGTACTTGATGGAATTATAAATAGCATTGCTCCTTACTTAGCGGAATTGTTCAACGAGTGCATTAGAGGTGGCACATTCCTGACATGATGAAATATAGCAAAGTTATACCACTGTTCAAATCTGGAGATAAAACGAACCTGGCAATTACAGACCCATCTCTGTATTACCCTGCCTTAGTAAAATATTTGAGAAACTTATATGCAATCAACTTCTATCTTACTTTAATGTTAATAACCTATTACATAGCAACCAATTTGGATTCACAAAGGACGTTCCACTATTGATGCAGGCGTTGAACTAAATAATTATATTTTAAGTGCCTGGGAAGATCATCACGATGTTCTGGGTGTGTTTTGTGACTTGTCTAAAGCTTTCGACTGCGTTCATCATGATACTCTTTTGAAGAAACTACAGTTCTATGGGCTATCGAAGCCAGCTCTAAATTTTATTTCTTCTTATCTTAAAGATCTGATTATGATTATGATATGATTATGATTATGATCGTGTACAGATAGTTGAAATTGACGGTGTGCAATCAAATGAGTCCCCTTTAAAAATGGTGTACCTCAAGGTTCCATCCTTGGACCCTTATTGTTTCTTATATACGTTAATGATCTACCTTTTATGATAAAAACCATAAAAACGTAGAAATAGTTATGTTCGCTGATGATACATCACTTCTTTTAAGGTTAAAGAGGAATAAATGATTTCACAGAAGTAAACGCAATTTTGGACATCACATACAAATGGTTCGATGCAAATAATCTAGTTCTAAATCCAAATAAAACTAAATGTATAAAGTTTACGCTATGCAATGTACTGGGCTGTAAACTTGATATTAGACTGAAAGATAAAGTGATCGAACACGTACAATCTACTCTTTTTCTGGGCATTTCAGTGGATTCAAAGCTGCAGTGGGGTCCTCACATAGAGACTAGCTGATAGACTCAGTTCAGCTGCCCATGCAGTTCGTCAAATTAAGAAAATATCTGACGAGGAAACAGCTAGACTTGTTTATTTTGGATACTTTCATAGTATTATGTCCTATGGGATTTTATTATGGGGATCGGCTGCGGATAGAAATTCAATTTTTTTATTACAAAAGAGAGCAATCCGTGCTCTGTACAATCTGTCTGCTAGAAAATCATTACGGGAGATGTTTAAAACTATAAATATACTAACAGTCCCGTCGTTATACATTTATGAAAGTATAATGTATGTGCGAGAAAAAACCGTACTCGACTGCAGAAAATGTCTGATTTGAATCCAAAAGCACATCATAAACATAAAATTGTATTTCCTAAATGCAGACTACAGAAAACCATTAACTCTTTCAAATGTAATGGTATTCGCTTCTATAATTTAATACCTGCACAAGTGGAAGGTCTCAATGAAACTAGGTTTAAAACCGAAATAAAAACTACCTAATGAGCAAAGCATATTACACTGTAGATGATTTTGTAAAGGACAGCAATATTTGGAAAAGGAATATGTCAAAATCAGAACTATCGAGTAAAGTGGAATAATACTAAACATTAATGTAAATTTGTTTAAGTACCTACTGTATGTATTCATTGTTTGGATAATTTGTTTTTTCACCATGACAAAGCCTTTTTACAGCTGCACCTAAATGACAAGGCCCCTTTACAGCTGATTATTTTTATTTGACATTATTCTTTAGTATTATTTTATTACATACACAGATTATTTATGTATAATTTTATTGTAAGTGACGTTACCAAGTGTTCTTTTGAAATAATGGTTCGAATAAATGAATTGAATTGAATTGAATTGAATAGCAGGGCATCCAGTTTTACAAAGGACGGTATAACAGTGTATCTCTCTACTTAGTCTGTGGGTATTACATTCATCTGCTGGCTTGTATCGCCACGACCGCCGGTTGCCCCGGGAGCTAGCGTCGATTTATACGAGTAGATTTGCTACGAAAAAAAAAATCGATACATTACATTCGATATCATTGGTATTGTTTTTAAAAGTTTTTTTAACAGTCCGACGAACTTCTTACGTCAACAGGCCAATGATTATAGACATCATGATATATTTATTACGCAGATCGGTTCTGAGTTTGTGTCTGAAATGTTGTTGTAGTGTGTTGAGTTTCTACATATTTAATTGTAGGTTTTCGAAACACCTCTTCGTTGAATGTCCAGTTGTCAGGGTGGGGTCCTCATGTGTGGGAGTTAAATAAATACACCGATTAAATAAAAAAAAACATTTTATTTAATTACAGTTAGGTACATACAGGTCGGACGGAACCGCGGACAGGACTAGAGACAGCTGTGCAACTTACCTGCAGAACGGCGACGAACTACTGAGTAACGAGTAAAAATAAAACAGTAGTTGTCTAATTTTTTTATAGGTGGCGTAAACTGTAGTCGATCGTGGCGTCATCGCTACAAACTACAGATAAGTCGGTCCTACTGTATCGAGCTCGCTCCCAGCGGCTGTTTTCTTATTAGAACGCTTACAACTAATGTCAACTTAAACTTGTACTATTTCAAAGCATCACACGTAGGTTCAGTCTAGTCCGAGGCGAAGTGTCACCTGGACGCGACGTTTCGGTCGCTATACAGCGGCTATACGTGACGTGACCGCGCAGTGTGGGCGTGTGTGCCTGTGTCCGGCCACGCGAGCGAGGGTGTGTACGTGTGTGTGGCCACGCGAGCGAGGGTGTGTACGTGTGTGTGGCCACGCGAGCGAGGGGTGTGTACGTGTGTGGCCACGCGAGCGAGGTGTGTACGTGTGTGTGGTCACGCGAGCGAGGGTGTGTACGTGTGTGTGGTCACGCGAGCGAGGGTGTGTACGTGTGTGTGGCCACGCGAGCGAGGGTGTGTACGTGTGTGTGGTCACGCGAGCGAGGGTGTGTACGTGTGTGTGGCCACGCGAGCGAGGGTGTGTACGTGTGTGTGGTCACGCGAGCGAGGGTGTGTACGTGTGTGTGGTCACGCGAGCGAGGGTGTGTACGTGTGTGTGGTCACGCGAGCGAGGGTGTGTACGTGTGTGTGGCCACGCGAGCGAGGGTGTGTACGTGTGTGTGGCCACGCGAGCGAGGGTGTGTACGTGTGTGTGGCACGCGAGCGAGGGTGTGTACGTGTGTGTGGTCACGCGAGCGAGGTGTGTACGTGTGTGGCCACGCGCGAGCGAGCGGGTGTGTACGTGTGTGGCCACGCGAGCGAGGGTGTGTACGTGTGTGTGGTCACGCGAGCGAGGGTGTGTACGGTGTGCCACGCGAGCGAGGGTGTGTGTGTGGCCACGCGAGCGAGGGTGTGTGGTCACGTGTGTGTGGTCACGCGAGCGAGGGTGTGTACGTGTGTGTGGTCACGCGAGCGAGGGTGTGTACGTGTGTGGCCACGCGAGCGAGGGTGTGTACGTGTGTGGCCACGCGAGCGAGGGTGTGTACGTGTGTGGTCACGCGAGCGAGGGTGTGTGTGTGTGTGTGGCCACGCGAGCGAGGGTGTGTACGTGTGTGTGGTCACGCGAGCGAGGGTGTTTACGTGTGTGTGGTCACGCGAGCGAGGGTGTTTACGTGTGTGTGGTCACGCGAGCGAGGGTGTGTACGTGTGTGTGGCCACGCGAGCGAGGGTGTGTACGTGTGTGTGGCCACGCGAGCGAGGGTGTGTACGTGTGTGTGGTCACGCGAGCGAGGGTGTGTACGTGTGTGTGGCCACGCGAGCGAGGGTGTGTACGTGTGTGGCCACGCGAGCGAGGGTGTGTACGTGTGTGTGGTCACGCGAGCAAGGGTGTGTACGTGTGTGTGGCCACGCGAGCGAGGGTGTGTACGTGTGTGTGGTCACGCGAGCGAGGGTGTGTACGTGTGTGTGGTCACGCGAGCGAGGGTGTGTACGTGTGTGTGGTCACGCGCCAATGTGCGTCGCTTGTCGCAGGCGGGCACGTGCGCGCCGGTAGCGGCGCAGCGCAGCCTCCGCCCCCGCCACCAGCGCCGCGCCCCCCGCCCCCGCCCCCGGCCCCGGGTGTGCGGGGTCCGCGGGGCGCGCGGGGGCGGGGCTGTGCCGCACGACGCTGGCGCGCAGCTCGATGGTGCCCGCCTCGTGCCACACCCCCTCGTCGCCCGCCGCCTGCGCACACCAACACATATCACTATATGAAGGAAAACTGGCGTTCAACATCCCCTACGATATAGCAAATATATTTTATGATCAAAAGAAAATCTTGAATTTGAATTTCATGAGTAGTGTGAGTTCATGAATTAAATATGAGTTTCATGAGTAGTAATTCATAATATGCATTCGCTCTGACGCGTAGGACGCCCTGAAACTATGGAGTGACGATATATATATAAGGCAGTTGAGCCAGTGGTTGAAGATGAAAAGTCGAGGATTGGGTTGAGTAGTATCATTTGACCAACGCGTAGATAGAACAAACGAGCACGCAGGCGACGTTAAGTCTAGCAGTGGACAAGTGTAGGTCGATAATGACAATATTGATGACAAGCACGCATTGAACAGTCGGTCCCGGTGGGAGGTGTGTGTGTGTGTGTGTGTGTACCTGCAGCGCCGGGTCGGGCAGCAGGTGGCAGCCGCCCAGGAAGAAGGCGCGCTCCCCCCCGCGCGGCCCCCGCACGCGCGCCGCCCCCGCGCCCGCGCCCGCGCGCAGCCGCACCCCCGCGCGCGCGTACCCCGCCCCGCGCGCGCGCCCGCCCCGCGCCGCGCACACCGCCTCCACCACCAGCAGCGCGCGCGCCGGCTCTGCGGCCGGAGAGGGGGGACCCATTATTATACAATTGTTCGACGCGACGTTGCATCAGCGTGCATTGTAAATAAAACAATAAATTTCTTTATTTGCGAAAATGGATAATTACCACAGAACAGCTAGAACATCTATCAGGTAGAAGGCTCATAGCCGAATCTCACTAGGAAAACCACCGTATCACGTTTGCACACAAACATGATTTTGTTATAAGAGTATTTAAGCAGTGATTTGTCCTAATGCGCCGAACATACAATAAAGTATTGCATTTTGTTACGTATTTAATAATTAACCTTATAGCTAAAAGCAATAAATGAGTTGTTGTCTACTATTCAAAAAAATTGTACGACTTTCTTGGTACACTCAGTTTTAACTAATTACAGGAAAAAGTACCGTATTCTGAATATTCGCTAATTATAGTCGCTTATTTTGTACCATTATCAAGACTTACGACAATTTACGAATACGTCAGTGCCACGATTTAATAAACACAACCTTAGCAGAATGTAATAAAGTGCTAACTGTTATTATCTTTCAAATGTATCAAGTTGTTTCCACTATTAAGCACTAGATGTCACTAATCTTACAAGTTCTGCTACTTCATACTAGATGGCACTTTATGCAATATATACAACTAAGAACGCTATCAGCTTTGAAATAAGGGATATTTTACTATAACGTAAGAATAAGCCGGTCGTGCAAATAGTGATGGGACAATACTGAGGCCTTGTCATTATCGATATTACGTCATTCGCTTTACATATTATGTGAAACGAAGAAATGACTCAAAATAAATGGTTAATATTATACCATATAAATTTATTGATTAGAGAGAGTAGCGTAAAAGAGTTGTGCAAAGCGTTGAACTTAATTACTAGGAATAAATTACAAAAATACTAGGATGAAACTAAATAACTTTAGGCAAGTAAGTATAAGTAGTCCTTTGGATTTTAGGGCCCGGCTATCGTTTTTACATTCAAAAACTGCGCAATACGGCATGATTGGTTTTCCTTCTTTTCCATTCAAAATCGCAGATGCGAGTACAGCAGTAGTGACGAAACACTACTTGCTACTTCTCCCTCTTCTGCCTGATGTATTGTTATGTGGTAATTACAATAAGATCTTAAATGCTTACATTGAGAACTCCATAATCAGCCTTACGGCATGCAAATATATTAAAAATATGTAAATTGTGTAAAATGTACAAAATTTGTAACTGAAAATATTTTGCAGGTAGTCTCACTGGGAACTGTGGTGATCTCCATCTACCCTCATTTGGTTTCCTAAAATAGCAGGGTTGTCCAACGCCACTGACCACACCACCAGACTCTCTCTCTCTCTCTCTCTTCTCCTGCTGATCATACAGAGATGGACCTCTTACCCGCGCCCGGCGCCACGTGCAGCTCCAGCTCGCACAGGTGCCCGTAGCGGTGCACGCCCCCCTCCCCGGCCCCCGCCGCGCGCGCCGCCGCCGTGCGCCCGCGCAGCGCCCCGCGCGCGCACCGCACGCCCGCCGGCAGCTGGAACACACCACACACACTCAACTCATGTAGCATAAGGGAGAGCTCGCCCCCCGGCGGGAGTCACCTGCAGGGAGTAGTGCAGCCACAGCTCGCCCGGCGGGAGTCACCTGCAGGGTAGTGCAGCCACAGCTGCAGCCACAGCTCGCCCCCGGGGAGTCACCTGCAGGGAGTAGTGCAGCCACAGCTCGCCCGGCAGGAGTCACCTGCAGGGAGTAGTGCAGCCACAGCTCGCCCCCGGCGGGAGTCACCTGCAGGGAGTAGTGCAGCCACAGCTCGCCCCCCGGCGGGAGTCACCTGCAGGGAGTAGTGCAGCCACAGCTCGCCCCCGGGAGTCACCTGCAGGGAGTGGTGCAGCCACAGCTCGCCCCGGCGGAGTCACCTGCAGGGAGTAGTGCAGCCACAGCTCGCCCCGGCGGGAGTCACCTGCAGGGAGTAGTGCAGCCACAGCTCGCCCCCGGCGGGGTCACCTGCAGGGAGTAGTGCAGCCACAGCTCGCCCCGGCGGGGAGTCACCTGCAGGGAGTAGTGCAGCCACAGCTCGCCCCCGGCGGGAGTCACCTGCAGGGGAGTGGTGCAGCCACAGCTCGCCCCGGCGGGAGTCACCTGCAGGGAGTAGTGCAGCCACAGCTCGCCCCGGCGAGTCACCTGCAGGGGAGTAGTGCAGCCACAGCTCGCCCCCGGCGGGAGTCACCTGCAGGGAGTAGTGCAGCCACAGCCCCTTGGCAGGAGTCACCCGGCAGGGTGCAGCCACAGCCTGCAGGGAGTAGTGCAGCCACAGCTCGCCCGGCGGGAGTGCAGTGCAGCCACAGCTCCCCGGCGGGAGTCACCTGCAGGGAGTAGTGCAGCCACAGCTCCCCGGCGGGAGTCACCTGCAGGGAGTAGTGCAGCCACAGCTCCCCGGCGGGAGTCACCTGCAGGGAGTAGTGCAGCCACAGCTCCCCGGCGGGAGTCACCTGCAGGGAGTAGTGCAGCCACAGCTCGCCCGGCAGGAGTCACCTGCAGGGAGTAGTGCAGCCACAGCTCAGCCACAGCTCGCCCGGCGGGAGTCACCTGCAGGAGTAGTGCAGCCACAGCTCGCCGGCAGGAGTCCCAGGGTGCAGCCACAGCTCGCCCCGGGAGTCACCTGCAGGGAGTAGTGCAGCCACAGCTCCCCCGGCACCTGGGAGTCACCTCGCCCCGGCAGGAGTAGTGCAGCCACAGCTCGCTCCCCCGGCGGGAGTCACCTGCAGGGAGTAGTGCAGCCACAGCTCGCCCCCGGCGGGAGTCACCTGCAGGAGTAGTGCAGCCACAGCTCGCCCCGGCGGGAGTCACCTGCAGGGAGTAGTGCAGCCACAGCTCGCCCCGGCGGGAGTCACCTGCAGGGAGTAGTGCAGCCACAGCTCGCCCCCGGCAGTCACCTGCAGGGAGTAGTGCAGCCACAGCTCGCCCGGCAGGAGTCACCTGCAGGAGTAGTGCAGCCACAGCTCCTTGGCGTCACCTGCAGGGGGCGGGAGTCACCTGCAGGTCACCTGCAGGTGCAGCCAGCAGCTCGCCCGGCGGGAGTCACCTGCAGGGAGTAGTGCAGCCACAGCTCGCCCGGCGGGAGTCACCTGCAGGGAGTAGTGCAGCCACAGCTCGCCCGGCGTCACCGGTCACCTGCAGGGAGTAGTGCAGCCACAGCTCGCCCGGCGGGAGTCACCTGCAGGGGTAGTGCAGCCACAGCTCGCCCGGCGGGAGTCACCTGCAGGGAGTAGTGCAGCCACAGCTCGCCCCCGGCGGGAGTCACCTGCAGGGGAGTAGTGCAGCCACAGCTCGCGGGAGTCCCCGGCGCCCCGGGAGTCACCTGCAGGGAGTAGTGCAGCCACAGCTCGCCCCGGGAGTAGTGGGAGTCACCTGCAGGGAGTAGTGCAGCCACAGCTCGCCCCCGGCGGGAGTCACCTGCAGGAGTAGTGCAGCCACAGCTCGCCCCCGGCGGGAGTCACCTGCAGGGAGTAGTGCAGCCACAGCTCGCGCCCGGCGGGAGTCACCTGCAGGGAGTAGTGCAGCCACAGCTCGCCCGGCGGGAGTCACCTGCAGGGGAGTAGTGCAGCCACAGCTCGCCCGGCGGGAGTCACCTGCAGGAGTAGTGCAGCCACAGCTCGCCCGGCGGGAGTCACCTGCAGGAGTAGTGCAGCCACAGCTCGCCCGGCGGGAGTCACCTGCAGGGAGTAGTGCAGCCACAGCTCGCCCCCCGGCGGGAGTCACCTGCAGGGAGTAGTGCAGCCACAGCTCGCCCCCGGCGGGAGTCACCTGCAGGGAGTAGTGCAGCCACAGCTCGCCCCCCGGCGGGAGTCACCTGCAGGGAGTAGTGCAGCCACAGCTCGCCCCGGCGGGAGTCACCTGCAGGGAGTAGTGCAGCCACAGCTCGCCCCCGGCGGGAGTCACCTGCAGGGAGTAGTGCAGCCACAGCTCGCCCCCGGCGGGAGTCACCTGCAGGGAGTAGTGCAGCCACAGCTCGCCCGGCGGGAGTCACCTGCAGGGGGAGTCACCTGCACCTGGGAGTAGTGCAGCCACAGCTCGCCCGGCGGGGAGTCACCTGCAGGGAGTAGTGCAGCCACAGCTCGCCCGGCGGGAGTCACCTGCAGGGAGTAGTGCAGCCACAGCTCGCCCGGCGGGAGTCACCTGCAGGGAGAGTGCAGCCACAGCTCGCCCGGCGGGAGTCACCTGCAGGGAGTAGTGCAGCCACAGCTCGCCCGGCGGGAGTCACCTGCAGGAGTAGTGCAGCCACAGCTCGCCCGGCGGGAGTCACCTGCAGGGAGTAGTGCAGCCACAGCTCGCCCCCGGGAGGCAGGGGAGTCACCTCGCCCGGCGGGAGTCACCTGTAGGGAGGGAGTAGTGCAGCCACAGCTCGCCCCCCGGCGGGAGTCACCTGCAGGAGTAGTGCAGCCACAGCTCGCCCCCGGCGGGAGTCACCTGCAGGGGAGTAGTGCAGCCACAGCTCACCCCGGCGGGAGTCACCTGCCCGGGGAGTAGTGCAGCCACAGCTCGCCGCCCGGCGGGAGTCACCTGCAGTAGGAGTAGTGCAGCCACAGCTCGCCCGGCAGGGAGTCACCTGCAGGAGTAGTGCAGCCACAGCTCGCCCGGCGGGAGTCACCTGCAGGGAGTAGTGCAGCCACAGCTCGCCCGGCGGGAGTCACCTGCAGGGAGTAGTGCAGCCACAGCTCGCCCGGCGGGAGTCACCTGCAGGGAGTAGTGCAGCCACAGCTCGCCCGGCGGGAGTGCAGGGGAGTAGTGCAGCCCAGCTCGCCCGGCAGGAGTCACCTGCAGGGAGTAGTGCAGCCACAGCTCGCCCGGCGGGAGTCACCTGCAGGAGTAGTGCAGCCACAGCTCGCCCCCGGCGGGAGTCACGGCGGGAGTCACTCTGCAGGGAGCAGTGCAGCCAGTCAGCTCAGGAGTAGTGCAGCCACAGCTCTGCCCGGCGGGAGTCACCTGCGGAGTCACCTGCGGGTCACCTGGGAGTAGTGCAGCCACAGCTCGCCCGGCGGGAGTCACCTGCAGGGAGTAGTGCAGCCACAGCTCGCCCCCGGCGGGAGTCACCTGCAGGGAGTAGTGCAGCCACAGCTCGCCCCCGGCGGGAGTCACCTGCAGGGAGTAGTGCAGCCACAGCTCGCCCGGCGGGAGTCACCTGCAGGAGTAGTGCAGCCACAGCTCGCCCGGCGGGAGTCACCTGCAGGGAGTAGTGCAGCCACAGCTCGCCCGGCGGGAGTCACCTGCAGGGAGTAGTGCAGCCACAGCTCGCCCGGCGGGAGTCACCTGCAGGAGTAGTGCAGCCACAGCTCGCCCCGGCGGGAGTCACCTGCAGGGAGTAGTG
>CM029781.1:33399443-33464508 GCA_017562165.1 Ectropis grisescens | reverse complement strand
CTCTACTTTTGTGTTTAGAATGTCGAAACTGTGGAATGTGTTTTGCCTCAGTGGGTGTTTTAGTAGTGGTAGGACTCTTGGCAGACTCCGCCTGGGGAAGTTCCACACCTCTGCCAGTTATTCTACCGCAAGCAGTAATGTGCAAACATTACTGTGTTCCGGTTTGAAGGGCAATGTTTCCAGAGAAATTACAGGGCTTAGAGATATAAGATCTCTGGGTGACGAGCGCAGTGCAGTGCTAGGTAATGATTTGGACTCTTCATGTTCCAATAGCTGTGTGTCACTGTGCTGTTATGTGTCAGGCATGTTGCTTACCATCAGGCACATGTCCTGATCGTCTCGTCACTCTTAATTAAAAAAAAAAAAAAAAAAAAGTTTCCCAATAGTTACAATTATTGGGATCTTCAAGTCAAATCAATCTCAGCATACCTCCTTTAATATCAGTGAATGAATAAGTATCGACGAATGTTTCTCACACCACACTATTTAGCCAAACTAGAGTCTGCCTAAGGAAAGTTGATACCACGACTAACAAAGCGCAGCAAATTTAAAATATATTAGCATGGTATCCCTAAACTGAAAATCTCGCCAAAATAAAAAACACAAGCCAGCCACTACGAAACATCAAAAACATGCCTTTTTGTTCCGTCAGAGATAGAACCATAGACTAATTCTGATTCTACCAAATCTTTTAGAAAAATCGCCGAATATTAATTTCCTAAAATGAAAATTGAATAAGCTTTTCTCTATTAAATAGCGTAATTAGGTGGTAATTCATGAATCAATTCATAAGGCCAACTTAAGGGTGAGTGTTTCTCTTGAAATATTCACCAACACGTGTCGTACATACGTCGTACTTATTTTTGTTGAATACAATTTTAGAACACGCATGAATTTTTAATGCTTATTTTATATATTGTTTAAATCAGTTTGTTTTAAAAATGCCTTTTTGGAATCAAGTGTCCCTAAGTACTTTCTTTTTAAAATATCCCAGTTCGTAGAGTAAATACCCGATGGTAGGAACACTTAAGTGTTGTCATGTTAAAACTTTGCAAAAAAATCCAGTATCTACTTTCGTTAGCCAGACTACGAGTATGTGAGCATCCCTAATCTTGTAGATGTCAGATTGCTGATATAATAGTTATGTAGTCTTAAATACTTGCTCATGATACATAGAACTTAGGTAGTTCTATGTATCGTAGGAAAATATACTTTGACTTTGACTTTATCTGACTTCCTCACAGAAGTGTTTGTCCTAGATACACTTCGGAGAGTGTGCCACTGATCTGCATGATCTAATACCACCTTGCCCTTTCTTTTATCGGACTTCTCGTATCTCAAAAAAGCAACATCGTGTTATGGTTGATATTCCAAAATCACGAACGAAGAAATTTGACTCCACGTTTGTGATACGAGCGCCTAGGTTGAGAAATACGTTGCCTGAGTGGGTTTTCCCCGATAGTTACAATCTTGGTGTCTTCAAATCGAGAGTGAATCGGTTTCTTCTAGGTAAGCACGCTCCATCGTATACCGTATCATCGCTTAACATCAGGCGGGATGGCGGTCAAGTGCGAACCTATCACAGTAAAAAAAAAAAGATGGTCAAGCCACAATTCCAGTTTTTTTATTATTATTGTGTTCATACCCTGCTTCACGCCGCTTGTCCTTTGATTTTCCTGCGATGGAACAAGCAAAATAAGCACCTGGGAAGGAAAGGAATTTCCCTGTCCATACACAGCAGCACTGTACCACGTAGGTAGCTATTTGAACACATAGAGCTGAAACCACTACCTAGCACTGTGCTCGTCACTCAAAGATTTAAGAGGATTTATCTCTTTCCCTTAGAACTGTATCTGAGTTCTGGCTGGACATTTTCTTAAAATTCTCTGTATCTTTTAGAGGCCATAGTGATTCGGTGTGCTCCAAAAAGATTTCTATTCGAAACGATTCAATTGCCCTTCGAGAGCTCTTGTATTTATTGTAACTTTTAACCTCCCGAGCCGACTCATTTCTTTGAATCCAGAATTATTATTCTTCGTATATTTCATTTATCATTTTAGTACCTAAGTACTCGTTCTTGGTTATTTTTAGCAATTTCAAAAAAAGAGGAGGTTTCTCTTACTTTGGAATCATTTCTCGTTTGTTGATCTATACTTAGGGAAATACCTACACAAAAATTACGCCAGATTTATTTCTCTTTGAAACGTTTCCAATCAAGTCCGGAATACAATAATATATATTTTTTAACCGACTTCCAAAAAAAGGAGGAGGTTATCAATTCGACCCCTATGTTTTTTTTTTTTTTTTATGTATGTTACCTGATTTCTCGAGAACCTCTGAACCGATTTTACAATTTCTTTTTGTGTTCGGATGGGTATGCTTCCCGAATGGTCCCATATAAATCATTTTGAAATCGGTCAAGTAGTTTTTGAAATATGAACCAAAAACTGAAAAATTGCGTATCTGGATGACGTTGTAGATTTCACAAAAGTTATGAATCTCGACCCTGTCAATACAAAATTGTGTAAATGCTTTTATAAAACTTGTTTTTAACCCCGACCAAAAAGGGGTGTTATAAGTGACGTCGATGTCTGTCTGTGTGTCTGTCTATCTGCTGTGGCACCGTAGTAGAACTCAAACAGATGGGCCGATTTCGATGCGGTTTCTTTTATTTCAAGGTTAATACCATAGCAGATGTTCTTAGCTATGTCTGGTTAATGTCGATTCAAGATGGCCGCCTCCACAAAATGGCGGACAAAATATTTTCACAACCTACCTCAATTTGGGTATCAAATGAAAGAGCTTGACTAGTAGAGTAATATGTACTATAACAAATTTCAAATCCAAAATGGCCACCACGACAAAATGGCGAATTATATTATATTTTTCATTACTACCTCAATTTGGGTATCAAACGAAAGAGCTTGACTAGTAGAATACTTTTCACTATGAAAAAATTCAAATGCAAGATGGCCGCTTCCACAAAATGCCGAAATACATTTCTTTTTTCACAACTCCCTTTATATGGGTATCAAATGAAAGGGCTTGACTAGTAGAATGTTGTACAGATAACAAATCCAAGGTAGTCGGGGTTTAATCAAAATTTTTAATTTAATTTAATTTTCTTGTACACTAAAAAGAGTAAAATAAACTATTTTCGTACAAAAAATTAAACCGACTTCAAAACCACAAATAGGCACTCAAAAGCGAAAAATAAACTAAAATCATTATTATAAGCGCTACTCACTCATCTATTTGAAGTCGGTGCCAGTCAGGTCAAAAAGTTAGTAGATTGATGCTATGTAGGCACAGGTAAGTAGTATCTATCCTATACCTGTTAGATTTAGCTGGCACCGACTTCAAATAGATGAGTGAGTAGCGCTTATAATAATGATTTTAGTTTATTTTTCGCTTTTGAGTGCCTATTTGTGGTTTTGAAGTCGGTTTAATTTTTCGTACGAAAATAGTTTATTAAAAATAAAGAATGACGATACAAGCGGGACTTATGCCTGATGGTAAGCAACATGCCTGCCACATAACAGCACAGTAACAAGCAGCTATTGGAACACGAAGAGTCAAAATCATTACCCAGCACTGCACTGCGCTCGTCACCCAGAGATCTAAGATGTTATATCTCTAAGCCCTGTAATTTCTCTGAAAACATTGCCCTTAAAACCGGAACACAGTGATGTTTGCACATTAATTACTGTTTGGCGGTAGAATAACTGGTAAAGGTTTGGTACTTCTCAGGCGTACTTACCCAAGAGTCCTACCACTACTTAATAATACTACTAAATACAATATACTAAGCAATAGCTCAAGTACAATTAAGAGTTAGACAAATGCAACCTGACATTATTTTCACAGATCACTGTAATACTAGTTATTATTTAATTTTATGCGTTTGACATGTAAATAATATTTACGAAATAAAGATTATGATTATGATTATTATAAGCATAATATGTTTGACAGTCTCAGACCAACTATTCTCCAAATTGCCAGTAGAAGAATAACGGGCAATAAATGTAATAACACAATGTAAGTAGAGAGTTTGTAGAGTCTGCAAAGAATTTGACCACCACTAATGTTACTTTTAGCTCATATCATAATCATAAAATTAAATTTGTCTCATTAGCAAATAAACCAGTTTTTCAGCCGAATCTATTTGATTATTATTCTGAGTTGAATCTCCAGTACCCTCGTAAGGAACATCCGAAATAATTTGTGACGTGTTACGCGAGACCCTCCCAAACTAACCCGCGATACTTTTAAACTAAATTAACTTTTAAAACAATGGCGGTATGTGTCACATTGGCGTGTGTTAAACGGTTGTCAAATGTCTTTGACCTAACGGGCTCATTTACATAGCCCTAAATACCTAACGCGCCGAAATGGACGCTCCTATGCCCGAATGGATAATTAGGAAAAATCTGGCCGCGGAGTGCTTTGGAATTAGATATGACACTTTCATTTTTTTTAACCCATTACATGGTAGGTCAACCCCGATGGAGTTTTAGTAGCCTCTCACTGGTCAGAAACTGTGTAGTCATTAAAGATAATTTAAAAAAAAAACATCATATTATAAACCAAAGACATTATGTAACAAGGACAAAATTAAAAATTTTGATTAACTCTCGACTACCTCAGATTTGTTATCTGTACAGCATTTTACTAGTCAAGCCCTTTCATTTGATGATATTAAGGGAGTTGTGAAAAAGAAATGCATTTCGTCATTTGTGGTAGCGGCCATATTGGATTTGAAATTTGTCATAGTGCAAAGTATTCTACTAGTAAAGCTTTTTTATTTGATATCCACATTGAATTCACACATTCTTTTTTTCCTCTGGTGGGGGTTGAAGTGATAACACAATTTTATAATAGCTCTCATATATTTTCGTGTTTATAAATATAAATAGTGATTTATTTTGCCTAATTTATGCTTAATTCATTGATATAAGAGACATACCTCGTCTGCCATATAAAATTTCCATAAAAAATACTGGAGCAGCTTTCTATCTGATTCAATTCCTTAATCCACAATGAGCAGCACTCCAAAATCATTCTTGGACATGATGGAAGCGCTGAATAAGCGCATGGAACAGTTTGAAAGTGAATTGCAGAAAACTCCACCTCCAGGTAACACTTCTAGCAATCTTGCCGCAGACTATGCACAATTCAAGTCATTTACTATGCAAGTGTTAAAAGACTTTCAGTCACAAATGGGTCTCCTAGCACAGCAAGTGGACAGACTTGAGATGACCAGCCGTCGCAAGATTTTGCTTTTGCATGGGGTGCCTGAAGCTAGAGATGAAAACATCACTACACTAGTGGTCAGCACGGTCACTACACATCTCAAGTTAAACACTTTCAATAGTGGGTGTATGACACGTTGCCAGCGAATAGGCATTGTCAAGGATGACAAGCCTCGACCAATTCTGTTTAAAATCAAGGATCTTGCAGTCCGTAGTAAGTTATGGTCATCAAAATTATCTTTAAAGGGCACGAAGATCACCCTCTCAGAGTTCCTCCCCAAGTCTAGACACCAAACATTCATGACGGCGAGGGAACGCTTCGGTGTCAATAACTGCTGAACTCGTGATGGTAATATACACGTCATTTCGGATGGTAAACACCACCTTATAAGTAGCCTTAGCGAGCTTGAAAAGATTTCGTCTAGCGGAGGCGCCGCCGCCGCTCACAAGTCGTCGCCAATTGTTGTGCAGAAGAAAGCCGTTGGACCGACCGCAACAGCTGCTACAGGTGCTAGACCCAGGCGTTTCCGCTAAGTCCAACATTTTTTTTTCTCATTAGGTAGGTACATGCTAACATGTTAGCCGACATTTTTAACATTAACTCATTAGTTTAGCCTTCGTAACTTTTAACCTAAGTTGTATAATAATTATAGTTGTTAGTTAACCACTGCTTGTAGTTGTAATCCACCCTTTTTTTCGTTAATTTATTACTTTATTTTATGTACCCGTGTAATCTCTTTGTGTTGTAAATTGTAATGTTTTTCTTATTTGACGTGACACTGACGTTCAGTTATTGCCCATAATGACAGATGTCAAGTCAAGTCCTCCAAATGTCAAAGTAAACTTTTTTTTGGGCTGTTGTACACACAGATTAGGTTTTACAATAAGGTCTTGTTAACACTTGACCGTTTTCCGCGTCTCCTGAGTGTTACTGGCGATGTGGCGATGTACCTATGTAATTTGTACGGCTTTTTATTTTTGATATTTAATATTATGCTTTTACTATTTTTATGTTGTTGTTGTTAATGATCGAAGTAGGCAGACGAGTGTGTCGATTTTTGTATAATTTTGTTTTTTGTTTTTAATAAGTAATTATTTTTTTTTTAGCGTTGTGATTTTTGTTATAAATTTTTAATTTTAATATCCAACTTTAATTGTCAATATTTATTTTATTTTAGAGTATAATTTTGTTTTTACCACATGGATAATTTCATAGATAACAGTGATTGCTTCAACAGTTCTCATTTCGTCTCACCGTGTTCATCTACCTCGAGTGCTGGTGACAATAGTTTTGCTACCCTCTCTGATACGCTTAATGCCCAATTATGTGATGTATCCAAAAATTTTAATGTGATACATATAAACGCCCAAAGTGTTCCATGTCACATAAATGATATACAAACGTACCTTTGTGATAAAAATCTTCACGCGATTTGTGTCTCGAAGACCTGGTTAAAACCTAGCCTTTCCTCTGTCTCTTATTCCTACCTGGTTTTCGTCTTATTCGCAACGATAGAACTGGGAGCCGTGGTGGTGGAGTGGCTATATATCTGAGATCTCATATCCCTTTCTCCGTAATTAATACATCAGTGCAATCGCCTCCTTCTGATGCTGGCGAACATTTATTTATCGAGATTACTTTATCTCATACTAAAATATTACTGGGAGTTTATTATATTGCCATTCCTTGCATGTTAATTACTTTCCCTCATTTGAAAAACTGCTTGAGAATCTTATTCCAATTTACAAACACTCTATTATAATGGGTGATCTGAACACCTGTCTCCTCAAACAGGATCGCCGAAGTAAATCCCTTCAGTCTCTCGCCAACTCTTATAATTTGCAAATTTTGCCTTTGAACGCCACGCATAATTTTCCTGACTGTACCCCTTCGCTACTTGACCTGATTATTGTTTCCTCTCCTCAACATGTCGCTAAGCATGGCCAATGTCCTGCTAGTTTCTCTTATCATGATCTCATTTTCATGTCGTATAAAGTTCGACCTCCCAAGTACAAACCTAGAATTATTCTCCAGCGCAATTTCAGTGGAATGGACAAAGCGGCGTTCGAATCTGATGTTCGCAATATTGATTGGTCTCCGGTTTTTGATGCTGAATCAGTCAATGACCAAATTGCTATATTCAACTCAAATTTAATCACGTTATATGATATACATGCTCCCTTACGACCCATCAAAATTAAGCATCTTCCTGCACCATGGCTTACTAGTGACATAAAACTTTTAATGCGCAAAAGAGACTCCGCTAAATTCAGATTTAAGTGTAATCCGGGAGAACGAACAAAAACAGCTTATGTCAGAGCTCGAAATCGCTGTAATACTGCTTGCAGGGACGCCTTGAGACGTCATGTTCATACTTCAGTTGACAACAATGATCCTGCTAAAGTATGGAAATTTCTGAGGACTATGGGAATCGGTAAATCGCGGTTAGATAGTGTTCCTCGGAATCTTGACATTAATTTGCTAAATCAACATTTCTCTTCCTCTTCAATTATTGACGCACAAACCAAAACCAATACTCTTTTCTCTCTATCCAATCGAACTGTCTCTGACAATTCTTCGTTTAATTTTAATGAATTTTCTCCTGACGAGGTCAAGAAGAGCATTCTTTCTATCTCTTCTAATGCGGTAAGTAGCGATGGCATTAGCCGCAACATGCTGGTCCCTGTCCTTGAATTTTCCTCCTGTACTTTGTGTCATCTTCAATACTTGATTTCTTCCGGTGTTTTCCTTCAGCATGGAAAGATGCACAAATTATTCCTTGCCTAAAAACCTAATCCCAAATCTTTCTCGGAATACCGACCTATCTCGATACTTCCTTTCTTGTCTAAAGTTCTTGAACGTCTTGTCCATAATCAGTTTAGTAGATACCTTTCCCGTCATAATTTAATAAATTCGTTACAATCAGGGTTTCGTTCGGGACATAGTACCGTCAGTGCACTGGTAAAGATTACCGATGACATCCGTCTTTCGATGGAAAATTGTAATCTTACCGTGTTGGTACTTCTTGATTTTAGTAATGCTTTCAATACCGTTGATCATGATGTTCTCTTGGCCTTGTTACGCTCGTCTAATTTTTCTCCATCCGCTATCAACTGGTTTTATAGCTATCTCTGTGGTCGTAGGCAGCGAGTTCGCCTTGAGAATGATGTATCTTCTTGGTGTTCGACTTCTGCCGGAGTCCCTCAGGGTGGCGTCCTATCCCTCCCTTTCTCTTTTTCATCAATTCCATCACTTTCAACCTTTCCTCTTCCTACCACCTTTACGCTGATGACCTTCAGATCTATTCTCATGCACCTCTTTCAAAAATTTCAGACGCGATTAACGCCATGAATGTAGATTTAGCTAGTGTCTATCAGTGGGGAAAATGCTTTGGGCTAAATGTTAATCCCAGCAAATCACAGGCCATAATCATTGGTAGTTCTAGGCAGCTTTTCAATATCGATTGGCAATCGCTCCCTAACACTGAGTTTGATGGTATCGTTATACCTTACAGCAGCTCTGTCAGGAACCTGGGCATTATTATGGATCGCTGTATGAGTTGGGGTCCGCAACTTCAAGAAACTAGCAGGAAGCTTTACGAAGCGGCTGGAGCTTTGATGAAATGGCGCAACTTTCTTCCTACTTCAACAAAAATTTCGCTTGTCCAGTCACTACTGCTACCCATCCTTGATTATGCCGACGTTTGTTACCTAGATATCACTGAGGAACAACAACAAGCTTTAGCGTCTTCAAAATTTCTGCATAAGGTTCATATATGGCTTGCGCAAATATGACCACATATCTGAATTTCGCGCAAAGCTCAAGTGGCTCCCAATTCGTCTCCGCAGAAATGCACACATCCTATCACTTCTTTATAACGTATTGTACAATCCAACCTTCCCGTCTTATCTTAAGGAACGTTTCAACTTCTGTCATGAAACTTCACGTCCACGCTCTCTGAGAGCGGCTGTAGCACTCAACCTCACTGCACCATCACACAAGACATCTTTCTATGGAAACTCTTTTACCGTCATGGCAGTCCGTTTATGGAATGTTTTGCCGGCCTCTTTAAGACAATCGCAGTCCTTGAGCATTTTTAAAGGAAGATTAAAAGATTTTTATTTATCGCAGTGCAAAACTGTTGACACTAGCAAATTGTAGATGGTAGCACTGTTCGTATCCGATCTACTGATTGAAGCTGTAATCCGCTGATTAAGTACATTATTGATTTATTGTTCATCTTGTCCGCACTTTTGTTTGTAAGTGTTTATTATGTTTAGTATTTATCAGTAAAAAATTTAATCTCATGTTTATAGGTTAATATTTATTATTTTATATAGTTATAGTTATAGATATGTAGTAGTATTATTAAATTGATGTCGCTTCCCCCGCCTATGAGTATATGTGGGCTATTTTCCTTTTTGCTGGTTGCCTGGAAGAGATTGCTCTTAGCAATAAGGCCGCCACTTGTGGCACTAGTTCATAAGTGTTTATTTGTAATATTTTAAATTGTTTGTGTTGCAATAAAGAGTTTCTATCTATCTATCTATCTATTGAAGTAGTAGTGAAAAAAATATATAATTCTCCATTTGTGGTGGCGAACATCTTGGATTTGAAATTTGTTATAATGTATAAGTAGTATTTTACTTGTCAAGCCTTTTCATTAGATACCGATATTGTGGTAGGTTGTGAAGAAATATTTTTCCCGCCATTTTGTGGTGGCGACCATCTTGAATCGATATTAACCAAACATAACTACAAACATTTATCCTTTAACCTTTAAATAAAAAAAACCGCACCAAAATCGGCCCATCCGTTTGAGCTCTATGGTGCCACAGACAGACATCGACAACTTATAACACCTCTTTTTTTTGGTCGGGGGTTAAAAATGAACGTAAATTCAAGTAAATTAAGGTCCAATTTTTTATTTGTGTGAAAAAAATGATGATGACCGTTCGTTCTGTTTTTATTATGGTATCTTGAAGGGCTTGTAAGTAGCTTTCCCGTGTGTGATTGCTCACGTTGTATTAATACGGCTGTGTTATGTACAGATCAATCATAGTATATCTCTGAGTGACATTTGTAATATTAGGTAGTAGGATTTACGATACCAATGACAAAAAAACATTATATTTTTTTGCTTTCCTGCTTATACTGTGTAATCTCTGAAACTGCTGGACTAATTTTAAGGGACTTTTAATGAAACAGTTTATTTAATAAACATTAAATAAACATCACTTTATTTCGGTTTGAAGGACTATGTTTCCAGAGAAATTACAGGGAGGTAAAACATTATATCTCAGACTGTCGAACGCCGTAAATCCTAATGCCGTGAATTGGACTATCTGCAAGGAAGGAAGAGAGGTATTTGCCCAGCAGTGGGACAATGTAGGCTAGTAATAATATTAACATTTTATTTTCATCAAGCAAGAGAAAAGTACACGTTAAAAGTAGTAGTAACGTTATGCCTTAAACGATCAACTGTCTGGTAGTGAAAGTCCCGTCATAATTGGTCCAGCTGTTTGGTAGATTAGTGGAACAAACAAGATAGACAAAAAGTTTTAAAATAGTTTTTAGGTATAGGTACTGTACATACTTTCATTTGTCACAACTTAGTAAACAGTTGTTAATTTTATATTACATACAAATGCTCCAATTTTATTTATTTGTATATATTATTAATAATAATCATAAAACAAATAAAAAAATCTGGAAAAATAGGTAGTTAATTAAAAATGAGAAAAACGAACATTGTCCATGTAAATTACAGAATAAATTTTCGAAGAAATTTCACGTCGGTGAACTCCATTACCCCATCACTAACGCGCCAACGTACTCTCTAGGCGCTTCAGAGCGACTGCACGAATGTCAAAGTTATACGGTCATATTAACCGTATCGAGAAGACACTGCCACGCCCTCAAGGCATATCCCCCGATATCCGTGGTACTTCATTTTAGAGTTTCCAACAACGCAACTGAAAACTGATGTTAATAAAAAATATGTGATGCTTTTCTTGATAGAAGTTTGTCGACAAATCTATAGCGTACAGACTTGTTGCTAAGCAACTTCCATGGTAAAAGTTAACTACATCATAGTTTTACGTAGTGCTCAGAAAAAAATAAAACCTTTGAAAAAATGAATATGAAATGTCATTCATATTTTTCGCAACCAAAATGTGTTTCGACGTTGCATAATTATGTTAAGACGATGTAAGATCATTTGCTCTTACTAAATTTATCACGCATCAGTCATAAGGATGTCTACTCTAGCCTCATCCATCGGCGAACTTGGCGACACTGGTAATGTATTTTTAGTCGGTTCCCTGTCACCCTTGACCTTCGAATCCCGAGTCGTGTTTAAATGAAAATTGGACGAGATCTTGGTAAATGAAGATCAGATCGTTAGGGGCTGTTCACGTCGTTTGAAAAATCCATTTTGTGTATTTTCGGATCCATTTAAGTTAAGCCGATTTGATGAAAACAAGAGAGTTTCTTTCAAATAAATAGGGTAATTTCAATAGTATTGTTTTAAAACGTAAATGATTGATTTTCTCTCGTTTTTGAAGTGTTATTTCTTTAGCCGACCACGTTTTGGTAGGGGGAAATCTTATGAATTCGTGTCATCAAGATTTTAACAAAATATAAGTGTTTTACCAACGATATTTCTTCTTCAATGTGATTTACGGATCTATTGATTTTTGATCTTTTTTATTTTAGTCACACTTCAGAATAAGCTTTCGTAGATCAGACGTATTTTAAGTTAAAATGTGTCTCATTGGGTAGGTACTTTCTTATTTCCTATAGTAAATTTCAGTGTCATATTTGCTAAATATTTGTATTGATTTATCGATAAGTGAAGTATTAGTAGGTATTAGGTATTACCTCTGTATTAGTAGGTATATGAAACAGTTAAGAAATTGTGTACACATTATAAAACCATCGCGTAACTTTTATTTTGCTAAACGACTTCAAAAAAAAGAGAGGTTTCAATTCGACCGTAGGTACGAGTATATAATATTACATCAGCATCACCCCCGTAGTTCCGACTCCCTTTTTACGGGATAAAAAGTAGCCCCTGGGCTATTCGAGCTCATGTTCTAACTGTAATCAAAAGCATAAGCGGCGGAACAGCGAAGCGGGACGTGAGCGTTAGACTCTGAGGGAGGGGGGAGGGTAAATATAAAAAGTCGCGTCATCGACATGTATAACAGCAGTATATATATGTAACTATACAAGTGATGTATTGTGTAACATCAGTGTTGTTTAATTTTAAAATTCTAAGTTATACTTCTATCGGCAATCCCCATGACTGCCAATTTTGAAGTGTAAACTCTTTTGGCGTATGTCGACGGCGATCGAACCATGGGCGCGTGCTACAACTAGTATGTGATAATTGATTCTTCTAGAACGTATGCAATAAGTTTTACTGATAATAGGAAGTACAAAGGTTCGCAAATCACTATCAAAAAGACGGGCTGGTACTGTGGAATACTTAACTCTGTGCAAAGCATCACATACTCTAGTTGAAGTGAAAACTTTTATGGCGCACCACATACAGATTTTCTGTAGCCTGTGAATTGAGATCAAGCGTCACGTTCGTAAATGAAAGAAATCTTCAGGTACACTCGGTTCACCCGCGTAGTTTCCAAAATGAGCTTTCAAATTCTGAGTTTTTAGTTTTCACTTCAATCGGTTGTCCCAATGACTGCCAATTGATTTTATTTATTTTTTTATTTTAACGCGGTAAAAATTCTGTGATCTATACATACATCTAAAGTAAAGTATATTTATAGAATAACGCTTACATAATCACCATGAATGAGTAATACATGGATGTGTCAGAGCTCGCGGATCCAATGCACACGGTTGT
This sequence comes from Ectropis grisescens, assembly GCA_017562165.1. NCBI lineage: Eukaryota > Metazoa > Arthropoda > Insecta > Lepidoptera > Geometridae > Ectropis > Ectropis grisescens. The sequence continues at coordinate 33,451,382 of CM029781.1, read as the reverse complement.
AAATATTGACCGATCGCGGGAAAGACAATTCCGATCCATTAGTTTTACATGACACGGACGGGGCAGAATACCCCTGGGGTACGGCGGGAAACTGCAGTAAGGGCATTTGGACAAGGACTGGGTTTGTATAAAAGATAATTAAATATAAAATTTCTTAACATTTTTACCGACTTCAAATCAGGAAGTGGTTCTCAATTGTGTGTTTTTTGTATGTTTGTCAGGCGACAGCTCCGCCAATGGTGTTTTTATTTAATAAGATAATTTGCTCGAATTAACGGTTCTAAGATAAGTGAAGTCTGCCAACCCGCAACTTGGCCAACATGGTAATATAGTTTAAGCTTCCGTACGTCAATACTGTCAATAGATGATTTAAGTTAGGTTTAGATTTTTAGGATCCTGCTCCGATTGAACCAACCCAAAGTCGGGTAAGGAATAGAGGTCATTTAAGGCCGAGAGCTTCAGGTCCTTCACAAAATTACTCTATTTTCAGAAAAATCTGGGCTAACTACAAACCTTCAAAGCAAGCTGACGCACGTTCCTTACTCAGGCTTGCCATCCAATCAGGACAAGACACGTGAAACCCCCGGATTTTCCAGAACCTGGACATGTCAACATGGTTTTATAAATATGTTCATTATCATGATATTACTTATTTTTTATTAAGGAATTATTATATAGAGCCTTTTCTGATCCAATGTTAGATAAAGGCCTCCCTACCCTCCCTCCATTTGCTTCTGTCTTCTGTCTTGAGTGAATGTCTTCCAGTCTTTTAAATAGCTACCAAGGTCGTCCTGCCAGCGTTTCGTTGCCCTGCCGCATTCGTCGTTTACGATCGGGGTTCCACAGAGTAGTGATTTTGGCCCAATGATCTTCCGACATGCGATAGACACGGCCAATCCAGTCCCATGTCAAATGATCAGTTTTTGGATCACATCGTCTATTTGAGTCCTGGAACGCAGTATCCTTATACGATCGGTTAGCTTTACGCCGAGAATACCGCGTTTCGTAGCTCGTTTGCAAACTATGAACACACATGAACTTGTGCAACATATTGAACTTTTGATCTGATGTCAAAGACTAAGTTTACGCTCCATACTTACGTTGGAATGGAGAGAATGCACATGTGCATGAGCTTACATTTGAGGATAAGTACAGTATCTCTCTCTATAGATTTTCATAATTTATTCATTAATTTCTTAAAATTAAATTTTGTCATTTTTTATCGTTGTCATAAAATTTTTGCTACTCGTTTCGTCGGCCGGTTGCAGCGTCCAGACATGTGTCGCGAGCGGCCAAAGACTTTAAATTGTTGAATCCGGACTAGATAATATGAAATCCCGCCCTGATGCTCCCCGGACGCCCTCCAAACTAGGACCAATCCGGGGTAGCCCGTAATATCCTTACTGATTGCCCAGAAGCATGATGTCAGCTGGTGCAAGCGACGCGGGGTGGCCGCGGCGGTAATCGGCTACCGAGTAAGTGATCTCCCGCCCTTTGACTGTCCGCCGCTTGCCTCCCACACATCGACGCACGAATTGACAAAACGGCGGTTATATAAAAACGGGCACCACTGATTTTAGGTTTTCGTGCCTCAAATATAAACAAAGGAACCCTATTATTACGTTCACTTTGTTGTCCGTCTGTCTCTCTGTCAAGATCCTCTTTCTCAAATACTTAGTTCCACTGTTCCTTGAAGATGTGAAAAAATAAAATCTCTATTCCAACGCAATCAAAAAATACAGCCGTTTACGCAACAAATCTTCGACACTCACAAGGGAACCAAAGCCCACAGGGTACTTCCCGTGAACTCCGAATCTTGAAATTTGAATTAAGCATCGATAAAGGAAGAATTGCGAAAAGCATACATTTTTACTCGTAGTTTGCTCTTATACGCTCAGTAGAGGCGCGTTTCACGATCGCTCTGTGCTTATCTTACAAGTTTGCGTTCGATTCTCGTTTGAAGCGCGTATATATGCGCATCATTTGCACGTTTAAAATACGCCGTACGCTAAAGGCGTTATCAGTCAGCCAACCAACATAAACAAGTCTTTGAATAATATGGAATCAGGTAGGCGTTGGTTCAACAAACTGTTTTTTTAACGGCTTTACATTGGTCAATTAATTAACCGTGTTTAGTTAATGTGCAAAATAGTTGAAGTTGCCAACAAGTTGATTGGTCAACGAATTCATAGTTTTTCGTTGTTGAGTGAACCAGTTCCAGCTGCAAACCAGTTGATGTTTCAACTGGTGTTAGCGACAGCGAGACGTTCCGCGAGCGTTCAGTGTTAAGCCCAAGCCCATGTTCAAGTAGTAGTCCATGGAAAAGACTTTCTAGTTTTATACAGTGTTGATTTGTTACCCATACATAGTTATAATGAAATAGTGTTAGTATTTAGAGTATATTCAACACGTGTTCGTAGGTTAATACAATTGTGAATTGTAAAAGGTAATTGTAAGTGCAGACAAAATAATGTTAGTTGTTAAACAAGGCTTTTAGTTTAAGTTATTTTATGATCAGGATGCGCCTACGGATATTTGTCTAATAATGAAACAATATTGAATTGTATGGAGTCGCTTTCTCTTTGGTCCGTCCGACCGACAAGATAGAACGAACCCGGCGACCACCTATTGTTTCATTATTAGAAGGTCCGGCCACATGTGCGCATTTGGCCGAACCATGGGAAAAATCCGTAGGCAGCATACATGTATTGTAAGACGGAATATCATCCCTCTTGCCTCACTGTTAAAGTCCACGGTTGAATGAACGGTAATGGAAATAACCGTGGACGCTGGTCATTGGAGCATGGGACCAGGAACTACAGTGCAGGCCAGATGGGTGATATTCCGGGCATTCGCTCGAGAATTCCCGTGGAAGACGGACGTGGAAACGGTCCGCACCAGTAATTGTAAAGTAGAATAAGTTCATTTGTAATCGTAGTCTTAGTCCATTTGTAAAATACAGTTTGCTTTAAACATCCATCGTTTGTCAAATAATTCCGCTCTCCTGAAGAACTAATCACGATAGATCCCCCAAACTATTAGCGACGCCAACCGCGAATAATATTTATTTAATACAGTCCATTATAGAAAGTCTAAAATCGTCTAGACCGAGGCGTTGCTAATAGTGTTTGGTCCTTCGAGAGCCGGATCACAGTGATTAATCCTTCGGAAATTTTGTAAAATCTGTGTTATTTTTGGTGTTACTAATTTTTCTTTTTGTTAAGCAATGGTTCTAACGCGTAGCCAGGCTGGTCAGGAAAGCACGATGAACACACCAGTCACCGGGCTACGAGACGACCCGGAGGAAGCGCGGCGAACCATCCGCTTCGAACCTGCTCCGAATTCACCATCGAGAGGGCAGCACGAGGTATTACCACCATTTCTCACCAGCAGGAGGAGGAGAAGACTCCGTGAACGGAAGGCTAGCAGGACCTTCAGCGGAGGAGAGCGAACGGTGCTCTCAGGTAATACCACGTGCGACCGGCCCGCGAGCGAGCGCGGAGCGGAGCCGCGAGCCGTCGCCGGCGCGCTCGGTGGCGTCCGTCCGATCGACGAGCAGCGCCGCCGCGAGAATGAGGCAGGTACGTTTTGAAGCGGAAGAAAAATTATTCATACTACAGGAACAAAAGTTAGAATTGGAGGCAGAGCGGATACGAAGAAAGCTTGCCTTGGACATTGAACTGATAGAGTCCGAGGAGAATGAGCCTGTAATAAACGCGAACCAGATGGAAAGTTGGATAGGAAATACAGCAGCTGTAGATGAGCGATCGGTGCCCGGTGAACAGCGTGCAGCTATAGAGCGACGTCCCTCTACGAACGACGGGGAGCTGACACGCAGCCGGCTCTGTGACGAACGGATGGACACCGGCGAACGGCGTGCGGCCCTGGAACGACGGGCCTTTCCCCTGACCTACGGGGGAGCTGACACCCAACCGGTACGATTACGGTGAGTTACCACCCGGCGAACGGCGTGCGGCCCTGGAACGACGGGCCCTTCCTCTGAACTACGGGGAGCTGACACCCAACCGGTACGAATACGGTGACTTACCACCCGGTGATAAGCGTACGGCCCTAGAACGCGGGGCTACCTTCCACGAACAACAGGAAGAGCGAACACGCTACCGGTATGAACGTGAACAACCAGAACTTGGTGAACAGCGTGCGGCCCTTGAACGTGGGACGCTCCCTACGAACCTCGGGAGACCAGACACGCAACCAGTCTGGTTGTAATATTCTAAACTTGAATGAACGGCGTGGAGCTCTAGAAAGCAGGACACTCCCTGCGAGTCACGGGAGCAGACACGCAATCAGTGTGGTAAAACCGACGGCGTTCAAGATCACCGACGCCATCGGGGAGCGCCTCGAGAACGCGAGGCACCGATCAGATGGTAGAGGCTCTAGAAAATTGGTAATAAATCGACCGCCACCGCGTCAAATTTATGATTTACCAATATTTTCAGGTTCTACAAACGAATGGTTTTCGTTCAAAGCAGCTATGCGAGAGACAACTCGGCTCTACGGCTTTTCCCCGCGGAGAACATGGCGCGGCTTCGGAACTGCCTGCGTGGAGAAGCCAAGGACACCGTTGCGGCCTTGCTTTCATACGGTGAACGATCCAAACATCGTAATGAAGACGCTGGAGCAGTGCTTCGGGCGGCCAGAGGTCATCATAGACAGGACTCTCAGCGAGCTACGCCAGGTGCCACGACCCGGTACATCCGCGAGCGAGCTTAACCTCTTTGCGGTAAAGGTGCAAAACTCGGTGAGTGTGCTTCGAGTTATTGATAATAAGGGCTATCTGTATAACCCGATGCTATCTCGAGACATACTCGAAAAGCTTAGTCCACACCTGAGATCGAGATGGTGTGACTACGCTGAACATCACGCCGACAGCGCAGATCCAGAGATCGTCGTGCTATCTCGCTTTCTGATGAAGGAAGCAGACTGTGCGCTTAGATATAGCTATACTACAGCAGTAGCAACGGCTGTAGCTCAAAGGCAACAAGCACCTGCAATGAGTAGAACAAAACAGAAAAACCTGTCCAAGAATGTCTATGCACTTGACGACGGAAATAAAAAAGGTGAATACAGTTGCATAGTGTGTAACGGAAATCATGTTCTTACGAAATGTTCTAAGTTCCAGGGTATGAACGTGAACGAGCGATGGGAACAAGTTAAAAAGACGGGCTATGCTTCAAATGCATATCTAGTCGCCATCGCCGTGTGAACTGCAAGGCGAAGATGTGTGGGGTCGACGGATGCCGGCACGCACACCACGCCATGCTGCACTCCGAACGAGTGCAACCGTTGAACATTGAAACGACGGAGCCCGCTGATCGAGCAGACGATGCCGAAATGGTCACCGCTACCTCAAGTAACACGAACGAGAGAGAGGTAATACTTAAGATTTGTCCCGTCACAGTAAGCGGACCACGGGGTCATATGAAAATCTTCGCACTCCTTGACGAGGGATCGACCGTGTCCCTGTTGGATGACGAAGTGGCTCGACAAATCGGAGCAGAGGGGCCGAACAAGCCACTCAGCATCAACGGCGTGAACATGGAAACACGAGACGCGTCGAGTCGACTCGTTAAGTTTAATTTACAGGGTGCCGATAAAAGACGCATAGCGTACGAGCGAGAACTATGGAGAAATTACAGCTTCGGTCTCAGTCGATCCCCGAACAACTGCTGCGCCTGAATCATCATCTGAAAGACTTAGACCAGGCAAGTATTTGCTATGAGCAGGTTAGACCCAAACTTCTCATAGGTGCAGACAACTGGGAATTAATCGTGTCCCGTGAACTACGCTTGGGTAATAAAACCAGCCGGCGGCCTCAAGAACTACTATCGGCTGGGTTATTCACGGATTATGGCCACGGACGGCGCTGAGACAGGAGTCGGAGCAAGTACTCCATATTTTCAGCGAGAATGAGGACCGTCTCGAGAATGTCGATAAAAATGATTTTCTTTTCCCTCGAAAGCAAAGGTAAGTAGACCTATAGAACGTACCATGGTCACCTCTCATGGCACGGTTGAGAGCGTCAGCTATGAAACAAGCCAACCTTGGAACAACGAAGGCGAGACGAACCGATCGCCGATAAATAAGGTTGAGCTTGAAGGACAGGTATCAGTACACCAACCCAAAAAGAGATCACCGAATCGGGAGAGTTCACGGATACCAACTACCAGGTATTGAATGAGGACTCAAACGAACTGCCAGCGAGAACGGGATCACATCCATCATTTGGTTGCAAAGTTCCGAACAAAATATTGGAACAACAATGGAAGACGGCGAGCAACATTGTGAGATGTAATTCGTCGCATAGCCACACGGGAAAAAAAACTGCAGTATGAAATGTCTTAATAATGTGCGATTGATTTCAGAGCTGCAGTTGCCCAGGTGCTACGGTCCGGTGGAGGAGGCCGTTAGTCGATGGCTTCACATTTTCTGTGTAGATACCGAATGGTATCGTGAACATGGGTTTGATATATACCGATGTAAAAAACTTAGATAAGATCACCTACAACGGGCTGAGGGACAATGGCGGAAAATGTCAGCACTTCTGCTTCAGTGAAGAACCACAGCTGTTAAGAAAAAGTAAGAAGTCAGTTCCATCTCGAAACAGAATCCAGATCCTGATCTGAACGAGTCAGCTAGTTAGTGAGTGAACTGGCGCAGCGAACGTCTCCGTCGATGAAAAGACACGCAAACCACGAACGCGTGGAGAATGACCTCCGGCTACGATAATGAGCCTTATACTACGATTCGCGGCAGCATACGTAGAGTGAGTGTACCTCTGCGGGACCACGAAGTACTCCAAACATTGCTCATCAAGGCGAAGTATTGTGCAAGAACTCTGACTCACGTTACCGTGGACCTGCAAGACCTGGATGGAGACCCTGACGTCGAATGAGTTTATTGGGCACGTCAGCGAACCACCCGACCACAAAGCTTCGTCGACCAGGCGACCGGCGCACGTGGCGCGCCTGCTGCAAGCGCCTGCTGACGAATAAAGCGGCGTTGCACAACTGACTACTTCAGTATTGCGCGCGACAAGGAGCGAGCAGAACATACAACTACGGGAAGGTGACCTAGTCAGACTTGTTGACCCCAACTTGCCGAGGAATATGAACACTGAGAGATATTGCAGTAACAATCTTCCCTGGACCTGATGGCAATGTGTGCAGCGTGAACGTAAACACCAGAACAACAACGAAAAGACCGACTTCGAAACTCGCCGTGCTACGCGTAGATGGCTCCGCCGAGGCTTCGCCGGGGGGAGACTGTTAGCGACAGCGAGACGTTCCGCGAGCGTTCAGTGTTAAGCCCAAGCCCATGTTCAAGTAGTAGTCCATGGAAAAGACTTTCTAGTTTTATACAGTGTTGATTTGTTACCCATACATAGTTATAATGAAATAGTGTTAGTATTTAGAGTATATTCAACACGTGTTCGTAGGTTAATACAATTGTGAATTGTAAAGGTAATTGTAAGTGCAGACAAAATAATGTTAGTTGTTAAACAAGGCTTTTAGTTTAAGTTATTTTATGATCAGGATGCGCCTACGGATATTTGTCTAATAATGAAACAATATTGAATTGTATGGAGTCGCTTTCTCTTTGGTCCGTCCGACCGACAAGATAGAACGAACCCGGCGACCACCTATTGTTTCATTATTAGAAGGTCCGGCCACATGTGCGCATTTGGCCGAACCATGGGAAAATCCGTAGGCAGCATACATGTATTGTAAGACGGAATATCATCCCTCTTGCCTCACTGTTAAAGTCCACGGTTGAATGAACGGTAATGGAAATAACCGTGGACGCTGGTCATTGGAGCATGGGACCAGGAACTACAGTGCAGGCCAGATGGGTGATATTCCGGCATTCGCTCGAGAATTCCGTGGAAGACGGACGTGGAAACGGTCCGCACCAGTAATTGTAAAGTAGAATAAGTTCATTTGTAATCGTAGTCTTAGTCCATTTGTAAAATACAGTTTGCTTTAAACATCCATCGTTTGTCAAATAATTCCGCTCTCCTGAAGAACTAATCACGATAGATCCCCAAACTATTAGCGACGCCAACCGCGAATAACATTTATTTAATACAGTCCATTATAGAAAGTCTAAAATCGTCTAGACCGAGGCGTTGCTAATAGTGTTTGCAAACTATTAGCGACGCCAACCGCGAATAACATTTATTTAATACAGTCCATTATAGAAAGTCTAAAATCGTCTAGACCGAGGCGTTGCTAATAGTGTTTGGGGGATCTATCGTGATTAGTTCTTCAGGAGAGCGGAATTATTTGACAAACGATGGATGTTTAAAGCAAACTGTATTTTACAAATGGACTAAGACTACGATTACAAATGAACTTATTCTACTTTACAATTACTGGTGCGGACCGTTTCCACGTCCGTCTTCCACGGAATTCTCGAGTGAATGCCCGGAATATCACCCATCTGGCCTGCACAGTTCCTGGTCCCATGCTCCATCGACCAGCGTCCACGGTTATTTCCATTACCGTTCATTCAACCGTGGACTTTAACAGTGAGGCAAGAGGATGATATTCCGTCTTACAATACATGTATGCTGCCTACGGATTTTTCCCATGGTTCGGCCAAATGCGCACATGTGGCCGGACCTTCTAATAATGAACAATGGGTGGTCGCCGGGTTCGTTCTATCTTGTCGGTCGGACGGACCAAAGAGAAAGCGACTCCATACATTCAATATTGTTTCATTATTAGACAAATATCCGTAGGCGCATCCTGATCATAAAATAACTTAAACTAAAAGCCTTGTTTAACAACTAACATTATTTTGTCTGCACTTACAATTACCTTTTACAATTCACAATTGTATTAACCTACGAACACGTGTTGAATATACTCTAAATACTAACACTATTTCATTATAACTATGTATGGGTAACAAATCAACACTGTATAAAACTAGAAAGTCTTTTCCATGGACTACTACTTGAACATGGGCTTGGGCTTAACACTGAACGCTCGCGGAACGTCTCGCTGTCGCTAACAACTGGTATTGGTCTGGTATTGGTAAAGGTACCTAATGGTAACAATATCGAGTTCAATTATTTTCAATACAAAAAAGGCTTAACTTCAAAATTGAGTAATGTAGAAAAGGTAGAATTGTAGATAACATTCCAAGTATTTGAGTAAGTGGTAGAATTGAAGGACATAGACATTGACCAGTAGTATAGGTATTTATTTTTAAGAAGAAGTAAAAAAAGAAATTATATTAAAAATATATAAAAAAATCCCCCCGCAATAAATAACAACAGAATAATCTCGACATTAATAACAAAGGATTTGGAAATTATAACGGCAAATAACCCAGCAGCAGCGTCAGGTGTGAAAACACGGCGATATTTAATTACGCAGCCATGTAGCGTCGTTACAGGACGTAAGATTTGTTAGCCTTTACATCTTAAAATATTATTATCAATCAATGAGAAACTACAAATCAGTCAGCCGACACTTGCATGGTGAAAATAACAATTTGTCAGCTTATACAAGATGTGTCACAATAATAAAGAAGTTAAGTTAATTTAAGTAACACAAATATTTAACTAAGCAGCTTTATGCGCATGCCTTCGAAAATATGCTTAGGATCGGCAGTTGCCTTTCTCCCGACTAGAATAAACATCAATCACAAACTGAAAATCTGTCAGCAGGCACTTGTATTGTGAAATAACAATCAGTCGGCTGACATAAGTTATGTTCCAACTGGAGTATGCCTACTTTATAAGTATAATGAGGGTAGCTATAAGACGTTTGCATATCGGTAAAGTAATAAACCATTCGCATCTCAGCTGTTATACGAGTGTCTCATTTGTTCCCGATTCCCGTAATAAATAAGTAAGCCAGGATATCACAGTGGCGACGAGGATAAAACCTGTGTTTATCGCGTAATCGTGTGTTTGTGCATTAGTTTACCAATAGCAAACAATGTCGTACGGCAAAATAAATGAATTTAACGTGAATGTTGGCAGTTGGACTTTGTACTGCGAACGTGTCGAAATGTATTTTCGTGCAAATGGAATAAAGGACGACTTGAAACTCCCTACGCTAATTTCTCTGGCCGGCGATGAAGTCTACGAACTAATAGTTAACTTGTCGAGTCCGAGAAAACCGACAGAGTTAACCTATGCGGCAGTCGTCGAGTTGGTTCGTGCGCATTTGCAACCCAAGCCCTCAGTAATGGCGGAACGTTATAAATTTCGTCAGAGGCGGCAGGGTGGTGATGAAACTATTGTACAATATCTAGCCACGCTGAAAAAGGCATCCAGGGATTGCGAGTTTGGCGGTGCGCTCGACGAGAACCTGAGGGACCAGTTTGTGTGTGGTGTGAGCAGCGATCTCATACGGCAGAGGCTATTTTCTGAGCCCGATCTGACGTATGGGAAGGCGATGAGTTTAGCGACAGCGCTCGAGGCTGCGGAGAGGACGCGGCGGCCGTGGATGCGACGGTGGCGTCTGGCAGCGGAGCGGCGATCACGAGCGCGGTGCACGCGCTGCGTGTGTCGGCGCGCGGCCGGGCCGGCGGGCGACGCGCGACCGGCGGCGGCCCGGCGCCGGCGGCCCGGCCCGGCGGCGGGGCGCGGTGCCGCGCTTGCGGAGGCCAGCACGAGGCGGACAGCTGTAGATACGTCAATTTTGTATGCAACAGCTGCAAGAACCTGGGACACTTGAAGAGAGTGTGTCCATTCAAGAGACCGAGCGAAGCGAGTCTTCGAGGCCGCATTGGGCGTTCGTTCAAAGCGAACTACGTGCAACCGGCGGCAGCGGCTGCGCCGGCGCGCGCCGCGGACCGCGGCTCGGACTCAGGCTCGGAGGAGGACGTGGAACCGCTGTTTCAGATGGCAATAGGTGATTACACACCGGTGAGTGTTCGTGTAATCATTAACGGGGTTATTTTAAAAATGGAAGTCGACACGGGCTCGCCGTGTTCGTGTATAAGTGAGGTGACCTACAAAAACTGTTTAGTAATGTAAAATTAGAAAATCTAAATATGTTTTCCGTTTTTACGATGGACAGTCTAAAGTTAAGCCGCTAGGTAGTATCAAGGTCGACGTTCAATATGGAAATATCAAGAAGGGGTTAGACCTCTTCGTGATCGAAAACGGCGTAACGTCATTGATAGGCAGGCAATGGTTGGCCGAGCTATATATTCAGATTCCCTTATTACGATACCCGGTTGACAACATTGGCGACAATTTTCAAATACAACCGATCGATAACGATGTTCGTGTAATGCTCGACAGATATAAGGAGGTGTTGGGCGGCGGGCTGGGCGGTACCGGGGCGCGCCGGCCGAGCTGCGCGTGCGCGCGGGCGCGGCGCCGGTGTTCCACCGCGCGCGGCCCGTGCCGTTCGCGCTGCGCGAGCGCGTCGACGCCGAGCTCGACGCCATGCTGCGGGACGGGGTCATCGAGCCCGTCGACTGCTCCGACTGGGCCACGCCGCTCGTGTTGGTACCTAAAGGTGACGGTGCTCTCCGTATATGCGCTGACTTCAAGGTCACGCTCAATCCCGTACTGATGATCGATAGGTGTCCGCCGCCGAGGGTGGACGAGTTGCTCGCTAATCTCGCAGGGGGAGAGGAATTTACGAAAATCGATTTGTCCCAGGCCTATAATCAATGTGTTCTTTCTGAGGCTTCCAAAAAGTTTACGGTGATAAATACGCATCGCGGGCTATTCAAATATAATCGTCAGTTTACGGACTCGCGTCTAGTAGTGGCATTTTCAACGAATCATTAACGGGGTCGTTGAGGGCGTGCCTGAGTCCAGTGCTTCGCGGACGACATAATTTTAACGACAAAAATAGGGATAGCCACCTGCGATCGTTGGATATGTTATTTCAAAGATTAGAAGCGGCCGGTTTGAGAGTCAAACGGAAAAATGTTCGTTCTTGAAGCGGGAGGTTCGATATTTAGGGTTCATTGTCGACAAAATGGAATTCGACCCGACCCGGGAAAACTAAATGCCATCGAAAACATGCCGAATCCGCATAATGTAACTGAATTAAAATCATTCCTAGGAATGGTTAACGTTTACGCGAGATTTGTCAGAAACCTGAGCGATATACTCGATCCGTTGCACGAGCTGTTGCGGTGCGATGCTCGGTGGGAGTGGACGGACCGGCACGCGCGCGCCTTCGCCCGCGTCAAGCGGCTGCTGGTGAGGAGCGACGTGCTGGCGCACTACGACCCGCGCGCGCGGCTGACGCTGACCTGCGACGCCAGCGCCGTCGGCGTCGGCGGCGTGCTCTCGCAGCCAGGGCCCGGCGGGGAGGAGCGCGCCGTATCCTACGTGTCTAGGAAACTCACTAAAGCCGAACAAGCGTACGCGCAGATACATAGGGAAGCTCTCGCTATAGTTTATTGCGTCAAAAAGTTTCATCAGTACTTGTACGGTAGAAAGTTTGTATTGAAGACCGATCATAAGCCGTTGGTTAGCATATTCGGTCCTCAAAAGGGCATTCCGACCATGGCCGCGAGCAGAATGCAGAGGTGGGCTCTCATTCTTTCCGCGTACGACTTCGATATAGAGTACGTGTCCACGGACAAGAACGGCGCAGACGTGTTATCGAGGTTGCCCGTTGTAGAGAAAACATCGTACGAGCCACCCGAACAAACGTATCTACATTTCGCATCGGATGCGATGTTGCTAGATAACGAAAAAATTAAAAGGGAAACATCACGTGATCTTATACTCAGCAGGGTTTACGGTTACATAGAAAATGGATGGCCCGAAAGAGTAGATATGAAGCAGCTCGAACCTTATCAGGCTAGGAAGTCCGAGTTGTACATAGAACTAGGATGTATAATGTGGGGGCACAGAGTGGTCATCCCGGCGGCATGTAGACAATGGGTTCTCAGGGAGCTACACGGGGCTCATATGGGAATCGTTAAAACTAAAGCGTATGCCCGATCTTATGTGTGGTACCCGGGCCTGGACGAGGACGTGGAGGCCGCGTGTCGCGCGTGCCGCACCTGCGCGGCGGTGGCGCCGGCGCCGCCCGCCGCGCCGCACGCGCCGTGGCGCTGGCCGAACTCACCCTATGAGCGGATTCACCTCGACTTCCTAGGACCGATCGATGGTCGTACTTACTTAATATCGGTAGATGCCAGATCGAAATGGGTCGAAGCGTTCAAAATGGGACATACGACGGCGGACTCTACGATTGCGAGATTACGAGAGTCATGGGCGCGATGGGGAATTCGAAACAAGTCGTAACGGATAACGGGCCTCCATTCACGAGTAAACAATTCGCAGAATTTTTAAAATGCAACAGGGTATACCAGGCGTTTTCGGCTCCGTACCATCCGTCGTCCAACGGCTTGGCGGAGAATACGGTGAAACTCATAAAAAATGTAATTAAAAAGGCTCGCCTCGACGGTATCGATCCTGAGCTAGCGATACAGAGATTTCTGTTAATATATCACAATACTCCGCACTGCACGACGGGTGAAAGCCCCGCACAAATGCTACAAGGCAGACGTTTGCGAACTCGATTAGACGCGGTTAGGCCTGAACACGGAAAAATTCGTAACAAAGAGCTTGCGACGTTAGAAAACGCGCAGAGCTCACGGCAACTCGTCCAAGGGAACCCGTATGGGTTAGGTCTTTCGGTACGAACAGTAAGTGGTCAGAGGGTCAAGTTATCGATCGATTTGGTAGGGCTAGTTATTCTGTCAGAACTGGGATGGTTCGGCAGCACATAGGCATATCGACCAATTAAAGCGGAGGAGCACCTGCGTATTTCCGTCCGAGGTAACCGACACGGGAGGCGCGGCCCCGTCGCCGCAGTCGGGGCCTGAGCCGCGGGCCCCAGCAGGCGAGGGTGAAAGCGCGATGCCGCAAAAAATGTCATCGCCGATTTTAGATGAGGCGAGAGTTACAGAGCCAAGTGCTACATCTCCGATATCCTTGCCCCCCGATACCGGAACAGCCCAAAGTCTTATAAATGTCAACAAAACACCTACAGCTACGCGCCCAAAGCGTATTAGGAAACCTGTAGCCCGCTTTCGTTTATAAGTATTGTATGTCAACTCTAATTATAAGTTATGGTCAAATATTAAATATTAGCTATTGTATGTACAGTTAAAATAAATTGTTTAAGAAGTAAAACTTAGCTTGTATCTTACTTCACTGTCTATTAGTACGATAATTTTGTCCAACTTAAAAGTGTATAATTACCTAGCTAATACCAATAACTTATCTCGATAACCATGAAATTATAATTCAATTAAGTATATAAACGGAAGAGTTTGTTATTTAAGTTCAGTATGTTTATTACTAAGTGAGGAGGATTGGAGTATGCCTACTTTATAAGTATAATGAGGGTAGCTATAAGACGTTTGCATATCGGTAAAGTAATAAACCATTCGCATCTCAGCTGTTATACGAGTGTCTCATTTGTTCCCGATTCCCGTAATAAATAAGTAAGCCAGGATATCACACCAACGACAAGTCAATCGAAATCAGTAAGGAACTAAAAACCAGTCAGTCGATACTTGCGTGGATAACTGCTAGATCCTTGCCAGTAGGGCTGAAGGGCTCCCATTTTTGGGATTCCAGTCCTCCACAAAGAGGACAAGCTGAGGTCGTCAAATGTAAACTGTAGAAACCTGATGATATTTGTAGTTTTCGACAGTCTTTCAAACTGAGCAGTTATTTTGCCACTACCTCTCTATTAGACTCAAGAGTTTTGAGTTGATTCTTCGTTGAGTCAGATAAAAGCGCAGATTTTCGCTTTGTTGAGTGTAGTATATTAAACAACGGGTTTTATTTCACCTTATCTTTTGAAATTTCACAGTTTTCCTTTCATCCTCAGTTTTCGTTACTTTTTCAAGCAATCTAGAGCCAATGTACTGCGGTCGACATCTCCACCTGAGGCCTACACACAAGTCAAAGCGCTCAACACTTCGTAAGGGGAGAACGCACTTGTGTCACAAAGGTCGCCGCGCCTGGCTGCTTCTACGGATTAGGGTTAAGTTTTACCTGCTTTAGCTAAGAAAATGTTTGAAACTCGTTCGTTTTCTGTAATTCAAATGAACCCTTTACTTACAAAACCAAGTCGGCTACGGAAGTCTTGGATTGTTAAACTGCGCGGTAACAACAGAAGAAACCAATTGCAATAGGGTTCTGCGCCTTCTGTACTTGCAAAGCAAAAATATATTGTCCAAAAAAATCTACTAATCCTAGTAGCATTATGAATGCAAACATTTGATTGCTTGTTGCTCAATCATGCCGAAGCAGAATCTGAAATCTGAATCTGAATCGGAAACTGAACAGATCGGGCTGAAATTCGGAACACAGATTTTAGTTTGGAATTATACAAAGGTTCCTTACTATTTATTACTGGAAAATAACGGGAACGGGAACTACGCTGGTAAAACCGCGAGGTGCTAATAGTTATATTATATGTATACTAAATTACATTTGTGTAAAGGATATATTAATATCATAGACGTGTAAAAAAGTCGGACGTAGTTTCGCTATAACAAAAACTGTGTCACTGGAGTGAGCCATATTTTCACGTGTGCGTTGCCAGGTTGTTACTGATAGGCGCACACATACACAAAAGTAGCGCGTGTAATGCCCACTAATATGTACGTGTCAGCCTGTATGTGACAGCGCACACGTGCATATTGTGTGGTCGAGTCGATGGACACAGGTTTTGTTTTAGCGAGGCTACGTCCGACTTTTTTTATACGTCCATGACTATTATGTATACTTCCTGCAGTAGTAAAATATAGGAAATACCGTCCAAATAAACTTACGCTTTTAGACTAGCCCAAAGTGCAGTGGAGACTATCTGAGGCCAACTGACGTAGATTCGTTACTAAAAAATAAGAAATGAAAAGAAAGAAGGATGGCTATATAATTTTCTGACACAGCAGTCTCGTTACAAAATGGAATCCAGGGGTTGTCAGACTACGATGGTGTCTGGTGTCGATGTGATGAGCCTGATGGTGTCATCCAGTCAAGAATAGTACAGTTTTTTATGTAATCACGCTTGATCACAGACCGCATTGCTTGACGACCGATAGGTTTGACTGACCCATCGTGTATATCTGACAATTAATCCGAAAACTCTTGTATTTAACATAAGTACCTACTTGAAATTTTTCGTCAAAAGATTCAAAAGGTAGCAAACCCCCCAGACATTTTATAAACCAGGTCCTATCAAGGTCAAACGTAGTCCCATTAGGTATAAAAAATAATCCCATGAATTCTAACTAAGCGCAAAATTAGGTGTCAAAACACAAAGTAAATGATATCACTATAGTATTTTGTCCAAACGAAAAGGCAAGGTAACGTAATAATCCCTGTCACCTTAAAACTAACCACAGACTAGAACCTCAACCGAGTCATGATTTTGCATTCTGAATACGTTGTGAGAGGGTATATGGCAGTTTTCGTAGACTGTGAGAAGCAATTTTTCAGGTTCGCAACAAGACTGCGTAGTAGAGTTTCAAAGGATAATAATGAGAAAGAGATCCTTTGAATAATGTCTGCAGAATCAAAGGTACGCTTTACACGAGCGATACAACTGCTGTATTTAAAATATATTGATGTCTGCAAGTCGAAAGTGAATCCGTTTTAAATAAGAACGCACGCATGCATGTTTTTATAACAATAAATAGATATTAATAGAATAATCCAGATCCAGCTAAGAGGACTATTATATTAGGGTCCTAATATTTAATCATCTAAACTCTTTGTTTGTGCACCGCGCCCCGTTTGTTGACTTGTTCAAAGTACGCACATCATTTTCCTTCCTAAGGTTACCTGAGAGAGTTCGCTTTCTGCGATAATGTCACTAACTTTGCACTAGTTCTAAAATTTATTATTAATTATTTTTAACTCCCGACCAAGAAGGGTGTTAGAAGTTTAGCGTCGATGTCAGTATATCTGTATCCGTGACTCTCAAGCTGATGGACCGATTTCGGTGGAATTATCTTCATTTAAAAGCCAGTTTTCGGACTCGACTAGAAGAACACTATACCATACACTATAATAAATTTTAAATCCACGATGGCCGCCACCACATAAAGGCGAATTACATTTATTTTTTCACTACTCTCTCAATATAGTGTGTTTCTATATCTCATTATCGTCGCGTCACTGTATAATCAGACTGCGCGTAGTTCGAAATTCTTGTCCGTCTCTCTGTTGGTCAAGAAAGTCCCTTTTTCTCAGAAACGCGTGAAGGTCAAGCTGAAATTCCACTACGCCTTAAATCGGAATCTTGAAGTTTGTTACGAAGCAACGTCTGATAGCACACATAAAATAAAAATTGCAAAAGCAGAATAATTTTGTTAGTGTCATTTAGCCATAAAAATGCCATAAATTTTACTTATATACCAGCTGCCCGTCTCGACTTCGCGCGGACCATAACCTAGATACCGACTGCAGCGCCATCTGACGGGCTAGTTTCTTAATCTAAACTACCCAAGAGGTCACCCAAACGCATACATAAAAAGTCATTCAAATCGGTCCAGCCATTTAGGAGGAGTTCAGTGACAAACACACGCACAAAAGAAATATATGTCGGGGATACATTACTTTTGTGAGTTTCCCATCGACATCATGAAGGTCTTATACATAATAATATAGGATTCTAATTGTGGGCGTTAATGGTCAGTGCTAGCATAAATGAAAATCATTAAAGTGTTCACAATGTTATATTTAGCGTCACAATTCCATATTTCAGTAAGTGGTAAGTATAGTTATTAAAAGAGCAGCGCGTTCGTGGCGTAAGATTACTTGGTTGTACAATTCTCATACGCATTGATATTACTACAATGATGCTGCTCTGGCCACAATACGAACCAATAATGTTGTCACCACGACAATGACATTGACATTGACAATGCCCTGCTCGATGTTTCAATAATTTGATTTGAATGAAAGCTTAATGCTAAAGGAGTTTGTGACTCTATAACAATACATGAAGAAGGTGTATTATGTCCGTAGATTTCCCTCGTAGACTCTTCCTCATATATAGTTTATGTATAAAGATTTATGTTTGAACAAGGGTTCCCCCTTGGTGCGCGAGTCCGGCTCGCATTCGTTCGATTTTGTTTGGTAAATGCACGTTATTCCCATCCGTGTAAAGAGCGCCTTTCGCCTGCAGCATTAACATTCCGGTAAGACGATTTACGTCAAGGAACCGAAAAGATTTTAGCCGTGAAAAATTAATAAAAAGTGCCGGTGAAATTGCAAAGGATTTCCACGAGAGCTTACGATGGCAGATTTGTCGGAAATTGTGGTTTAGTGAAGAAATCTTCTTAATAACCCTGGTTTTTGTTGCAGAAGCGCAGTTTCTTGTTCGTCTGCTTTCTTTTGCTCGTTGTAGAAATTGTTGTTATTTAAATAATAAAGCTCGGGAAATTCGAATTTTGAAAATAATCGGGTGAATTTTCATTAATATTGAAGGCTTTACAGGACGTTTTGGGAGCATTTTTGTTTATTAATTGTCACGCGATTAAAAAACCTAAACGCATCATGAAAAGACCGAATTATTACCTAGTACTGCACTCTGATCGTCACCCAGAGATACATATAAGGTGATTTTATAGGTATCTAATGTTTGCCCTGTATCGGGGCACACTAATGTATGCACATGCTGCTTGGCGATAGAAATACTAGCAATTATGGTACTTCCCCAATTGAGTTCTACCATGGTCCTAACACTGTAAGATTTGTTCGATTCTGTTTGTTAACAAATCATCGAAAGCCGTGGTGGTAGTGGTTAGAACGCGCGGCTTACATTCAAGAGGTCGCAGGTTTGCATCCCGCCTGCTCCTCTGTATGTTTTTCCAAGTGACTAAAAACATGGTGAGAAAACAAGGATATTCCATGAATTTTGCCAGTTCATACGTCATCAGTCAACCTGCACTGCAGTTGGATGTATTTGCCCCAGCAAATCCATCCAACTCCCTCCTTGTGAGAAGAGGCTCCGAGTCCTAGCATTGAGAACAGTTAGTGAGCTACTCATACTAGTGACAGAGAACCAATATGGTCCGCTATTTTGACCTTTATTTCGCTGGGAGGAGTGTCGGCGGCACATTTGGCCACGCTCCAATAAGACAAGAGATTAATTTATGCTGATGTCTCGAACTTGGCTGCTAATTTCCACAGGCGACGTGTAAACGGCTTGAGCGATGTTTGCGAACGAAAATTATGTTATTCAGTTGTTTGTTTCTGTTTATTTATTGTTTGTGATGTACCTCTGCTAGATGGAAAAGGCTAAATTTACAAAAATGTGGATTAAGAATAACAACGCTTTTAGTCAATAGAGAGGTCCTTAATAATGAAGTTGAATTGTGATATACGTTTTTTTCACACATTTTAAGGTATGACTGGTCTAGTCGGAAGAACAGCAACGGCCAATACGAAGCCCTTTATTCGAATCCCACGCACACCACTGTCATGTGCGTAATGCCACTAACTTAAAAACGTTGAAGGAAATTCCGTGAGGAAACTGACATGTTCCTAGAATGTTTCGAGGACACTAAATCATGAGTCATCTACCAACCCGCACCGGGCCAGCGTAATAGATCATCTCGGGATAGCCTTGGTACTTTCCTTACGAGAGAAGGCCCCGACCCCCAGCAATGAGAGTATTTAGGAAGCTGCTTATTAATAAAATAAAACCTGGTTTAGATCGATTTATCGTCCCCGAAACCCCCTGTAGGTATATTTTCATAATTCATCATAATTTCATGAAAATCGTTCGAGCCGTTTCCGATATTCAGATTCTATATATATATATATATATATATATATACCTATAAGAATTGGTCGTTTAAAGGTATTAGATAATCAGAATAAAAACTATCCTATATTTCAAGTTGGATCAAACTGCACACGGTGTGCAAGTTTTATTGAAATCGGTTGTTGTGAGTAGTTTAGGAGTCCATCGCGGACAAACAACGTGACGCGTAATTTAGATTATAATAAAACTGAAGAGGTTTTTCGTTTGAACGCGCTAATCTCAGGAACTACCGGACCGATATCAAAAATTATTTCACCATTGGATATGTACGTGATCCCTTTGTGATATAAGCTATATATTTATCATGTAAAACAGGCAAAGTCGGAGCGGACAGCTACCTTTTAACCATAGCACAAGTGCAAAATCTGGTTTCCCTTTCCTTAGCCAAATAAACTTTAATAAAATTAACTCAATAAATATAAGTCCCGATAAACATCGAATAAGGCAATTACGGTGTTACGTCATTTCGGTCGAAATCGCAACAACAAGAAGGCAACACGCCGTCCATGTCGTCTAACTGCAAGCAATCTGCGGACAGCAATAAAACGAACATCGCATCCACGTCACGGTAACTATCACTGAACGGGGATGAGCAGGAAGAGGCTGGTCGCTGAATGGTAGCGGTTAATAAGCTTTGTTTATTTTGGGTATTTTAAACAGAAAAGTGGTAACAATAACCATGGCCTGATTAGCCCTTAAACGCTCCACACACGAGTCCTAATATCAGAGGAAATGACGTAAAAGTAGTGGAGAGGAGCATACATCGTACCATAAATCACCAATCATATAATGCGATGTATGCTCCTCCCCACTACTTTTACGTCATTTCCTCTGCGATGTAGGGTCCTCCCCACTAGTTTTTTGTATGTTAGAGTTTTAGACTAATTAGGCTACAGCCTAGGGCGCGAGGATCGGGAGGGACGCGCTAAGATCGGTAGGTTCCCAACGAGTCACACCAAACAAGTCACACTGTGACTCGATGGGATTTTTTTTCCCAACGAGTCACACTATCGTAACAGTGTGACTCGATGGGATTTAAACTATTAAAGAAAGTTGCAACGAGTAACAGTGTTACTGGTTGGGAAAAAAAATCCCATCGAGTCACAGTGTGAATGGTTGGGACATTATCCACTAAGATCGTGTTTTCGCATTCGTTGCTAATCTAGCATCATCGCAAATCCCTACGTATTTCAACTATACCGAGACGAAACACTAGAGCAAAATGTACCGTGAACTGAAATTCTTGAGAATCTTTCATTTAATACATCTGATGGGAGCGCGTCCTCAAGATCAGCCTAGCCTAGGGCGGTAAAAACGGGCGGTTGTAGTGGTTGTACTCTTTGCATTGTCCGTCTAGGGAGTATACACTACACACCTTTGCCAGTTATTCTACAGCCAAACAGTAATGTGCAAACATTACTGTGTTCTGGTTTGAAGGGCAATGTTTCCAGTGAAATTACAGGACATAGAGATAAAATATCTTATATCTCTGGGTCACAAGAGCAGTGTTAGGTAATTATTTGGACTGTTCGTGTTCCAATATCTGTGTGTCGCTGTGCTATTGTGGCAAGCATGTTGTGTTTACCACCGAGCGTGTAAAACTCTTGGTCATCCGCTGACTAATCTTTACACATATCATTAGGTATATTAGGAGATTAGGTAAAAATATAATATTTCGACCTCCTACATATTTCATGTAAGTAGGAGATAATCAACACAGGATATTTTTCTCCAGGGAACATAGGTAAATGGATTGGGAACAACGCACGTGAAACTGTGGGATGCTACTAGTTTTCAATAATGCTTTTAAATACACCAAAATGAAAATTTAAGTATGTTGAAATATGTATTGTAGCGAATATAAAATAAGTATACTATCAGATTGCAAGTCAGTGCAATATTCAATTTACCTACTTGCAACTGCTTTCAGCTTGACGTACCCTTTCCGTTAGCCCTCTCTAGCGGTGAAATACGGTCAGTCTACCGAAATACGAACAGACACGCGGTTTCGGCCCTTTGTCGCGCCGATTTATTGGCTAAAGGCTGGTAGCACACCTCCGCTCTCGCTCCAACGTTGTCTCATTTTATAATTATTGGTCTTAGGACACAGTTGAAAATAACTATATCTGTAACCGACTTTTAACAAGAACAAAATTAAAAATTTTGATTAACCCCCGACTACCTTAGATTTGTAATCTGTACAACATTCTACTAGTCAAGCCCTTTCGTTTGATACCCATATTAAGGGAGTTATGAAAAAAGAAATGTAATTCGCCATTTTGTGGTAGCGGCCATCTTGGATTTGAAATTTGTCAAAGTGCAATGTATTCTACTAGTCAAGCCCTTTCGTTTGATACCCATATTGAGGTAGTAGTGAAAAAAATTATATAATTTGCCATTTTGTGGTAGCGGCCATCTTGGATTTGAAATTTGTTATAGTGTATAGTACTCTACTAGTCATGCCCTTTTATTTGATACCCATATTGAGGTAGGTTGTGAAGAAATATTTTGTCCGCCATTTTGTGGAGGCGGCCATCTTGAATCGATATTAACCAAACATAGCTAAGAACACCCGCACAGATATTAACTTTTAAATAAAAAACCGCATCGAAATCGGCTCATCCGTTTGAGCTCTACGGTGCCACAGACAGACACACACACAGACAGACAGACTGACAGACAGACAGACAGACATCGACGTCAAACTTATAACACCCCTTTTTTTGGTCGGGGGTTAAAAAGAAGGTTTTCAAGTGTCTAGCTTGCAGCTAGTACCTATTTGTTTACCTCGATAACGTATTTATTTATCCTTTCTCGCTTGATTTCATTAAAATCACGGAATTTTGTCTAATATCTTATTAGTCCCCAATACAACGGACTAAAATCGTATTGAAACATACGAATGTAAAACTTTGTGGGTGCTTTATTTGGGACGAGTTTACCGGACTCGTCGTCAGGTATCAAATCGTCAGAAATTTTCATACTTGTATGTGTCAAAAAAAATATTTATTCATTCGGTTATTTATAAATTTAGTTATTTATTTTTTAAATTTATTTATTTAGTTATTTATACATTTATTTAAATTATTTCGTTGTAGTTTTAGATTAAAGTTTGTTTTTGTTTGTTCTTATAAAGTTTAATTATTTCTATATCCCAATATACTAAAGCACAATAGTGAACACAAACACGGAAAATAGTCCACATTGACAGAGATAAAGCGAGAAGTATTTTACGAGTGGTCATTCGAGATACAGATATGGCTTGTTATTCTGGGGTAAGGCGGCGACTGAGAATGAAGCGGGGCGGAGCGCGGGGCGCGGGGTAATGTGACAGGGAATGGTAAATAAATTACAATATTGCGGGTTCCCTACTGGTATTCAAGAATATTTGCAAAACATGATGTAAAATATCAATGATTTATTTTTTAATTAAATAAAATTATATTTAATTCTCAATTTAACCAATGTATGGAGGGAGTACTGCTCGCACCTTTGGGATGGATCGGCTAAGTATCAGCTGGAAGCTCTGGAATCGATCGAGAGACGTGCCAAAAGGCTCATAGGCAATGACATTCTCGTGCGAAAAAGACTGCAAAGTCTAGAACATCGCCGGAAAATTGCCAGCTTATCGGTTTTTTATCGGATACACTTCGGAGAGTGTGCGACTGATTTGTACGATCTAATACCACCTTGCCCTTTTTTCTATCGGAATGCTCGTAGCTCGAAAAAACGACATCGTTTCATGGTTGATGTTCCAAAGACACGAACGAAAAGATTTGACTCTACTTTTGTGATAAGAACGTCTAGGCTGTGGAATACGTTGCCTGAGAGGGTTTTTCCCGATAGTTACAATCTTTGTGTCTTCAAATCGAGAGTGAATCGGTTTCTTCTAGGTAAACACGCTTCATCGTAGGCCGCATCATCGTTTAGCATCAGGCGAGATGGCGGTCTAGTGTAAACCTATAAAAGTTAAAAAAAAAAAACCAAACTTTAACAATAATTAGTATTACATACATAATTATTGTTAAATACATGTGTGTGTATTTTAATGGTTTAATGTATAATTGGCATAATTAAAATAAAGTATTTGCACTCTGCACTCCTTCTCTATACGCTAGTAGCGACCCCACCCGACTTTGTTTAGGTTAATTAACTAATCTGTAGCCAATTGAGGTTTCATCTGTCCAAAACTGTGATCTGTTCAGAGTCTCCCGGGAAAGTACTATACTTTCGCCAGTTATTCTACTGCTAAGTTAAAATAACAGTGCTCCGGTTCGAAGAGCAATTAAAATAAAAGTGGTCAAGTGCGAGTCGGACTAAACCCTCAGTTTCAGTTCCAAACTATTCAGTTTAGAAAAAAAAAATTTTAGAAACCTCAATATCATTTTTAATGACCTATCCATAGAAAACCCACAAGTATGTATGATTTCGATCAAAAAAAAATTTTGAGTTTCAGTTCTAGGTATGGGACACCCCTAAAATTTTTTGTTTTTTTTTATGTCTTGTATCAAAATCTTAATGCGGTTTACAGATTACACCTATTTCCCAAGTTTCAATAGTGTAGTTTTTATAGTTTCGAAGAAAAGAGGCTGTGACATACGGACGGACAGACAGACAGACATGACGAATCTATAAGGGTTCCGTATTTTGCCATTTGGCTACGGAACCCTAAAAAGACAAACAAGTCACCTTATATCTCTGGGTGATGAGCACAGTGCAGTACTAACTCATGATTTGGACCCGTATTCCAATAACTGCGTGGCATTGTGTTGTTACGGGCAGGCGTGTTGCTTACCATCAGGTACATGTCCTGCTCGTCCATCATTCTACACTACAATAAAATGATAATTTTGTGTTTATTTTATGATACCTACATACTAAAAACATCGCTTTTTTTTTCTAAGTTATTCTCTATCGAATGTTTGTCAATGATATAGAGCAGTAGGAAAAAAAGGAAAAACCCGGAAAGCCAGTAATTTATTATAATTAAATGACCACTTCCAGCTGTTTAACCGCCGCTTTGCTGCACATTACGAGCGCGCCGTACACTGCCGGCCACAAAAAATATAATTTGGTGCAAGTTTATTGTTTTATGGACTATCAAATGTGTGGTCACGTGGTGGTCACGCATGGAACTAAAGTTAAGTGTAATTTTAACTACAGTTTTGACTATATGTGTAAGGTTGGTAAAACTTCTTTAATCTAGTTGAAAACGGAACTAATGTTATGTGTTGTTTTAACTATAGTTTTGACTGTATGTGTTAGGTTGGTAAAACTTCTTTAATCTATTTGATAATTTTACTGATTGGTGTCACCAACATGGGAATGGTAATGTAGCGGCGTAGCGTCGGAGAGGCGGTGGAACATGCCCATTACGTGCTTTTTGGATGGAATCTTGAGACACATATGACGTCTTGTACAGCATTAGTTTGTTTAACATAAAAGTTCTAATTTACAAGTTTTCACTTCTATCTCCTTTTATAACGGCATTTTTTTAAGAAAAGCATAATACACACACTTTAATAATTGTCGGTGTATTTACGATGTTTTTCTTCACCTCACGTTAGCGGCATTACGGACATGACTTATAAAAAACATTGGTGTGCATGGGATTAAGACTAGTAGCTCCGGTTTGGTAGTCGCCGTTCTACCAACTAGATTGATTTATTACTTACAGCGTTCGGCGGTTCTACCCACGTTACCTTTAATTTCCCGGAATAAAAGTTACCTATTTCTTTTTCTAGACTATAACTTAACTGCGTTCCAAATTTCCATCCGATCTTTATACGTTACAACGTGATTGAGCAAAAGACATCCAAACTTCCATACATAGTATTTTTATAAAATTAATAGAATTTAACACGACATTATTGTCTAATTTAGCCTAACATAAAAACTGAGTCGAAATTACTCCACTGATCTCGAAAGTGTGATTTCAGCACTGCAAATGTGCCATTATATGAACAGGAAGTGTACTTCCTGGCTGATTTTTACGTCGATTTGGTTAATGGAATTTATTTTATGACATGCGGATTGGGCTTAAAAAGTTTGCGCTTTGAAACTGCCCTCATTTCCTCAATAGAACTCATAAAACACAGCTATGTAAAAACGATGGACTAATATAATTACAATCATAAGTAGTCCACTAAATGTCCCCACAGCTGTAACTCGGGGTCGTCTCTCGCTAGGAGAGAGACAAGGCCATAATCCACCACGCTGGTCATGTGCGGGTTGGTTGGTCGCTCAGCAAAGCCCCTATCTATTCCAAGGCCGTATCTTATACCTTTAAACGAGCAATTCTTGTATATATATATAGAATCTGAATCTCGGAAACGGCTCAAACGATTTTCATGAAATTATGGATACAGGGGGGTTTCGGGGACGATAAATCGATCTAGCTAGGTTTTATTTTTTTAAAACATCATTTTATGCGCGTTTTTAGACAATGAAAAACTCCTACAATATCATTAGAATACGATAACTTATTTCGCCACGGTTCTTTAAATCTAAATGGCTCAGACGGAATAAGCTCGCCCTCGGAGACAATAGACCCGGTTCGAATCCTGGTGGTTACTTTTCTTTTTGTTCTTTTTTTTTGTTCGCCCTCAGAGTCAACAGGCTCCGGTTCGAATCCTGGTGGTCCTTTTCTTTTTGTTTTTTTTTCTGAGAAAATCTTATACTTAGCGCCTTTTAGTAGGTCTAAGTAAGTCATCACTTCGTAATTCTACCTGCCTAAATATCATTTAAAAAAAACCGAGCAAAGCTCGGTCAACCAGGTACTATATAATAATATGCCGTTCGTTCCAATGTAATTATATACATCTTTCTTATGAGTCATGTAACCTCAATCTACCTTACACCCTCGCTGATAAAACAGGCCTCAAAAGGAGGCATATTACTTGGAATGCCATCAGATAAGATCTTCACAATACATTAACACTTCTTATCTTAACAAGATCTAACTTAGAAACCTACTGACGGTATCCAAAATCAATTACCGGCTATACTGTGCACGATGAAATACTAACACTTGAAAAAAACAAACCTTTCTAAGGCCTGGTGCTATTCTTAGTTTCGCCAAATTAACTTGTTTTGTATGGGCAGAAGTTTTATTGTCAAATTTAAATGATAACTACATACCTTTCACCAAGTACATCCGAATCATCCATAAAGCTCAAATCACATATACTAATGAAAGTCGAAAGATGATCGAGACCACTACTAATCGGAAGTGTGTCCAGCATGCTGGCTGCATGCTTTGTTTTTTAACTACATTATTCTGAACATTTCATGAATATTAATGTGAGATAAACATAACTAGAATAACACGGCGTCTGTTTTAAAAAAGTTTAAAGACACATTAGATAAGAAACCCCTATTATTCGTTGAAAGATTTTTTTTGGTGAATACTACAAAAATATTCTAAACAATGGGCATGTGTTGCTTGAGTTTTTTTAAGCTATTGCATAGCTTTTATCGCGGGCCTGGGGACCGAATTTTAGTGATCGTGCATCTCTTTCTTATGTTCACGAGAAAGAGGGATGGAAGACCGTAACGCCGTCCTCCCCACTCGGTCATTCGACTTTGAATCTTATTTGTATTAGCTTTACAGACTAAATGCTCTTAGCAGTGTTGCCAACTTAACGGATTTCCCGTGAAATTTTTTATGGTAAACAAATGTCACTCTTCAAAATAAAAGCAATTCCGAATAATTGTTAACATCCCTATTGCTTATGTTGATAAAAATGCATGCAACATGCAATAGCTTTACCGCGGCAGTCTCCGAGTGCCACACTTCTTTTTTTTTAAACTATAATAGGTTCGCACTTGACCATGTATTAGTACGCATAGTACGCATGTTTTGCTTTGTTATATATTTTATTATTCAATAATTACTAGATCGTTTTTGTAAATTAAAAAATTGTGACTTGTGAATATCTTTTAATCAATAAAAGATCTGTATCTGTATCAACAAAATATTTTCATATTTAATTGGTTAACGGGACACTCAAGTATATACGGTCGGTCAATCCGACTCGAGTTTCGGCCGCGTCCGGCGGCCTTTTTCAAGAAGAGTGCACGCGCGCGATTGCTGCCCGTTTGGCACTGAACAAAACAGGTCAGTGAGTGTCCCGTTAACCAATTAAATATGTGTAACAACCATGTTAATTTTAATACTAAAATCCTTTCAGTATATACTTGTAAATTTACTTATAGCATTGAAATCACAGCTTTAAGAGATCACTCATAAATTAAGACTCAGTTATTGTAACAAAGTTTCTTACAGCAGGCTTGGAATGTTACATCAGTATCGATACTTGAACAAGACTTGTCCGAGCCAAAGCCAGTCCAATTTTCGTCATATTAGTGTAGACACATTCAAAACAGTAATGTTTGTAATATTCAAGGCTTGCACAAGCCAAAAGCTGTCCAATTTTGACGTGACAACGTCTTATAAATTGGTTTGCCGGGTGACACTTCAAGTAACTGCATTACGCTCCGCTCACGTTATGCGCTCACAACGAGAGCGAGTGAGAGGCACGCGTCCCTTCCACTCGGGCATGATTAGCCCGCCTAAGAGCGAGAGAGACAGACATAAAAAGTGAAAGGCACGCGTCCCTTCCGTAAAATTATTTTACCACTCAAAGTCGTTGTCACGTAAAACTTTCGCCCGTATACCGACTTTACAGGCAACCAATTTTTTTTAAGTAATGTCATATCGACGATCAGTATAGACATCGACGTCTGTAACATCATTCGAATTCGAAGAGAAGATCCAAACACAAGTTTCGTAACAAAACGGTACACGGTAAGGGTGGTAAAGGCGGTCTTCAAACCCAAACATCAGACATATTATTAGGTCGTGCTAAAATGTGTGTTCGAACTAGCAACATAATGACGTAGGAACTGGCAACGTATTATGTTAGTGCCGATACCGGGAAAGGGTCAATTATTGAGACGTCACCTCTAGCAGGAATCGAACCCGAAACTTCGAATGTAATAACGGTTGAGTAGTTAAGGGTTGGCTGTAGTGGGGTCGGTGTAAATTGGTGTTATTCACACGTTCCTTAGACGCACACTAAGTACAGAAGCAAAAGTTTGTGTGTTTGTAAATGTGTTTTTACCGATAACACACTTAACGTTAGGTTGACACTTAAACGCTCCACACACGAGTCCTAAAATCAGAGGATAAGACGTAAAAGTAGTGGGGAGGAGCCTACATCGCACTATATGATTGATGATTTATGGTGCGATGTAGGGTCCTCCTCATTAGTTTTACGTAATTTCCTCTGATTTTAGGGCTCGTGTGTTGGGGTTTTAACCGCTATCTCGGCTAATGTTAAGCTAAGGTGTGTTTTATGATTGAAACGCAATTGCCTAGAAGAAATCAATTCACGTTAGACTTGAACACACTCAAACTGTATCTATCAAGAAATACCCAGACCACGTATTATAAATTATGTTTATATAAATTATACACATACAATTTTATGTAGTGTACTTTTATCTTGTTACATTTAGTGATTGATGAGATCTGCTCACAGCATGGGGCGCAGCTAGTAATCTAAGAATGTAGGTACATAGAATAGATTATCTAAATTTGCCTTATAGTAGCGGAGACGTGGGAGAACGACCAACGCCCATGTGATAACCAAATGAGACAATTTTTTAGTAATTCTATTCCATTCTATTCTATTTAAAAGTTATTGATTAACAAACATGCCTATGATAACTTACCTATCGAAAAGTGTTTATGACTATTTTTAACCCCCGACCAAAAAAAGGGGTGTTATAAGTTTGACGTCGATGTCTGTCTTGGTTAATATCGATTCAAGATTGGCCGCCTCCACAAAATGGCGGACAAAATATTTCTTCACAACCTACCTCAATATGTGTATCAAATGAAAGGGCTTGGCTAGTAGAATACTATACACTATAACAAATTTCAAATCCAAGATGTCCGCCACCACAAAATGGCGAATTATATAATTTTTTCACTACTACCTCAATATGGGTATCAAACGAAAGGGCTTGACTAGTAGAATACTTTGCACTATGACAAAATAAATTTCAAATCCAAAATGGCCGCTACCGCATTATGGCAAAATACATTTCTTTTTTCACAACTCCCTCAATATGGGTGTCAAATGAAAGGGCTTGACTAGTATAATGTTGTACAGATAACAAATCCAAAGTACTCGGGGGTTAGTCAAAATTTTTAATTTTGTTCTGGTTAATTTAATAAATACTTTTTAAATCATCTTTAATCCTTTGGTAGCTGAATAAATTCACAGATTAGTGGCCAAAAGACGTCAAATAAAACGTCAGGTGCACACCGACTGTATGGCTAAATGGTGTTAAAAATGGGGGGTTATGAATACATTATACTGGCACAGGATCGAAATAGGTGAAGTACACGAAGATAAGTATTTGCTCAGCTGGAAGCGATTGAGTGAAAATTAAGTAGATGATCGATTTTACCCAACATTGTCTTCTTCTGTTTTAATTAATCACCTAAATAAGTATGAGTCTTCATCTTCAGACAACGACATGTTATATGAATGTAAAGAAAGCATAATCAACTGCGCCACGATTGCACCTCGACTTAGCAGTGAGCTATGCCTTACAGTCTAAAATAGAACCGGCTTATCCATATGATACATATTTCTCTATATATAAAATTGTTATGTTGGTTTGTGTACGCTTCAAAAACTCAAAAAGTTCTGCACCGATCGAGCTGAAATTTTACAATGATATATAATCCGCATCAAGGATTGTTTTTATCTAATTTTTTTCATCACAATGTGCCACAGCGAAGCATGGCAGGGTACAGCTAGTAAAATAAATCCTCAAAGACCAATTCTCCCCATCCCGAGCAACCATTGTGCCACTCGCAAAACATTGTTGCAAAATTTTCAGGGTCTCCACACAACAACGTTCGGATCCGCTGTCAGTCTGTATAAATGGAAATTAATGGTTCAACCCTAACACCCCTACCCTCGTCAAGCCATAAGGCGGTTGACTAATATAATGTCAGTGTTGTTAAATTACCAGAGAAAACGTTATAAATAGCTGTTATGTGTCAATTTGTAATCAAGCGGAGCGCGACCGAGCCGAAACGGTAGCGCCACCGCTGAACGCCTTCGATTGTTGTCTGAATTCATTGCTATAGATTTAAATCATTCATATTTACTACAAACGCTTTATTAGAAAGTTACAATTTAAAATCTCAAGTACCTAAATACTACAAATACAAGTTTGGAGTCATAAATTTTGTCACTGCGCTCGTCGAATCGCCGACCAAAAGTGCCCATCAGGCTGGCGGTATTTCTACGCTGTATGGCCAGGGAGATAGTAGGGAGAACGGCGCCTGCCGATCCGGAAGCCCCGAGTTCAAATCCTACGCGCACCGTTGTCTTTTCGAAGTCATATGCGTAATGCCGCGAACTTAAAACGATGAAGGAAAACATAGTGAGGAAACCGACGTGTGTCATCCACCAACCCGCACTGGGCCAGTGTGGAGGATTATGGTCTTGACTCTCTCCTTGCGAGAGAAGGCCCCAAGTCCAAGCAGTACGAACATCTAGTAGGCTGTTTTTAACCGACTTCCAAAAAAAGGAGGAGGTTATCAATTCGACCCCTATGTTTTTTTTTTTTTTTTATGTATGTTACCTGATTTCTCGAGAACCTTTGCACCGATTTTAAAATTTCTTTTTGTATTCTGATGGGTATGCTTTCCGAATGATCCCATATAAATCTTATCGAAAACGGTCAAATGGTTTTTGAAATATGAACCAAAAACTGAAAATTTGCGTACATTTATCTGGATGACGTAATTGTTGATTTCACAAAAGTTATGAATCTCGACCCTGTCAATACAAAATTGTGTATATGCTTTAATAAAAACTTATTTTTAACCCCCGACCAAAAAAAGGGGTGTTATAAGTGACGTCGACGTCTGTCTGTGTGTCTGTCTGTCTGCTGTGGCACCGTAGTAGAGCTCAAACAAATGGGCCGCTTTCGATGCGGTTTTTTTTTTATTTCAAGGTTAATACCATAGCAAATGTTCTTAACTATGTCTGGTTAATGTCGATTCAAGATGGCCGCCTCCACAAAATGGCGGACAAAATATTTCTTCACAACCTACCTCAATTTGGGTATCAAATGAAAGGGCTTGACTAGTAGAATACTATAACAAATTTCAAATCCAAAATGGCCGCCACGACAAAATGCCGAATTATATTATATTTTTCATTACTAACTCAATTTGGGTATCAAACGAAAGGCATTGACTAGTAGAATACTTTGCACTATGAAAAAATTCAAATCCAAGATGGCCGCTTCCACAAAATGCCGAAAAACATTTATTTTTTCACAACTCCCTTTATATGGGTATCAAATGAAAGGGCTTGACTAGTAGAATGTTGTACAGATAACAAATCCGAGGTAGTCAGGGTTTAATCAAAATTTTTAATTCTGTTCTTGTACACTAAAAAGGGTAAAATAAACTATTTTCTTACTCACTCATCTATTTGAAGTCGGTGCCAGTGAGGTCAAAAAGTTAGTAGATTGATGCTATGTAGGCACATGGTAAGTTGGCACAGGTAAGTAGTATCTATCCTATACCTGTTAGATTTGGCTGGCACCGACTTCAAATAGATGAGTGAGTAGCGATTATAATAATGATTTTAGTTTATTTTTCGCTTTTGAGTGCCTATTTGTGGTTTTGAAGTCGGTTTAATTTTTTGTACGAAAATAGTTTATTGCCTTTATTTTTAAATACAAAATAAATAAAAGCTCTTAAAAGGGAATACTTTACCCCGATTTTATTAAATTTGACTATATTATGATTATAATTGTCTATCCAACAGAAAAAATAAATAATCTTTCAATTCGGACCAATAGTTCCCGAAATCCTAGCGTTCAAACAAACAAACAACTCTTCGGCTTTATAATAAACTAGGTGTACACTCCGCGAGGTATAAGCTGAGCTTTGCATTAGTGTGAGTGATCACCAATCAGGCAGGAGCTTGAAATTTTGTCCGCGAGGTATAGGCTGAGCTTTGCATTAGTGTGAGTGATCACCAATCAGGCAGGAGCGCGGCGAGACAGAATGGCGCCGCGCCTAAGGCCGGTTGTCACACCTACACTATCCATGTACACTCACACAAATGCAAAGCTCAGCTTATGCCTCGCGGAGTGTACCCTTCCACGCCTATAGGCGCTGTTCGTTGTGGCACATTGCAATACAAAAAATTAGTTAAAAACAATCCTTGATGCGGATTATATATCATTGTAAAATTTCAGCTCGATCGGTGCAGAACTTTTTGAGTTTTTGAAGCGTACACAAACAAACATAACATTTTTATATATAGAGATGTACTTAGATTAGACTTAGACTTGAATTAGATATATGTAGATTGGCATTAGACCGCTATCTCTCCTGATGTAGAGCGACAGTGCGTAGTAGCATAATTAAGCGTCCTTACCTAGAAGAATCCGATTCATTGTTGACTACCGCCCAAATAATATTCGTCAGGGAATATCCACTGAGGTACACTAAGGTACTGAGTGTTAGCACTAAGTATCTCGTTGAAAGATCCTCGTAAGATTCTCTCAAAGGATCAAAGAACTTTTCTTTGATCCTTTCTTGGTATATTAAATAAGGTTAGTTAAGTATGAGGAAGTATTACTACAAAACATTGTTTATCACATTTTTAACAATAACTGGTTCTTAATTTATTTATTTACTACTTGCGCTTTTCCCAATTCCGTAATTTTCTCGGAATAAAAACTAACTTACGGGCTATTTCTAACTATTATCTATCTATGTCCCAAATTTCATCTAGATTTGTTCAGTAATTTTTGCGTGAAAGAGTAACAAACATATTTCCGCACAAACTTTCACATTAAAATATTAAGCAGGATTTTAAGTAAGTAGTGTTGCCACTTAGGCAAAAAAATTGTCACCAGACTATAATTTAAATATCAGTAGATTTGTAGAAAAAAATAATTCATAACGTCACTAGAAGTCACTTAATTTTTTTTACGATCTTTCTAAGTAATATCATGTATTATTATAGTGATAATTAATAACAAGTAAATAAGATTAATCAGGGATTATTACAATTTACGGAATACAACTTCTAAGATTCATTATTTAAAAAACAATGCTTGTGTTCAAAAATTAATTACCCGGAAAAATGCTTTCTCGAAAATCCACTGATACAAATTTTTTTTTTTTTTTTTTTTTAAATATGAGTGACGAGACGGTCAGGACATGTGCCTGATGGTAAGCAACATGCCTGACACATAACAGCACAGTGACACGCAGCTATTGGAACACGAAGAGTCCAAATCATTACCTAGCACTGCACTGCGCTCGTCACCCAGAGATCTAAGATCTTATATCTCTAAGCCCTGTAATTTCTCTGGAAACATTGCCCTTCAAACCGGAACACAGTAATGTTTGCACATTACTGCTTGGCGGTAGAATAACTGGCAAAGGTGTGGTACTTCCCCAGGCGGACTCTGGCAAGAGTCCTACCACTACAAAAATCTAAAAATCTAAAATGTGATTCCTGTAAAGCAATTTTTTATTTTCTTCGAAGCGAAACACGATTGTTGCAGTCATTGCTAACGTCGCGGCGTGAGGTGTGGCTGACACGGGTTTGCCTGCGAACGGGCTACGTTAACAAAGGTATGGATGGTACTTTCCCAGATTGACACTGCAAAGAGTCGTATTAGCAGTTGTATTAGTAGGACTCTTTGAGAGTTCTCCTGGGGAAAACATCACTGTGTTCCAATTTAAAGGGCAATGTTTTCAGAAAAAATACTGGGTACAGAGATACACCATCTTACATCTCTGAGTGACGAAAGCAGTGCATTGATAGGTAATGATTTGATTTAAAAAGAAATATACGCAATGATTTGGACTCTTTATGTTCTAAAAACTGCGTGACACTGCTGTTATTGGCAGGCGTTTACTTACCATCAGGCTAGTATCCTGCTCGTCTCGTTACTCATTACCATAAACAAAGTATGAAGTTTGTTCACTACAATATATCGTGAATTTCGTGATATTGTACCGTGATTATGTGATATCAAAATATTGAGAACTCACTCCACTGTGCGATTCCGATATTTTGACGTATTTTACTGTTTAAAACGCACTACGTTTTGAGATTTCCTACCTGTTGGTCCAAGGTTGTTTGGAAGAAATCGCTTTCAGCAATTAGGCTGCCTGTTGTTACTAGTTTTCCTGTTTTTAATTTCATGGACTTATTTTAAGGTGTGAAAGATAAAGAATTTTCGTTAATGTATAATGTTAACGGGTACTCGACTCTATCTTATAATCACAGATCACTAACATACCTTCTAATATAACATGGTAAACATTTCGGATTTAGAATACGAATAGATAAATAAATGCACGTACAAGTAGTCTCGAGTATTTAATCTGAAGCAATCCAACAAATCCGACCTGCTTAGTGAGATCTCAGCTGCTGCTTCCCTGAAAATAAGCCAACTCAAGCCTCCCTGCTGCCAAGGAACTACATTTCGATGGAAAGGTCACTTTACTAATAATTCTGGTGTCGCGCCAACCCGCTCAGAACGAGCGTAGTGGATTATGACTAGACTCCCTCTTTGCGAAATTGAGTAGTCTTATGCTATGTCCAGCAGTGAACTAAGATAGGCTGATGATGATGATGATGACGCTATATCCCTAATGGAGACTACCCCATATGATATTACACTCATTTACACATAGCAAAAGCATTAGTCAAGATTTTATGACGAATTAATATCGAAACTTTGTCCGGATTTACAAAATTATAGTCATTGTGCACTGTTTTTAACCGACTTCAAAAAAAAGGTGGTTCTGAATTCAGTTACATGCTAAAAGCCATGCCATGCCATGGCCATGTTGCATGCTTTATTTTTGTATAGGTGTATGTTGCGTAGCTCCACTTACATTTCAAAATAGTTTAATTTCGAATCGATTTTGATGATTGTATTGTTTGGTAGAAAACACTTCAGGATTGGTCCCATATAAATTTTATCGGTTAGGTATAGCCAATTTTGATAAAATATATGATTTATCGAAAAAGATGTGGCGTTTTTTAAAATATAAACAAAAACTAAAAGTGTCTTTCATTTATCTGAGCGACGTAGTCGTAGCTTGTAGCTTCTAATGAAACTTAGTCGAGTGCCCAAAATTAATTTTGAATTGAAGCCGGTATTTTTTCGTAAAGAGTTCAATTATTTCTACAACCGATGCCGATGATGACTTCGAGTATGATCAGCTGCTCATACATGAAGAGACATAATTTTCCGTTACAAGAAGTCTCTTTATTTTATGTTCCGCGGCCAATTCATCACAACTACCCAGGCCCCAACGCGGTTGAAAATGCACCGAACGCGCCATTTTCTGCATCGCGTCACGCAATCACTCGCTTATTTGCATCAAATTCTGTATAATTTGCAGAATCCACGCAGCGGGGATGCGCTTCTGGTGAAGCCAGGCCGCGTTACATCAGTGCATTTATTATGGAGATAGAATTCGCGTTCCATTCACGCTCATAGCATTAGGCGTCCACTCTATATTCCCAACAGTGGGCAACGGGGCTTTCTCTTATGAGAGCCAAAGCCATGGTCTGTCACGCTGGCCAAGCGTAAATTTGTGAATGACACAAATACCTATTTACTAAACAAATATTGTAGAGTGACGAGACGAGCAGGACATGTGCCTGATGGTAAGGTACATAGCAACACAGTGTTGCAGTTATTGGAATATGAAAAGTACAAATCATTACCTTGCACTGCGCTTGTCATCCAGAAATATGAGATGTTTTATCTGTATGCCCTGTAATTTCACTAAAACATTGGAAAATCTCTTTTTGAAGCGTGTCGGTTTCTTCACGATGTTTTCCTTCGCCATTAAAACCGGGAGTTATGACAAACTCGTATTGCAGTTTGTAAAATACACAGAGATAAGGGCGGGATTTGAACCTAACGACCTGGCAATTTTAAGACTCCGACTTTTAAGAACGTAACCTTGTATGCTTGAAACAGACATACTACGTAACGCTGTACAGAAACAGTTCGCCACCGACTTCCGGTGGCCACCGGCTGACCGGAAGTTGTAATCGGCGACCGGAAGCGGCCTGCTGTTTATTGTTCATGTAGTCATATACGCGACTGTAACAATTTCTCTTTGAAAATTAAGGCTTTTCACTCGCAAATTACAGTTCATTTTTTATTACCTCACAATAATGGCGGCTCGAAATAACCGTGTTACTTTGCAGGAATTATGTTTCTTGTGGATCGAAACGAGGGTAGATTTAAATCAACTACAATAGTGGTTTCATAAATTGATCGAAAGTAGTTTGTGGCATCGATATTAACCAGTGGATGTGTTCCCTAACTTCAGGCGCACGGAATTATATGCTACTAGTAATCCTACTAATATTATAACCGCAAAAGCTTGGATGTTTATGTGTTTGTTACTCAATCACGTTTGAAGGCCTAAATGGATTGGGTTGAAATTTGAAACATGGTTAGAATATGGTCTGGAAGAATTTATAGGCTTACTATCATCCCGGTAAAATAACGGGAACGGGTACTACGCGAGTAAAACCGCGGGGAGACGCTAGTAGCATAATAAAAACTAGCTGTGTGACTCGCAGCTACAACAACAACCCTGTACCCTGCAGTCTTTGTTTGAAAGAGGAACAAACGCACAAACAAACATGCAACTATCTCAACCAAAAAGTACAAAAAAACTATGGCATTTATAATATTAGTAGGGTTAATTTAGTATTGCGACCCGCCCCTTCGTACGGGTGCAATGCTGAAACTAAAAATACGAATAAAATGGTTATTGTGGTATCCCTAAGAGATAGACATATGTATCCCGTTGTTGATTTTTGTAGACCTTTTGTGCAATACTACAGTACATTATTTTGACAATCTCGTAGGATCCAGCCAGCGTTTGCAAAGTAAGCGCAAATAATGTGTTTATTTATGTCATCACATTAGAAACCTTTAAAATTATTAGTGTTTCTCTACTGTTGTATGCACATATTATACATATAAACCTTCCTCTTGAATCATACTATGTATTTAAAAACGCGCATCAAAATCTGTTTAGTAGTTTTAAAGCTCTAAGCATACATAGAGATATAGGAACAGATAAAGCGACTTTGTTTTATATTATGTAGCCATGAGTTGATATTACGAGTAGTTATTTGGGTTTTTAGAAAGAAATTATGATGTTTAATTATTATAATTGGACAATTAGACCGGGTGTAGATTTACGATGGTGCGTATAACCCCGTTAGATTCGACACGCAATCTCAGAATTTTTGTAACCTCCGTTTTTCCAACGTTAATTAAAGCTCGAAAATCAATTACCTAACATACGGCGTACGATAAAATACAAACATTAGGAAAAAACTATCCTTTTCGAGACCTAGCACTAATTACAGCTCAGCTAAATAAACTAACCTCTGTATTCCGATAGTTTTCCCAAAGCTTCTCCGAAAAATTGCTTCGTATTAGCAAAGTTAGTATCGATCGTAAAAATGTAGGATTCGATCAACAGACGAGCCAACAGACTCCTAGGCAACGACACTATTATTCAAAAATATATAGGTATATACGGTCGAATTGAGAAACCTCCTGTTTTGAAGTCGGTAAAAAGATTTCAAAGTCATCGCCGCAAAAATGCTTGTTTACCTGGTTTTTTATATTATACACTTTTGAGAGTGTGCAACTGAGCTGCAAGCATGATCTAATACAACGTAGCTCTTTTGTCTATCGGACAGCTCGAAAAAGCGACATCGTTTCATGGTTGATGTTTTAATGACTGAAACAAAAACGTGTTGACGCTGTGGAATACGTTGCCCGAGTGGGTTATTCCTCATGCTAACTTTTGGTGTTTTCAAATCGAATCGGTTTTCTGGGAAAGCACGCTCCAGCGTCGCTTAACATCAGGCGAGATGGCAGCACAATGTAAAACATATTATAATACTTTTAAAAACGTATAAAAATAAAATTGCACGCCCATAAACTTTAAACCTTTTTTGTACACTCATATAGCAATAAACGTCTCCGATTCGTATTTTGTCCTGTTTTACTTTTGTATCATAAACCCTTTACAATTGCTAGTCTATAGAAGCGTCGATAAACTAACAATTGCCAGAAAAATCAGTGCAAGCGCCTAACAACGTATTGTTCAACGATTGTCTGACTTGCTTGGCAGGCCTCCTCTTGATGGCCTGCTCTGGGTGTGGTGATGGTGCAGAGTCCGGTGCTAGTCCGACCGGACCCGTGCTGCACGCCAGTAAGAGGACGTCTCCAGCATAGGAGCGTCCGTTATTTGGCAGACCTCCTCTTGATGACCTGGATGGAGGTGGATCAAACAGTATGGGCAAATTGGACAAACCCCCTAAAATAAAGTTCTGGTGCAAATGAGTAACAAGATGACCTAGCTGGTGTCTAATGGTTAAAAGTCCTTAAACAACAGCGTGAGAAATGTATCACAAGATTATTTTCATATAAGTAGTCCGCGCTCAGATACCTATGACTCTGAATAGCTTACTTTTAGCGCAGAAAACACTGCGCCAGTTAGTTAGTTTGGTAGTAAGGCCAGCCAGATACCAGGAGACAAGAGCGTGCCCCATGCGGTCGTTGCAATCTCACGGCACACACCTTCACATACTACGCTGACGACACCGACGACGCCATCGGTCGGTTCGTGCGGCGAGCGTGGGCTGCATCACAAATACAAAAATACAAATACAAAAATCTTTACTGCTAAGATAATTTAAGGTGATACAAAATATTTTAATAGTTGACCCATACAAACTGGCCTCTTCTTCTAGAGGCATGCAATATGTCTGGCAACACAGTTTCCATTGGTCTGAATTTATACAATGATAATAATAGTCAGCTGATAAAGACTTTTTCTTCTTTTTTCATTTTTAGCTTTTAATCGGTTGTAGGTATCATATTACATCTCATCTGATTCATCGTCTATTAATTTCTGGCTTCACCGAAGACCATCCGAGATTTCAACCTACAGATGGCCATCAGGGACAAAATGCGGCCGTTGTGGAGGCTCTTGGCCGGGAGGAGGCAGCTTAGGCAAATGGCACAAGGTAATTAGGCAAACACTCGATGTCGAGTCGATTACTAGCGGAATCTCAATCAGTAGTGGTCGGCTCTACAGACGAGCATTAGAATTAGATTTTAAATGTACCCAACTCCCCTTATTTTCCTCTTCTTCTCCTTATCCAAGAAATGTGGAAAAAAAGATAATTGTAATGACAAAGATCACGGACCCCGGAGTCTGTGGAGTGGCTAATTTAAATAAAAAAAATAACCAGGATACAATATCGCTTTGTTTTGTAATTGTGCTGGATTTTGTATTGCTTTGTTTTGTAATTGTGCACTTCCCTCACTGGATCAGAATAAACAATACTGTTGCACCACAATTCTTTGGAATCTATTATTAATTTAATTTTAATTTATTAATTAATTCAATGAGCACACAAAACAGAATGTAATAAATATAAACTATAACATAAGAGTATACTGTACAGAACTGTATTACATTCCAAACTATGTGGGCCTAGAAACAACAATTATTTAAATTCAGTGGTTTGATAATAATAACATTACATTAGTGATAATACATAAAGAAACTTAGGCCAACATATCTGAACTTAAAACTAAAAAACTAACATGCGTTAAAACAGTAGATAAATAAGATATAAACATAGAATATTATAACACAACAGATAAGTATATTAACAGTGTGAAACAATTAATGTATAAACAATATAAAAAAAAAAAAAAAAAAAACTCATAATAGTATTTACAGTAAGCACAACAGGGTTTATATATATATTATTGTTATGATATTGTTAAAACGAACAAAGCTAGGCCAGAACGAAATTAAAAACTAAAAACAGTGGACCACTAA
The DNA here is from genome assembly GCA_017562165.1 of Ectropis grisescens. Lineage (NCBI taxonomy): Eukaryota > Metazoa > Arthropoda > Insecta > Lepidoptera > Geometridae > Ectropis > Ectropis grisescens. Next base: position 33,410,570 of record CM029781.1, on the reverse strand, counting down.
CGGGCTTAATATCCCATTTCCCAACTAACCGACAAAGCAAACGAAGCAAACAAAACGCACCACCGTAAAACGCTTTACACGCGATTTTCACGATATTCCAGAAAATCTGAAAAATTCTAGAATATTCTCGATGGCATAATGGCGGCGGTGACGTCACAAATTGCGGTTACGCGCAAACAATTGAGCGAATCCAACACTTTACGTTACCGGGTCCAATCCAGCGACGCTAAATAGAAAACTCATAAACCGCTTACGTTGTATAGAGAAATTTTATTTTGCCCTTATTTCGACAAAATGAGACCCAAGTCAGAAGACACCGCGAAGTTTAAAATTCGATAAGTTTTACTTATAGTTGCTGAGTCAAAATAAAATATGATAAGCCTTCTACTGTGGGACAGCTAGACACATACAAGGCCTAAGCGCCACTGGTCCATGTTGAAAATTCCTAACATTCTAACAAATCACTTAAATAAATATAAATAAAATATATTGGTGGACAATTCACACACACAACACCATCTGACCCAAATCTAAGCAAAGCCTGTAATATGGCGGCCAGATACCTGATAGAATACTTATATAGTTCTAAATACATACTTATTATACATAGAAACACCCAGACACAGTGCAAACATTTGAGTTCATCACACAAATATTTGCACTGGGTGGGAATCGAACCCACGACCCTCGGCGTCGCAGGCAGAGTTACTACCCACTAAGCCACGAGGCCAGTCAGAATCCCAGAAACTTGGAATCCCCATTACACTGAAAAGGTACTGAAAACTCTGCACGAGTCTATGTTTCCTTATGAGTGCAATCTGGGCATTTTTTTATCTAAAGGTGACTCTCATTGAATGACAATTTTCCGCGTCAATTCTTGTGCGTCTAAATATGCGACTTAGAGGCCTGGCCACTACGACGTTAGCATGAAGTCGAGACAGATCATTTTTCGCCGAAACATGGTTTCAGGACGCATAATAATGCGTCCTGAAACCATGTCTAAGTCGTTACGATTATAAAAAACCAGACTCCCTTACGCTGATTCCTTGGCAGAAGATCTACCAACTCTCGCTTGATCAGCGCGATGGACTAAAATACCGTGACCAGATGGACCAGATTTTGACCAAATTACAGGGTTCAGAGATGCAATATCTTAGATCTCTGGATGACGAGCGCAGTGCAGTGCTAGGTAATGATTTGGGCTCCTCATGTTCCCAAAAGCTGCGTGTCACTGTGTTGTTATGTGGCAGGTATGTTGCTTACCATCAGGCACATGTCCAGCTCGTCGCGTCACTCTATATTATAAAAAAGACTATGGCAATATTGCGTGTATATATACTACAAAGTAAGTAGTAAGTATTTTAGTTAATTGTGTGTTTTATGATTATTTTGTATCATTGCTTTAAAATAATAGGACAGAAAAGATACAAGGTACAACGTACAAGCGACATTCACACTTTCGACATTCACACGGCATTCACATTTCACATTGAATACCCCTTGTTTCTTCTTACGGGGTTTTACAGACAGCACTAGATTATATCTTTATAGATATAAATGTTATGTTGGTTTGTGTACGCTTCAAAAACTCAAAAAGTTCTGCACCGATCGAGCTGAAATTTTACAATGATATATAATCCGCATCAAGGATTGTTTATCTAATTTTTGCATCACAATATGCCACAGCGAAGCGTGGCAGGGTACAGCTGGTTAGTTTATGGATAGTTTTGTAGAAAACTATCATCTTGAGAGTGTAGGTTCCGAGTCCCAGCAGTGGGGACATACAGTGGGCTACACGTAAGTCTTTTATACCTTATCCCACGCAACTCAATCGTCGGCGCTCGTCTGATAGAAGGCTTCTATTTTTGTTTAAAATTTCATTTCACCCGATCCTTTCGGCGCCATCGGGGAAGTAATTCCAACTTTAGAATTCTTTTTCACCGTTTACTTGACAGCATTTTTGTCGGCCTGTTACCTGTGATCCACAGAATAGATAGAAAGAAACTCTGTATTGTCCACGATATAATAATATGAAGAACACATTTTTAAAGCTAGTGAAACATTTTCTAAATACGAGTTCACGGGTAATTCACGTTTGATATAGTTAGTCCGAAGGGTCTATCGCCTAACTAAAACTGTCTTAGCTTTGATAAGGCTCTCTCTTTTCTTTTCGCTTGAAATGATAGAGACAATAATAGCAAAGCCATAGCCATAGATTTAGTTGGCAGTAGAGGGGCAGTCCGACTCAAGTTTTGTAGACTCTCTGTAGATCACGTCGGGGTCATCACTGTAGACCCTCTGTAGATCACGTCGGGGTCACCACTGTAGACCCTCTGTAGATCACGTCGGGGTCACCACTGTAGACCCTCTGTAGATCACGTCGGGGTCACCACTGTAGACCCTCTGTAGATCACGTCGGGAACAGGAGATCACGAGTTCGAATCACGTCGGGGTCACCACTGTAGGTGTTGCTGGTACTGGAGATGGAAATGAAACCACGTCACTGTATAAACTGCTGGGTGATCTTAACTGTACAAGTGACGCGGGGCGAGAGACTAGCTCGCTCTCCGCTGTCATCCACTTATATACTAGACCTGGCACGTACACGTACGTGCTCCTACAGTTTCGATCTCCGGCGATCTTTGTCAAGGAGCCCGCGTGTTCGTCTCGTCATCTCGTCTTCTCTTCTAGCGCATAATAACAACATAGACAGCTAGTGAAACAAATATCGACTTATTCGCTAAGAGCGATCTCTTCCAGGCAATCAAAGTTTGGATAGAAACATGCAATAGGAAACGATGGGGTTGAGCTATAATTTGACGTAAAGTAGAAGTAATGATGCCCGCGATTGATGTAGAGGTATCATATACATCTATATATTAATGACCAGGCATTGCAATGGCAATGCGAAAAACACTTTTGAAGGAGGCTCAGGAAAGGTTAATCACCCAAGTAAATACTGCCAAGCAGTAATGTACAAACATTACTGTGTTCCGGTTTGAAGGCAATGCTTACAGTAAAATTACAGGGCATAGAGATAAAACTGTTTGAGTTAAATTTCTCTGGGTGACGAGCGCAGTGCAATGCTAGGCAATGATTTGGATTCTTCATGTTCCAATAGATGCGTGTCACTGTAATGTTTTGAGCAGGCGTGACGCTAACCATCAGATACATGTCCTGCTCGTTTCGTCCCTCTAAACAGCAAAAAAATTATTAAGATTACAATGAAAAGTAATATATTATTCTAATTAAGCTATCACTCAAATGCGAAACATTTATTTGAAGTATTGAAGTCGGTGCCAGCCAAGTCTAACAGGTAGTAGATAGATACTACCTACCTACAAGCTTTGGTCTACTTATACTACGTATGAACGTATGCATAGTATCTATATCTTATCTAATTAGCTATATGATTTGACTGACACCGACTTCAAATAGATGAGTATGTAGCGCTTTTAATAATTATATTAATTTACTATTCACTTTTCAGTGCATATTTGTGGTTTTAAAGTTATTTAATTTTGTATAAAATATTTAATTTACACCATGGAGTGACTGGATGAACCAGAAACGCGCCTGATGGTACGCAACATCCCTGGCCGTCATTCTACCTATATTGTAAAAATAATAAATTATTTTCTATGAAAAAATAAAAACTGGATTCAATTTAAAATTAAGTTCAGACACTTAAACATATTTCATAAGAAGCACTACAACGTCCATATTAAAAGAAAAAATACTTTTTCATCCCACCAGCTCGGAAAGAGTACTTTTGCTCTCCTCTAGAGGTTAAAGTAAATTTGAATTTAGAACATCGTGTGTACTGAGGTTTTGAATGAAAAGTTACGTGTTGCACTGAGTGCAAGGTTTTTTTTCAGTGCTCTTTTGATTCCCTTGCTACGCTCAGGATTCTAATTTTAGAATCCTTCGCTTGGTCGGTCATCAAAATTGAGCACGCGGTTAAAAATCAACTTTGCACTCTTGTATAACAAATAACTATTTTCGTTCACAGTTCAAAACCACTACAACGATTTAGATTAAATTTATAAGGATCGCCTCCTAACTGTGATCTACCCAACAAAAAGAACCATCAAAATCGATACAATTGGAGCAGCTAACGCGTAACATAATATGTACCTACATATTTTACAAAACAAAATGAAAACAACTTACATCCGGATTGAGTACCTCCTCCTTTTTGAAGTCGGTTAAAATACGATCATTGCATCAAATATGTATCAACACACATGTATCAGATGTCAAAGCTGCTTATATTTGTGCCTTTTAAGGCCTGTTTGTTTTGTCGCCGCGCCCGTTCTTACCAGTGTCCTACAAACAAGAGACGGTGCTAAAATATATAAGCAGGTAGCATCCCAGACCAATGTTGGGGAGTATCAGTAAAACAAGAGCCCAGAAAATTTGTTTCACAAATTTTACTCATTACACTAAATCCTTTTAATGAATATGTCTTCTATTTCAAAAGGATTTCTAAGAACTGTGTTCTCCTTTTACATCGTAGAGCAGAAATTGAACTATTAAATATACCCGTTCGTTCGCCTTCAGGCAAACCTTAAATTCTATTAAAGCACCAATAACTAGAAAATGGACCTTAACGGAGGAATTAATACTCGCACTTACAGTTTAATTAGTTAAAATAGGTTATCGTGTAGTGATCGTTCTTTACGTCGAAGAGGAGCCACTGTTGTAATTTTGCATAAAACGTCGTTGAAAGGACTTATCGATACGTGTCATCCTCATTGATCCTGTTTAATTTGTTACAGATAATAGAAATTGCGTCATATTTTAGAGGTTATTATTAGCTTCGAAGGCAAAGCAAAGCAGTTTTTAGTTAGTATTACAGAAAATAAAATGATGATAAAATCCTCAGGGAGTATTCTATTTATGAAATATATAATTACCTCATTCTTGAATCTCTAAGGCACAGATATTAACGTTACTAAGGTAACATGCTTAAAATTAATTGTAAGTACTTATCATTACAATGCCTTTTCGAAGAATTACAAGACAAAGGAATTATGGTGGAACCGAGCGTACTGTAAGTCAGGTTAGAAACCTATCTGACTTTAAATATTTGCAAATTATTATGTGTGGCATAACACCTTATTCTAATCGTATATGATAAATTAACCTGCTTTATTTCCTTTTGAAGTCTGGTAACTTACCCAAACAAGCTGAAGCACCTATAGCAGACTTAGCTGGGGTGCCAGTTCCACTCCCATTTGGTCAGATGTTGTGTACTTGATTTTGAGAGACCTTTACGAGTCCCGTTATTGCTCATATGTTTTCTATGCCCACGCTGTGCGCGTACTTTATAGAATCATTCTCCTCTACACAGTCTTTGTTCTTAAAATTAAAAGTATGTAACAGATGAAAGTGACAAAATGGGAAACGTTTTGTCTGGATGGATATCTTCAAGTCAAGTGACAAGAAGGGTTTCGGCTATCGATCTATCATAGGTCATAACAAACGGCCTTGTAGCAAAATTTCTCGACCAATTCGGTGTATAGATGGTTGGATTAAGGGTCAGAAACAGAAGGCGGTCATCCTCGACACAGCGCGCATCGTCAGGAGGTTCCTCAGTCTGCAGCCCTAACCACCGGTAGCTTGGGCCCTGCCCCGCTGCTGGCGGCACCCTAGTTTTTAAGTAAACCGTTTATTTGAGCAAATGCTTAAGATAAGATACATATTACAGATATTTAACATTAAGATAGTTCTTTATCAATGTACGGTATAAATAAAAGTAGGTAGGTAGGACTAATTATCTCAGCAAAATCAATTGTACATTAATGCGTGCCCTGTATCCCACACTAGGGTGGTCCTGTGTCGTGAGATACAGTGCCTCTCCTTCAAGTTTTTTATATGTTTGTATTTTTATTTATATACTGTAAAAAACTTAAAAATTAAGAAAAAGATTAAATGAGTGTATAATTATGTAAGATATATGAGACCACCTCTAAACTATGATCCACGAAACAAAAAATAACTATGAAAATCGTCTCATAATTGGCGGCACTATCGCGTAATACACATACAAATAAACATACATAACTGAATTGAGAACCTCCTCCATGTTTGAAGTCGATTTAAATTTACGTAAAGCTGCGTTCATACAGCGTGTGACAAAGCGACGATTCTGCCACGTTCATTTGTGTTTTGTATTGTATTCATTCATTGCAATATTATCTCGGAGTTTCAGCCGGCTGCTGTAATTGGAGAGCATCGATTGCACTACACTGATTGGATGACGAGGAATAATTAAATGATAATTTCATCTCACTGCACGACAAACGACAACACAATTACTTTTTATCAATATTACAACATTATAAAGGCATTTGTGTAAAATGTTGCGATTATTTTTTGTAAAGAGTTTCGATACAAACACGACATATGACTAATGTTTAGCTTCACGCCCGCCTATAACAGCATAGTGTCACGCCGCTATTGGAACATGAAGAGTCCAAATCAATACCCAAGATTGCAGTGGGTTAAGCCAGAAATATGAAGTGTATCTCTATGCTTTTTCATTACTTTGGAAATATTTTAATTCAAACCGGAACACGGTGATGTTTTCACATTACTGCTTGGCGGTAGAATAGTTGGAAAAAGTGTGGTACTTCCCCAGACTGAATCTGGAAAGGATACCACTACCACTAATGTATCATTGTCGCATCATCGCCATCCGTGTATGTAGCTGTCGTAATCTGAAAGAAAGAAGGTTTGATTTCACATTTGATTTTTTGTGTCATCTGCCTGTTCTATGTGAGACGTCTATCAAAGATAACATGCGTCATTTACCAACCCGCTTAAGGTAGCGGTTCGCCGGAGACCGCGACACGAGACCGCGACGCGAGACCGCGACCGGAGACCGCGACAGTCACTTGACTCTATAGAATTGTATGGGGCTAGTTCGCGCCGAGACCGCGACACATGTCTCGCGACACGTGTCTCGGTCTCCTGTCGCGGTCTCGGCGCGAACTAGCGCCCATACAATTCTATAGAGTCAAGTGCCTGTCGCGGTCTCTAGTCTCGGTCTCCTGTCGCGGTCTCGTGTCGCGGTCTCAGCGCGAACTTGTATCTTTAGCCAGCTTTTGGGATATGTCCTTGACTCTTCTAGTCAGTCAAAAGGCCTGAGTCCTAACAGTGGGAACATGTATTTCATATATAAGCTGTTTGTGAAACATCATCATCACACGCGCGCTAAGTTTAGGTACGAATTACGTAAGCGGTGAATCTTTGTAATACCTTTTTTTTTAAATAAACTAATGCTTTTATTCAGTTAGCCGTTTTATCTGCGTAGTTCCCATTCCTGTTATTTTCAGTAATTCCAGACTCTATTATAACTGTTTCGAATTTCAACCCGATCGATTCATTCGTCCGGCGTGATTGAACAACAATAAATGTTCAAACGAGAAGAATTTATTTATTTCAAATAACAGTAACTTTGCTGTTTTCTCCAATGAATTAAATTACAATAAATTAAAAAAAAATTGAATCAAAAGTACAATAAGTGCGTCTAGGATATTTACTGTAATTTTAATTGTTACACGTTATTGAGTATACGTCATTTTAAGAAACTTTGGCTATCCAAATTGAGCAATTATTAAAATTGTATATCGTCACTTTTCAATCGACAGTAAAAAGTATAGCCATAAAAGTGTAACAATTAGCCGACTGATCCGTTGATGTGCCACGAACTGAGGAAATTCGCGTTTGTTCGGAATAAATGGCTAAAAGTTGCAGAGTTATGACAGCGCAGAACATGGCAATGATTATAGTAGCTTTATAAAAAAAAAGCAGTGCCTCCGCCCTACAGTTTCACCCGCTTAGTTCCCAATCCCATCACAGACTAAGTAGAGAGGTTCATTGCTGTTCTTTCTCGTGATAAAACAATCTACGTGCAAATATAAAAATCTTTATTCCTGTTTGCAGGTAAGATAAGATGATACAAAACATTTAAATAATTGACCCATACAAACTGGCCTCTTCTTCTAGAGGCATGCAATATGTCTGGCAACGCAGTTTCCATTGGTCTGAATTTAAACAATGATAATAATAGTCAGCTGATAAAGTCTTCTTCTTCTATTTTCATTTTTAACTTTTAATCGGTTGTATCATATATGTCATCTGATTCATCGTCTATTAATTTCCGGCTTCTATTAATTTATAACCTCATAATGTTCTAAATTTGAATTCAATCAGGGTACTGCAAAGAGTTTATATTACCAAACTTAATCTAAGACGCACTGATTCTGTACTCATTCCAAACTACTCAAATTCGGAATGGCAAGCCTTGTTTCTGTCTGTCCAAACGGGTAAGACAAATACCGAGAGGTTTGATTCCGGATGGAAATCAATCCGATTGCGCTGTGAGTCAGGGTAATGAAAAAAATTAATCTAGTACTTTTGACGATCAGAGTGAACAAGTTTAGTCAAAGTCAAAATATATTTTAGGTCAACGTGCATCACATTCGATCACATCGGGCGAGTCAGTACTTAAACGTGGAAATGAATATGTGGAAAGAAAATACGGTTTTGTTGTATTTCTAATAAACTTGAAATCAAGGCCTAATGACTAAATAATGGTGTTCTGTTACACTTGTTTTTAAAACTTCCCAAAGTACTCAGCGTGCAAATTATAAGTTGTAACGCGAGCGGTGATCGGAAAGAACCAAGTTAAATGGAGTTAGTCGGGTAGTCCATCGCGGTACACGAGTGCGCTTAACTTTAGATGGGTAACCGGTAACCGATACTGAGGCCCTTACCATGCGAATCTAACAACCTTGTGGAGTCATCGAGCTAGGGGGCAAAGTGGTAAGTGCTCCACCCTAACTAACACCTCGTGGCTTAGTGGTAGTAACTCTGCCTGCGAAGCCGAGGGCGTGGGTTCGATTCCAGTGCAAATATTGTGTGATGAATTCAAATGTTTTCACTGTGTGTTTCTTTTGTATAATAAGTATGTATTTAGAACTATATAAGTATTCTATCAGCTATTTGGCCGCCATATTACAAGCTTTGCTTAGTTTGGGGTCAGATGGTGTTGTGTGAATTGTTCCCAATATTTATTTATTTATTTTGCAATTTGTAGTCCTCAATTTGGTGAAGTAGCAGATAACGTTCAAAGTCGTCATATTTCATAATCATAATCGTGAGTTTTGGTGGTGGGTTTGAATTTTGGTTACACTTTTACTGTTTGTTCGTCATCACCACTGACTTTAACGGTACAGGAACGGTGAGGATATTGGCATGTTCAAGACAGTCTTCAGAATGTGTCATTCGAGAACTAGTACTCAGCCAGAGTGGCGGATTATGGCCTTGACTCTCTCCTTGTGATGGAAGGACCTGTCTCAGCGGATAGAGTATACAGTGAGCAGCGCACACAACCCTCAGCTTGCAAGTTGCAAGAATCAGCAGTTCCGTTCACTTTATTATCCGACAGATAATACGTAAGGAATAAATTTAATATTTTTGAAGTGAATAGGTACGATTTCACCCGCGTAATTTCAGAATGAGCTATCAAATTTTGAGTTTTAGTTTTTACTTCTATCGGCAGCCTATGACTGCCAATTTTTTCGCGATTTTATGATTGTTTGCCAAAAGGTACAAGTTCGCGCTGAGACCGCGACATGAGACCGCGATCGGAGACCGCGACAGGCACTTGACATTATGAATTGTATGGGCGCCAGTTCGCGCTGAGACCGCGACAGGAGACCGAGACACGTGTCGCGAGACATATGTCGCGGTCTCGGCGCGAACTGGCGCCCATACAATTCCATAATGTCAAGCGCCTGTCGCGATCTCGATCGCGGTCTCGCGTCGCGGTCGCGGCGCCAACTGGCGCCCATACAATTCCATAGAGTCAAGTGGTCAAAGTGCCCTGCCGCGGTCTCCGGTTGCGGTCTCCGCGCGAACCGCTACCTGTACGCATAGTTCCTGTTCCCATTATTTTCGAAATAAAAAGTAAGTTAAAGTAAAAGTTGTTAGTATAAGTAAGTAAAAAGCCTTTGTACTATTTACGTTGTAATATATAATAATATAAATTCTAGCCCGAGTCGTTACGACGTAATCGAGCAATAAACATCCAAAATTTCACATTTATAGTTTTAGTAGGATTATTTTATCATTTTACCCGGGGAAAGTGTTAAGTATATTTTAATTCAATATCAATATGATCGAAATAAAAGTTTATGGTACGGACTAAAATAAACTCTATAATAGGAAACGGTGCTAGGAGCTACATTTAAAACAGCGTGTATACAGGGTTACTTGGAAAGAGTAAGGACACTCTACAGGAATACTAGGAAAGGATATAATAGATTTTTTTTTTTATTATGACAAACGTGGAATGGCTAAAAACGGGTGATTAAAGTTGGAAAAACTAACTAATTTATATGTAACTATTTCATTTCAGTGTTTTTATATTATTTGGTTATGAAACACGCAACACGCAGTTAGGATTGGGTTTCAACGTCCACCTCAGAGTCACCACGAGTAGTAATGTAATGACAATTCATAAGTATATTTTGTAATACCTAATTGAAATAAAGACATTTCGATTTTTTGTATCCTAAACTACCCACTCTAAAACATAGACCTCAGAACGTCCACCCACAAAATATCAATTAAATATTGGCAAACACTTTTAGCATCGCCAATAGTTCTAACAGTCATCAGGAAAACATCTCGATAAACTGGTATGTTCCAAAAAGTGTCTTTCGCGGGCATGTGTCATTCCGCACTTGGCCAGCACGGTATGGCCGCATCCCGTATCCTTAGAGAAGGTGCCGAGTCTGTGGGAACATAGTAGCTAGGTGGGGTACCTATAAAATCTTTAAAAAGGGCGCTTGCGAAGGGCACTGAAAAGGCTATTTACGGCACTATAGAGGTGACGATTGCCTACGTCACATGTGTGCTGTTTAATGTTAAAATCCTAAGTTGTAAATGTTTATTTCTATTAGCAATCTCTAGGACTGCCATTTTATAGATACGTGTGGCTAATACTCGCTACGTCACAGGTATGTATCTGACAAGGATCCCGTAGGTTTACTGTCATTTTATAATGTATAAATATACTTATTAAGAGATACATAGTTATAATGTTATTTT
>CM029781.1:33361943-33398943 GCA_017562165.1 Ectropis grisescens | reverse complement strand
CTCACACAAATGCAAAGCTCAGCTTATGCCTCGCGGAGTGTACCTATCTGAAAAATGGCTGTAGTAGTACGACGGACAAAAATAAATTACCCGTCGTGCTACTGGACCTGTTGGTAAATAATTACTACTGGTAGTAAGACGGGTAGTACACGGGCAATAAACGATGTTTCTTACGACAAAAACTTAACCTAACAAATAAAACTTACATCAGCTCCTATTTGGAGACTCTTTTCTACAATTTACTACAGTTGGGAAAGTCGACAGACCGTTGCGTTTGTTTGTTACAATGTTAAAAAACAATCAAAGTTTCCGGTGCTGCACTCCACGGCGAAGTGGAATGCGCGGACTGAGCCGTAACCAGACAATGTGGCCACTGCTTGGAAGCTGCCATAAATTCTCTTGTACTTGTGTTAACGACTCTTTTTAACTTCAAAAAAAGAAGAAGGTTCACTCACAATTCGTTGATTTTTTTTTATATTTTTATGTTCCACGATAGCTTTGCCTATTGTTGATAGATTTTGATGAATATTTTTATGTTTGGTAGATCCTACTTTAGAGATCTCGTAAAATGTTTATCGAAATCAGATTAGTGGTTTCTCAATTACCAACAAAATTCTAGAATTTGCTTACCTGGATGACTCTAGTAGCATCTCCCGATTTTTCTGGCGTTTTTCTCTATAGGTACTATTATTTTTCCAGAATGAAAAATAGTACTCCAGACTATTTTATATCAATGATTTACCTGGTTAATAATATTAGTAGTATTATATTAAAATCCCATATATTAATTTTTCATAGGTTTTCTACTTCTTATTCTCGTTTTTACATTCTAAAGAACAAATAACTTTCAGTGATAAGGGCGTCAACTGTTGCACTAGATACAAAGTTTATTGATAAAACTATTTCTGTTTTCTTTTTCGTTGGTTTGCCAATAAACTGTATCTAACTACGAGTACATCATCAGTCTTGAATTATACGGCTTTACTCGCGTAGTTCTCGTTCAGGCTATTTTCTCTAGATAAAATGCATATAATATATGTTTTTTAGACTATAATCTAACTGTGTTCCAAATTTCAACCTGTTCATACGTTACAACGTGATTGGCGATTGATCTACAAACAGCCAAACATTGAAATTCTACTATTAGTAGGATAATGTGCGCAAACAGACGTGCGACAATCGGGCCGCCTAACTAAATCGACTTTGGCTTTGCTATTGCCATCTCTACCATTTCAAGTTAAAAGAAAAGAGAGATAAATCTGCTGCTCCCTGATGCGGAGACAACGTGCAGATCCACTCCACGCTGTGGTGGCTTTGAACTTGCTGACAATGCGATTCCTGTACTAAGACCTGGACTGTGTCGATCTGACTGATCTAAGACTTTGGCGATGAATGAAAACCACTGTAATTGCACTTCAATACTGATTTATTGACTTTAAAATTCGAATCTAACCGTCCGCCTCAGCATTCCACGGAAAAGAGGGCAACAGATTTAACCTTTTCCGGTGCAATACATAGATTAGAAAAGCATGTTTATTTTGAATGAACAGTTTTAGTGTCAATGATAATATTATTTTCATAAAATACAAATGTCTCTTAGTATATGAATAAATCTATTCAATGGAACCCATATCTGGAAATAATGTAGAAGAGTTATGGCGGACGGCTCCTCGGAGGGATCCCAACCCATGGATAAAATAGTACGTCATTGGTGAAACCAACGCTTTGTCCAACTGTCGGTCTAAGATTTATTGAAATCCTAACTAATGTTGTACGTGTAATGGAGAGTATGTCAGTTGGTTTGTCCGTCGGCGTCGTCGCCATTTAAAGGTTAGGGAAAAACGTGATTAAAAACTGATACAGGTATTCTGCAGCAAAGAAATGTTTATTTATTTATTTATCTCATATTAAATATTTATATAAAAAGTACAAACGAACAAATTGACTTCGCCTCAATAGAGACAATAAGAAAAGTGCTTATGGACACAATCTTTTACTTAATATTATTTAGCAAACTAAGTCATAAGAAAATTAGTCATTAGCCTAGACTTTCCAAATTAGGGTAAATTGTAATAAATATATTAGTCACCAAGTTGGTTGGTGAATAATAATTAATAAAAAAAAAGTTACTTCATAGTGGTTCTCACTAATGCGTATTAAGTTTTTTTAGTGTAAATGGGTTTATTTATATCACGATCGTTGTAACAGAGTAACGACACAATTGAGAATTAAGTCATTAACATCGATGCAAAATTTTACCGCATAGATTTTTGAGAGTGTACATGATTCATTGACCCAATACCACCTTACCCTTTTTTCTCTCGGACTGATCGTATCTCGAATAAACGACATCGTTTCATGGTTGACGTTCCGAAGACTCGAACGATGAGTTTTGACTCTACTATTGTGATAGAACGTCTAGGCTGTGGAATGTCTTGCCTGAGTGGGTTTATCCTGTTAATCACAATCTTGGTGTCTTCAAATATAGAGTGCATTTCTTCTACTCAAGCACGATGCATCGTAAAAAGAATCGTCGCTTAACATGAGCAGGTCTACTACGAAGTCCGATAAACGATATATCGGCCGAAGTTATGGACGTTTTATACCACGAAACACAATCGGTCGGTTGATGACACAAAAACTGTCAAATCAGTGTCGGTCGGGTATGATCGAAACGCCCGATCAGTCAACCGACCGATTGTGTTTCGTGGTATAAAACGTCCATAACTTCGGCCGATATATCGTTTATTGGACTTCGTAGTAGACCTGCAGGCGAGATGGCGATCCGATACCAATCTATTTTCTTTGTAACAAAAGTCATCAAACTCCATCTTCGTTATCTCTGTGTAGTACAAAAAGCTGCTTAGACTAAGCTGTGAGTCAATTAGTAGAAAGACTTAATTTATTCAGATCGAAACGGCTTTAATGTTTTGGACTTCAAAACTTTCTAGTTTGAACGGAAAGAATAGATTGCTTTCATCGGTCTGTGAATAATTTAGAAGTATTTAGTATAAATAATAAATGCATTTTTTGCGTTACGTTTGACGCAAATCATTTGGCTTATGATTATTTCCATTTTATTTTATTTGTAGATTAGGTAGACTAGAACATTTTAATTGGGTCTCATTTAATTTACTGGTAACAGTTATTAATGATAATTATGAAATACTAAGTAATAATATTGTAATAACTTTCATGATACGTTTCGTGTTACGAAACTAGCCTTAAGTGTCAAACGGATCATGCCACAGCGCTTAGAGTATATCATACAAAAATATAAATTCCTTTGCCGAGCAAAACAGTGGGTTGAAGCTAGGTATAGATAAATCTAGAGGGTCGAAAATGTGGTTAGGTTCTGATCAAGATTGCCAGTTTGGAATAGAAATTGAATTCAAACAAATAGCGAATATACCAATACTGTTCTGATATTTTGAAATTGAATTGATACAAATAACAATTTGTCTGCTCCGAGCTCGCAACGAATGATATCCAATAGAAAATTTGATTACGTTTCGATGTGTTATTGAGCTGACCGTTGAAGTCAAAAGATTAATAAATATATTATTTAGGTCTGAAGACCTTTCAGCAGAATATAAAATCGTACAGGAGTATATACAGGGTTCCTAGTAATCGGCTTGCATCCGTTTAAGGGCATGTTCTGTTTTGTGCTAGTTTATCGGTTTTTTTATCGGATACACTTCGGAGAGTGTGCGACTGATCTGCATGATCTGATACCACCTTGCCCTTTTTTCTATCGTACTTCTCGTAGCTCGAAGAGGCGGCACCGTTTCATGGTGGATATTCCAAAGACACGGACGAAGAGGTTTGACTCTACGTTTGTGATAAGAACGTCTAGGCTGTGGAATGAGTTGCCTGAGTGGGTTTTTCCCGATAGTTATAATCTTGGTGTCTTCAAATCGAGAGTGAATCGGTTTTTTCTAAGTAAACACGCCCCATCGTAGACCGCATCGTCGCTTCAGCATCAGGTGAGATGGCGGTCAAGTGTAAGCCTATAAAAGTAAAAAAAAAACAACTTTTGTTAACACTCAATACATAACCCATATCCTAAAAAATTATTTTTTTTTTTTAAATAAAGAGTGACGCGACGATCAGGACATGTGCCTGATGGTAAGCAACATGCCTGACACATAACAGCACAGTGACACGCAGCTATTGGAACATGAAGAGTCCAAATCATTACCTAGCACTGCACTGCGCTCGTCACCCAGAGATCTAAGATCTTATCTAAGCCCTGTAATTTCTCTGGAAACATTGCCCTTCAAACCGGAACACAGTAATGTTTGCACATTACTGCTTGGCGGTAGAATAACTAGCAAAGGTGTGGTACTTCTCCAGGCGGACTCTGCCAAGAGTCCTACCACTACTATCTGTACTACTATATTATTATCCTCTCTAGCACTGTTTAGTGGATATTTAATGTATATTCGGCACATCATTTACTGAGCGTTAAAGATCGCACGTATCTGCTCTTGCTACGACGAAATCGATGCTTTTAGACTGGGCAAATCCACTTTTATAATATTGTATGGCTAAAATACGAATTTTTATTAATTGAAGAACAAAAGTTGATATTTTTAATATACTTAACATCCCCTTCAAAGAATGGAAGCTAATTATTAGCAATAAAATGTAAAACCGTTCAGGAGAACATTACAATTTTCTAATTTATTTATTTATTTATTAATTCAATGAGCACACAAAACAGAATGTAATCAATATAAACTATAACATAAGAGTATACTGTACAGAACTGTATTACATTCCAAACTATGTGGGCCTAGAAACAACAATTATTTAAATTCAGTGGTTTGATAATAATAACATTACATTAGTGATAATACATAAAGAAACTTAGGCTAACAGATCTGAACTTAAAACTAAAAACTAACATGCGTTAAAACAGTAGATAAATAAGATATAAACATAGAATATTATAACACAACAGATAAGTATATTAACAGTGTGAAACAATTAATGTATAAACAAATAATATAAAAAAATAACTCATAATAGTATTTACAGTAAGCACAACAGGGTTATTTATTCTTTTAGATTAAAGTGTAAAATTTCTTTGATTTTCCTCTGAAATTGGAATAACTTTAAGTGGAAAATATCAATGTCCCTATCGGAGACAAGGACTTCGTTGTATTGGCGACTCATTCTGACTATGGGATTATAAAAAGATGTATTATTGGTAAAAACTTGCAAACTGAAGCTATTATAATTACGAATTACTAATCTTATGAATGCGATAGTTTGACTGGAACTGGATGGGCAGTCTGATTTTTCATATTATAGAGGAATGAGACGATCAGGACATGTGCCTGACGGTAAGCGACATGCCTGCCCGTAACAGTACAGTGACATGTATCTATTGGAACATGAAGAGTACAAATCATTACCTAACACCGCACTGCGCTCGCCACTCAGAGATGTAAACGTTTTTCTCTATGCACAAAGCACAGCTTGTCTCAGATAAATAACAAAGATACTATTTAAACGTTCCTTTAGACACTAGAAAATAGCGTAAATAAGAGAGTAGTCTACTTAGCGACTAGAAAAGGTAAGTGATAGCGTAAATTACGCGAAATGGTTCAGTACTTAACAAATACAGCTTTCATTTCTTGAACGCAATGACGTGTAGATATATTTGAGCCTTAGTCGTAAGTAGTTGCTTACGCTACCCACTCAATATTCCCCACTGCTGCGATTATCATAACGCTGGCCAAATATCGATTGGCCGATGATAATTATGTGTCACTTGACACTTGAGAACGTCATTTACAAAAAGGCAAAAATCCTGTGTACATAATAAGATAAAATAATAGATAATGTCTGATATAAATAAAGTAGTATGTAAATCTTCGTCAATCAGATGTGTGTATCAGTGTCCCTTGCATTACTTCTGTATTCTCACTATTTTTACTTTCTCCGTCAAATAATGATAAAGACTACTCTTGGAAATATGTATAATCAGAGGCGCGGGATTGAAACCTACAACCTTACGATTGAGAAATCCCGCAGTGAAATGACTCTTTGAAAAATCCGCCTGGGGAAGTATCACACCTTTGCTAGTTATTTTATCGCCGAGCAGTAATGTGCAAATATTAATGTAAATTTGCAAAAGCATGTTTCCACAGAAATTACAGGGCGTGGAGATAGATTCTGTCTCATAATCTTATTTCTCTGGGCGAGCGCAATGCAGTACTGGTTATTGGCTCTTCATGTTCCAGTACACACTGTCCTATTTCAAGCAGACGTCTGCTTACCATCAGACACAATGTCCTGCTTGTCCCATCACTCTACGTTATAAAAACAATCCAACGTTCTAGCTACTAGTCACTAGTCTAATGCCCCAATTCACAGAAATACTCGTAGGACCCTTAAGTGGGCCGCTTATGGTATACCAGTTTTGAATCTATATGAACCAAATAACAGCAAAAGTTTTAATCGCTGCTAAGACCACAGGGAACCCTAGTCGGAATGGACGGATTAGCAAGTCAAATGTAAGCTTAGTATCTTTTTTCAGGCTCTAGCGCAGTGTCTTACTCGGAGGTAGCTTTCTTGCCGATTCACTACGCTTTGACTTCTATTTTGAATCGGAACCTTTGGAAAGAGGGAATTAGGTCGAGTCTTTTCAATCTACAATTGTAATTAAGAATTGAATGGAATTTGTTACAGTTAAATGAAGTTGAGTAAATTATTTTATATATTGAACAGAATAGAAAACATTTATTGTCAATGCTAGTTACACTCACAAATATCCATTAAAATTAAACATCATGAGTATTTCCATGCAGACTCGTCAAGCACAAATTTATCAGGCATTACATTGATATTTAATATAATTAATTTTAATTACAAGAATACATAATTAATAGCTTCAGCTGTAAAAGGGCTGTGTATAGGTAGAATTCTTAAATTTGCGATAAAAATAGTAAATAAATGAAAGCGACAGCAAATATTCTCATAAATTTTAACAATAGATGCAATGATCCAAGATATTGTAGTGATTAGTGTAGTAAAGTGTAAAACGAACAAGACATGTATCTGATGTTAAGGAACTAGTCTATCCATAGCAACACAGTGCTACGTAGCTATAGCTATTATGAAGATGAAGAGTCCAATTCGTATTGTAGAAACGCGTATGTACGTGACAGATGTTTTATATAAGCGGATGGCAGCCGAGAGCGAGCAGTCTCTCGCCCCGCGTCACTTGCACAGTTAACATCAATATAATCAGCCATTTATACATTGACGTGGTTTCATTCCATCTCCAGTACCAGTAACACTTACAGTGGTGACTCCAACGTGATTTGTTTCTAATCGTACTACGCTGTACTCATCACTCGGAGATATGTATAAGATCACTAGATGTCCGCCCCGGCTTCACCCGTAGTACATTATATAGCATTCATCGGGATTCCGTACTGATCCAACGGTGAAAGAATGACTGAAATCAAGTTAAACGGTTAAGTCATTTCTGATAATACCTTAAATGCTTTCAAACAAAAATCCTCTTCAGCTACCTGCTACGCCACCTATCCTAAATTGGTCGTACCAACTCAGATTTAGAAACAAATTTGATTAGCAAAGGTTTATATTCAACTAGCGGCCCCTCCCGGCTTCGCTCGGATAGTAACCGAAATATCAAGTGTAGTGCCATCAACCGGGCTGATTTGTGAATCTAAACCTTCCAGGGCCCTGCAAAACCCAAGCGTATACAAAAAAAACATTCAAATTGGTCGAGCCGTTTAGAAGGAGTTCACTTACAACGAAAAGTGGCATTGATTTTTATATAATTATATAGATTAAAAAATAGGGGTTGGTGACGAAAGGGTAAAAATTTAGGGTAGTATGTATTTTTTAATGCTACATTATAAAAAAATAAAAACCAAAAAAATTTACCAAAAATTAAAAAAAAATATTTTTAGAGGTGAACATTCCTTATCACTTAGGGGTATGAAAAATAAATGTTGGCCGATTCTCAGAGCTACTCAATATGCTCACAAAATTTCATGAGAATCAGTCGAGACGTTTCGGAGGAGTTCGATTACACACCCCGTGACAGAAGAATTTTATATATTAGATGACACAATCTTAGACACATGCTGTAATGTCAAAGCACGGTACGAAAACTCTCAAAAAGGAATAATTTTTTCCCGTTTCCCGATTCACGTTTCCGTTCCCGTTTTTTCTATTGATAGTAGCGTTATGTTTTATAGCTTATAGCCTTCGGACTATAAGCTATAGAATTAGGACTATTCGGACTAGTACTTTCCGTGACCCTAGCGTTCAAACAAACAAGCTCAGCCTCAGCTTTATAATATTAGTTAAGTTGACTCTATGCCCTGTGATTTCTCGTATAATAAATACATTAATATATTATTATTATACACACTACTGGTTGGCGGTAGAAAGAAAGAAAGACAAAGTTGTAGTTCCTCCCCAGGTGAACTCTGCAAAAATTCCTACCTCTACTAAAAACTAACTAATAGCAATCCTTTTAATATTACTTATACCTCTAAATATCAATATTTAGGTATTTGTTGCTAAATCACGTTGTAACCATCGATATAAAACATTAGATGTGCCTTACGTGCCTTTTGTAATTGCTAATAAACTAAATCTACGTGTGTTGTATACATGGTTTACACACCACCAATCTACTTGACCCCTACAATCGCTAGCTGCGAGGTATGTTGTGGATCTACTTAGGTATTAGGATTATTGACAACGATTAGTGAAAGGTAAAAAGTTCCAGGGTTCGCCGCTTTCTACAACCAACTAAAACGGAAAAAGAGAGCTCACTCTTTCCAACGACGGCATAATTCCGTGCGCCTGAAGTTTGGGAGGGCAGATCTACTGGTATATATGGATGAATGTAACGTATGAACGGAATAGGCTAAAATTTGAAACACGGCTATTTGTTTATTTATAGCTTTATTGCTATTATATACATTATTGTACTATTTACTTACTTATTTGTTGTATTTATTTATTATTGTGCTATTATATATATTGTACTAGGTATAACTAGGTATATACGTATAAAGGTACTATGAAAAAACACGTAGGCTTTTTATACCGGGAAAATAACACACTAACTACGTGGATAAAGCCGCGGGGTCTACTAATAACATATAATAACCAAGTACACTTCAACTAATATCTACGAGTAGACTCTCGAGTTGAATAAAATAGCGTCAAACAAGTGCATACGAACTCAAACCGACATTACACTTGCATCCATTTCGCGAAACTCATTCCAGTAGCGAGGAAACAACTGTATTTTACTGAGGTGTAAAATATAAAGAGAAGTGGAACCGAGGTGAGATTACAGCTGAGAGTAGGGGGCAGGGGGGAGGGCCTGCAAGCTTTTGTTACATGTTTACAGGATTGGTAATTTTACTTGGGCGCTTTGTGTTCTGTAATTTCATTGCTCGTTATTCCTGACTAATTTTAAAAATGAGGGACATAAGCTTATGCTTAGCAAACACCTGCTTCATTATAGTCCCAGCAATGATATCATTTAGTGGCCATGCAGGCCACTCGAGCCTTCCCTCCCAGGGGTCTGTATGAGCTGGCCCATAATCATCCACGCTCGGGTTGCCAGGTTGGAGTGCGGGTTGGAGGAAGGTACAGGACCTCGAAAGATTCTAGACACGTGTGTATATTGGTTCCTTCATGATGTTTACTTCCACTGTTTTTAAGTTAGCGGTGTTACGCCCATACTAAAAGGCAGTGGTGCGTGTGGGATTTGAACCCGGGGCTCCGGTTCAGGCAGTGCGTTCTCCCGACTGACAATCTGGCATAGTTTTAAGTAAGTCATAAATAAGTCGGTATTAATCAATATTTTTTTCACAACACTCCATCATGTTCGTAAATAAGCAAAGCTTGTCCTATAGCCGCCTGTATTATACTAGCGGGCCGTCACAGATTTGCTCGAATCTTATCGAATTAACATAGCGTTAGATTTTTTTATACTTATTAACATTAAAATAATCTGGCTAATATTCTAAATGTCAATGTTTGGATGTTTTTCGCTCAATTACGTCGTAACGTATAAACGGATCAGGTTGTAATTTAGAAAACAGGTTATATTTTGAAAAAACACAGGTTACTTTTGATCCCGAATAAATAACAGGACTAGGAGAAATAGAAACTAAGCTGGTTGTGGTTTTTGCCAGCATTGCTAGTGTTCGATCTTTATGAATGGCAAGAGGGTAGTTGGAGATTCCCTTCAATACTTGCGGCTGCGACCGTTGACCGGCAGTCACACGTAATAAATCATCACGCAGTAATAAATCATCTTATATCTCTGGGTGATGCAGTGATTTGCATTCTTAACGTTCAAATATCTCTCTGGTACTGAGAAGGCTTTTTTCTTACTATCAGGCGCATGTTTTGCTCGTCTTTTAACTGGATGGACTTCTTATAATGGAGTTATCTTACTTGCTACTAATATTATAAATACGATTTTTTTTGTTTCGTGGATTGTTGCTCAGGCACGTCGGCACGTCATAGTGGTTAAAATTTTGAGCACAAATAGATTATAGTATGGAATAACATATAGATCCTTCTTATCACGGGAAATAACAAGAATAGGGGCAACGTAGACGAAACCGCGGGATGCTACTTATAAAAAATATGATACACCATCCAGCTTTGATTAATTATGTAAAAAGTTAGTTTGCTCTAATTCCAACTGCCTTGGTTACTAAAACCGTGACAAAGTACTAGATTATAATTAAATGTAAAGAAAGGGGGAGCCATCATCGCGTTATCTGTAGCAGTTTTATTATTTGCACAGAACCTCTCCAATCTCGGAGGACAAAATATGCATCCCCGGGAGAGGTGGAGAAAAACAACCATTCGCAAGCATTTGGTGATATCTTGCTCTCTATTCTACAGCTCATTGCTGCTGGGGAACTACCACTGGTTTTACGTGTATTTCGAAACATTACTTGAAAAAAGCAAGCTGGCCAGGTATTTTTTACTTACAAATGTTTGTATGAAAAGCATACTTCACGCAAAATTTTCGAACGGCCACTCATCCATAATTATACTGATGTTTTCAACGGTGCTTGTGTCCTATGATCGAATGGGACTCAGTTTATCAAAATTCAATAATATTACGAATTAGTATTATAGTAGTTGTCAACTCGGCAATAAATTTAAATTCACACTTATTTTAGACAATTCGACCTTATTTGCAATACTGTTTGCACTCTCGGGATAGATTTACTAAGTAACACCTAAACGCATTGAGAGACGTGGCAAGAGGATAATAGCCAACTCCTTTGTTCAAAACGGCATCAAACCCATGAACTTTACTGGAAAATTGAAAAAAAATTAAAAACATTTTTTATCACCTGACCCTGCTTGTAGCACGAAAAAGTGACCTTACTTCATGATCGACGTTCCGAAATCACGACTGAACATTTTTGACACCAATTTCTTAGTAAAATTAATCTAAAGATCTGATAATCTGATAATAATGATAATCTAATCGACTGCCCTCGTGGCTTAGTGGGTAGCAACTCTGCCTGCGAAGCCGAGGGTTGTGGGTTCGACTCCCACCCAGTGCAAATATTTGTGTGAGGAATTCAAATGTTTGCACTGAATTATATTATCAATGTGTAAAGTGCTGAATTTTCGAGTATTAGACTTTCTATGATAGAATGTGAAATTGAATCGTTCTAGTCTGAGTAAAATTAGTAAGAAAAGTTGTGGAAACTTATTTACTGAACTTTGCTCTCTGTCAATTTGAAGGCTTGCCTTTATTTCCATATTTGGAGTAGTTTTATTGGGCATAAGTGAGGTCGTAGGTTGACCAGCCTCATATTATCTATATCATAGTAGTGGTAGGACTCTTGGCAGAGTCCGCCTGGGGAAGTACCACACCTTTGCCAGTTATTCTACCGCCAAGCAGTAATGTGCAAACATTGCTGTGTTCCGGTTTGAAGGGCAATGTTTCCAGAGAAATTACAGGGCTTAGAGATATAAGATCTTAGATCTCTGGGTGACGAGCGCAGTGCAGTGCTAGGTAATGATTTGGACTCTTCATGTTCCAATAGCTGTGTGTCACTGTGTTGTTATGTGTCAGGCATGTTGCTTCCCATCAGGCACATGTCCTGATCGTCTCGTCACTCTTTATTTAAAAAAAAAAAAAAAAACTATTTAAAAAAAACTTTCGTAAATCGTTGGTAGCCCCCCTAAGTCCTCGACTTTATTTTACTGCGTGTAATCTCACTGTTTCATTACCTCCTCGTCTGCAGTCGCGACTTTATTACTCGACGTTCTTATATCTGAAGTTATGTAGCTTGAACAAACGGCGACTACGACACAATACAACTCTTTATTAAAAAACTACAAGAAACACAGCAGAATATACTGAGGTCCATGAGAATTACACTAAACGTTACCTTAAAATTATAACTCTGTTTTATTTTATTCTTATCTTATTTTTCTGACTTTTACAGTCGTTTACAATCGTTCGTGCTTAATAACATATCTAAATAACATATATAATTAAAAATAATCGGTTTGAAACATTGACCAATCACAAGCCACTCCATAACGGTCACGTGATCTTCTGCCGCTTCTTGGCATGGATATCCAGTCCATACCAAGAAGCGGCTGACCGATTTCAAACCGATTGTCACCTAAGTAATATAACAAAAAACTAATTTGAACACGATGAACTACATCTAACAGAGTTAGTCGCAGCTATGAAATAATGAAAATTCTTAGTGGAACAACAGATTCAGTGTGTTTACTTTGTGATACACATTTTGTATATATAGAGGTGCATGTACCTGTTATAGATACACGTACCAACGTAAGTGTTTTTCGTTTTGTGTCCAAAATGATTTGATTAACGTAAGCTGCGACTTATGGTAAACGATACGCCTTTCCATAACAGCACAGTGTCACGTAGCTAAGTAGCGGAACATGAAGAGTTCAAATTCTAGAGCTGTTTCCTCGTATAGAGGTAAAATCTATTTCTTTGTGAGATTTTTTAGTTTCAAAATTATTTTCATCAAATTAACTTAAATTATCTAAAGTTAATATAATTAATTAGAAAACTAAAGTTAATCTTACAGACACAATTTTAACAAAACTCAATTCACGCAAATTTATTCCATAACTATTAAAACAGTTTCAGTTGTAACTTAAATCGAATCTTATAAAATTAACTAATTTAGTAAGAAAAGTTTTGGAAACTTAATTACTGAACTCTGTTCTCTGTCAATTTGAAGGCTCGCCTTTATTTTCATATTTGGAGTAGTTTGTAGAGTTTAATGATATTTTGATAAAGAGGGCGAGAGGGGAATGTGCGGGTTGGGAAACTTTTGAATTAATTTACTCCATGAAACGACTTGAAAGGAGAAACGCCTCTATTTGAATGGAGAATGCTTAGAATTTAAGCCAATGCTCAGATTTTAAATATAGGTTATTTCTATTAATTACAGCTAGCAAGAGCTATTATTAAACAGTGAATTGGAGGCAAGTAGGTACGCTCCATTGTAGACCGCATCGTCGAGGCGAGATGGCGATCAAGTGTAAAGGTTTTCAAAAAGACACGGATAATTTCTTTATAGATTTATTTCTGAACTAGAACCAACCCGCGTAATTATAGTTTCTGTTGTTGTCCATATAATATACCATAGATATTCGTTGAAAGTTACGGCTGGCAGAGTCGGGAGAATGGCGCCTGCCGATCGGGAGTCCCCGGGTTCAAACCCCACAAGCACCACTGAGTTTTCGAAGTCATGTACCTAGAACCTCTCGAAGTCATGTGTCATCCACCAACCCGCACTGGGTCAGCGTGGTGGGTTATGGCCTTAACTTTCTCCATGCGAGAGAAGGGCCGAGTCCCAGCAGTGGGAACATTTAGTGGGAAATGATGATTCGTTGAAAATTAGCCTATACAAACTTCAACTTGAACTGTTCAGAGATCTGACGTAATTGGGAAACAAACTTTCATTCAAACTTATAACACCCCTTTTTTTGGTCGGGGGTTAATAAAAAATATAAATAGTTAATAAATATGTCATGAAAATGAATCGTGTGATCACGTTGTATTATAAATTTGATGATTGTTTTTGCCATTTTTTTCTGTCATTCAGAAATAGTATGTCAGTATATTAAGTCTTACTGATTAGATATATTGTATGTTCATTTTTTAATTTCATTAAGAGTCAATACCTGGTGGAACGA
Organism: Ectropis grisescens; assembly: GCA_017562165.1. Taxonomy (NCBI): domain Eukaryota; kingdom Metazoa; phylum Arthropoda; class Insecta; order Lepidoptera; family Geometridae; genus Ectropis; species Ectropis grisescens. Next base: position 33,384,696 of record CM029781.1, on the reverse strand, counting down.
CATTATAATATCGCATACTGTTTCTCTATCTATCTCTTTTTACATTTTCTCATCTTCTTTTTTACAGCCCGTCGCAGCGAGCGTGCTGTCGCATATAGTAAGTGGGCAGTGAGACCCAGGTATTTGGCACCGACAGAGTTGATACTAGTGACGTCCCCAATTAGCCACTTCTCGTTCAAGGCACCTGCGTCAATTCGTCCTAGCTCTGTCTAGGGCCGGGGTGTGTGAATTGGGTTATTAAATTTGTACCTCAACGCAGAAACAACGGGATGTTATATGTTGGGCGTGACTGTGTGTGTCTATGGTATCATAGCTCCCGAATGGTTGAACCAGTTTTATCTTGTATTTTTCATTTAATAAATAAATACATTTTGGTGGACAATTCACACACAATACCACCACACCCCAAACTAAGCAAATCTTGTAATATGGCAGCCAGATAGCTGATATAATACTTATAGAGTTGTAAATACATACTTTTTATAAATTTTAAAGGGCAATTAGTCGAAAGTGTATGATAGTCATAGCAATTTTCAATAAAAAGCAGTATAACATGGCGGCCGCTACAAAATGGCGGATTTTATTTCAAAACTGTTTTAAACTTTATAGGTATTAAATGAAAGGGTTTAACTAGTTCAATGCTCTATAGCTCTGCACTATGATAAATTCCAAATCTAAAACAGCCACTATAATTGGGAATTTTTATAGGTATAAAGAACTCCTTCAATATATGTAGGTGTCAAATAAAATATCTTGACTAGTAGAATAATATGACATAATATGTCAAATTCAAGATGGCCAACAGCATAAAATGTCGAAGGTTTTGATTTTTTTATTTAATTAAATATTGACTCTTACCTACTCTAGATAAATTAATTTCAAATTCATCTGTTTTCATAAATATATGTACGTTTGCAAAACCTTTTGTCAAAACACTAGTCTATCTAATACCCACAAGAAAGCTTTGTAAATACTCTCGAATTCAGATTTAGCGAGAATTCTAATTTAAACGGATTTGAACACAATAAAAAGGCGAGCTTTCAGACAGTTGTATAGTTTGGTTAAAATAGTTCATTGAACCATAGACAGTTTGTTGTTAGAAAACCACGGGATGATACGACATCTCTCTACTTAGTCTGTGGATACGACGTCTCGACGGGCGAGCAATGCATTATAATGTTTGCAAAATACTGCTTAATGTAATAATGAGTGTTTTCAGAAAGCATTAAACCTATCAAAAATTGTTATTGAATTCTCAAGAACGCAGTTTAGAACATAAATCAGCTACACATCACACTAACATAACACACCGGGATAGAAGCCAGAAATTAATACATGATGAATCAGATGACATATATGATACAACCGATTAAAAGTTAAAAATGAAAAAAGAAGAAGAAGACTTTATCATATTTAATTGGATAACGGGACACTCACGTATATACGGTCGGTCAATCCGACTCGAGTTTCGGCCGCGTCCAGCGGCCTTTTTCAAGGCGAGTGCACACGCGCGGTGGCTGCCCGTTTGGCACTGAAAACGCCAGTGCGTTTCAGTGCCAAACGCATATACGTGAGTGTCCCGTTATCCAATTAAATATGTGTAACAACCACGTTAATTTTAATACTAAAAAAGACTTTATCAGCTGACTATTATTATCATTGTATAAATTCAGACCAATGGAAACTGCGTTGCCAGACATATTGCATGCCTCTAGAAGAAGAGGCCAGTTTGTATGGGTTAATTATTTAAATGTTTTATATCATCTTATCTTACCTGCAAACTGCAATAAAGATTTTGTATTTGTATTTGACAAATGTTTGAAAATATTTGTCAAATTATTATTGACATTAATATACCACCTTTACAATTGAAGTGGCTTACTCAAAAATGTTAATCGTTTGGTAATGTACTCGTAGTTACTGATAATAATTAGATATTTTTTATTTTTAGTGCTTGACGCGTTCTTTACAAATTAAGTGCATGTTTTACGCCAAGAGTAATTTCAAATTATTTAGAAGAAAAACAGCACCTTTCTTTAGCATTATAGTGAACTATTTTAGAAGCTACTTTTGTGTTTCTATTGCCACAGGTGCTATTTGTTAAAACAAAAAATATAACACTCGTTAATTTCAATAATTTGACCTGTTTTTCAACTTTTTATCCCCCGACCAAAAATGGGGTGTTATAAGTTTGACGTCGATATCTGTCGGTCTGTCTGTCTATGTGTCTGTCTGTCTATCTGTCTGTGTGTGTGTCTGTCTGTGGCACCTTATTGCCCGATTTCGATGCGTTTTTTTTTATTTGAAGGCTAATTTTCGTGCGGATATTCTACAAAATGGCCGCCTCCACAAAATGGTGTATAAAATATTTATTCACTACCTACCTCAATATAGGTATCAAGTATCAAATGAAAGAGCTTGACTCGTAGAATACTATATATACACTATGACAAATTTCCAATCCAAGATGGCGATAAGCTATCAAATTCCGAGCTGCCAATTTTTTTTTGAACGCACTGGTCTCGGGCACTACTGGATCGATTTCAAAAATTGTTTCGCCGTCGGATAAATAAGTTATCCTTGAGTACTACAGGTTTTACATGTACCACGGGCAAAGCCGGGACGTACCCGGACCAATAGTTAGGATATAATTGTCTGTATTCTACGCCAAAAACGAAACAGAGCAAGAACGACATAACATCTAATACATCATTTTTCTGCAACCTTATCAGAGCAAGGCAACATTGTTCCGCTAAGTGAAGACTGCCATCTTCTGTTCTAGAAACGAGCCAGAGTGAAACTGCTCCAAGAACGAATCAGTGCGACTACAACACACCAAATCCATCATTTTACTATAATTTACATTTTGTAGACCAATATGCAGAGTATAATGGAATAGTAATTGATTCGCCCAGCCGCGAACAAGAGAATCAATTTGAGGACAATACAATATTCTAATTATCGACAACCGTATATACGTGGCCTAGAACTTGCTTGTGCCTAGACTAAAGTCTAAGACGCGATATTATCTTACCGCTGGGCGTAGCGCAGCGTATGACGTCATACGAGTATACACATAGTATTAATCAGCGGTTATCTTATTTGGCGTGTTTTTTGAGAAAGATATTTTTTCTGCTTAAGGGATGAACAATATCAAAAACTACTTTAGATAAAGTATAAGTAAAATATAAACTCTTTAAAAAATACCAACAGAATATATACCAAAAAAAGACTGGTACTTATCTTTTCTAGAAAAAAATATTGATATCTAACGAATAGGATATCTATTATAATTGTAACTATAGTTTTAGTTTCAAAATCACTGAAACTCTACTAACATTTTAAACGTGAAGGTATGTATCGACGAATGGATATTCGCTGCTCTTTCGTGAAAACAGCCAATGGATCTGGATGAAATTTACCACAGAAATAGATTATAAATCACATTAGCTACTTTTAACTCGTAAAAAATATGGGTCCGGGAACAATACGGCATAACCACAGTTTAATACTAGTTAAAATAATCCTAATCGACACTTTATAAAAGTGTGTTAAGGAATTTTCAAAATACAGATTTTGGCTTATCTCGATTATATCTCTTAAGATACTATAATGTGTGTGTGAATTGTCCACCAATATTTATTTATTTATATTATCTTGACGTCACAAACGCCGAAAATATACATTCCATATTCTATGTATTTAAGTGACATGACTAAAATATTTTACAGCATTCTAGATTGCGTGGGTATGCCTAAATTAAAATTCAGAATAACTTTTTTTTAAACTTTTATAGGTTTACACTTGACTTGACTTGACTTTTATAGGTTTATCCTATGTCGGATCCTCTGCGGTGTACCATCAGCCCGGGCCACAGCTCGTAGTTATGTATTAATTAACGACTACATCTATCAACCTGTCTCCTTCCGGAGTATTGATTCCGAAGCCTGTAACTGACGGTAAAGCCGTATTTTGGGGTAAGGCGAGATCTCGCCACAATACGGCATCATCAGGCGAGATCTCGCCTGATGTTAAGCGACGATGCGGTCTACGATGGAGCGTGTTTACCTAGAAGAAACCGATTCACTCTCGATTTGAAGTATAACGTATAACGTAGATATAATACGATTACGTTCTATAAAACGCTTTACTGGGCGCTTTACCCCAAAATACGGCTTTACCGTCAGTTACAGGCTTCGGAATCAATACTCCGGAAGGAGACAGGTTGATAGATGTAGTCATTAATTAATACATAACTACGAGCTGTGGCCCGGGCTGATGGTACACCGCAGAGGATCCGACATAGGACGCTACTGACTGTCAGTAGCTTGGGAGATAAGCTGACTCAGATTTGCGCAACAACTAATTTGTAATAAGCATTTCATAAATAGTAAGTAAAATATCAATTTGAACAAGACCATTGCCTATGAGTCTGTTGTTGCGACTTTTGTTGGAATCTAAAGCGGACAGGTGATAGTTAATTTATCTCGAAGGTGCAAATAGTGTACTTTAGATTTATAAGAACGAATGTGTACTTTGTTCATAATTACCAAATGTTCGTAAAATGATCGTACTAACTCATGATATTTGAATACATTTAATATTTCGAAAAATGTCGTTACACTCAAACACAGAAGTTAAGTAACGTTGACCACAGTCATTAGGTATCAGGAGCAACTATTTAATGGAAATGGAAAAAAATTGGTATATCTATACTAATATTATGAAGCTGAAGAGTTTGTTTGTTTGAACGCTAGGATCTCGGGAAGTACTGGTCCGAATTGAAAGATTATTTTTCTATTGGATAGTCCATTTATCGAGGAAGGCTATATATAGACTATAGATTATAACGCTACTATTAATAGAAGCGGAGCATGAATCAAGAATGTAACAAAATCGGGAAAAATAATTCCTTTTTGAGAGTTTTCGTACGTTTCGTGCTTTGGCATGACAGAATGTGTCTAAGATTGCGTCATTGAATATAAACAGAAATATAAACCTATGCCACAGATTACATAAGTACCTCACCTTCGCTCACAGATTAAACACCTCCCTTTGCTAATAAAATTTGTTTCTAAATCTGAGTTGGTACGACCAATTTCCGACAGGTGGCTTGTTTGAAAGCGATATTCTCAGGAATTAATAAACCGATTTCAGTCATTCTTTCACCATTGGATATGTACAAGATCCTGATGAGTGATATATAATGTACCACGGGCGAAGCCGGGGCGGACATCTAGTAGATAGATAACGGTCTAGTATAACACATAGGCTATTTTTCCCCAGCGACGATAATTTCTCTCGAAAACAGAACAAAATATTTTAGCTAAAAGTTTGGCGTTTATGAACAAGACCGATGGTCTGTACCTCCGCTTTCAGACGCCAGGCTGTAAGTCGACAGGCTCTCGGCTTGTTAATCCTCTGCCAGCGGTAATGCGACGAAAAACGTGACAAATTCTTTAAAAGGATTATTTCCTTAGAGAGGTGAAGGCTAAGGTATTGACAGGAATATGAACACATTCTGTGGTGTTTTGAAGTGATGGCTTATTTTTAGGCGTTGGGCATTTTTCGATATGGGAAAAACAATTGGATTCGAGACACTGTTACCGTAACTGATATATCTATCTGTATACCTAAGTATGTACATACGTAGTGCTTTTTCTTCTCATTTCTGTCGGTACTCTCTGTGCTACTGTTTTATTTTCATGTCTAATAGGTTAGCAGTTGAACAACAACTTGATGTTTACCGACGTTGGGGTATACACGATGAATCACGGTAAACTCTAGATCAATTGTCGGCTTTTTTTCTCATTCAGATATACTAATTCTTACTATTCCACAGGTAAGATGCATTACATACTTTGAAAGTCGGATATTCACGATTTTTAACATATCTTTTTACCCGACTGAAAGTAAGGTTATGTTTTTCGCGCGTATCTTGTATGTTTGTAAATTTGTTTATTCCCACTTGATTCCCACGTATCTTCCAAACGGCTGGATGGATTTGGACAATTAAGATATCGTTAGATTCGTCTTAATCACCTCACCCAAGTATCTTTAGATGGAACATGATTATGTAATACATAGTATTACATTATGACGTTTTATCTGTTGATATTTTTTTACAGTCGGGTTTTTAAACTAAAGTTATTTTTACTTACCTACTTACTGTCTTATGAAGGCAATTATAAAGACGTATTATGCATGTCAGAACGTCTGAAGATCCTTTGAGGATGGTCTTTTTAGGGTTCCGTAGCCAAATGGCAAAATACGGAACCCTTATAGATTCGTCATGTCTGTCTGTCTGTCTGCCTGTCCCTCCTTATGTCACAGTCACTTTTCTCCGAAACTGTAAAAGCTATACTATTGAAACTTGATAATTAGATGTAATCTGTGAACCGCATTAAGATTTTGATACAAAAAATAGAAAAAAAAAAGTTGAGAGGTGTCAAGGGACACCCGGATGGAACGAAGTTCTTGTCGATTAAGGCGGGTGGGTAATCCTCCCTGATCTGAGGCCAACGTTATAAGTGGAGGCAGACACGATATCCGTCGGCGTTACGACATTAGTGAAGGAATTGTAATAAAAAAAATAAGTTATAATAATATTTTTTTTATTACTTTTGTAATCTGTATAAACATTGAACTAATTCAAGCCCTTTCATTTGATACCCATATTGAGGGAGTAGTGAAACATATTTCGCCATTTTGTGGTGGCAGCTTTCTTGGATTTGAAATTTGTCATAGTGCATAGTATTCTATTAGTCAAGCCCTTTCATTTGATACCCATATTGAGGTAGTAGTGAAAAAGTAATGTAATTCGCCATTTTGTGGTGATAGCCATCTTGGATTTGAAATTTGTCATAGTATTTAGTATTTTACTAGTCAAGTCCTTTCATTTGACACCCATATTGAGGTAAGTTGTAAAGAAATGTTTTGTCCACCATTTTGTGGAGACGACCATCTTGAATCGATAATAACCAAACATAGCTACGAACCACCGCACAAACATTAACCTTCAAATAAAAATCACATTGAAATCGGCCCATCCATTTGAGCTTTACGTTGCCACAGACAGACAACAGACAGAGAGACAACAGATAGATAGACACACAGACAGATAGACAGACAGACAGACATACAGACTTAAAATTTACACCACCCATTTTTGGTTGAAATAGGTAGATGCGGCATAAGCTTACAATGAGCGTAACGGGACAATGATCGTAACGGGACACTTTTTCACAGATGCACCCGGCGTTCATCGATTTTTGAGACGGAGTCACGTCAAAACACGGTGACAGCAGCCAGACAACAGCAGCTGATTGTTTCTTTCTTGCTCCCTCTCGTTCATCAGAACATTTCTTTCATTTACGGGCGTCACGATGATTCATTCACACACAGCCCACGAAAAATCTTTGCGTGGTGAGACCAAAGAAATGTTCACTTCAAAATAAAATCGATTCATCCGTTCGGGATAACATCTTATGCCGGATCCACCGGAATATCAAATTCGTTTTTCCGGATGGCAATCCCTATCGGACACGTTACGTAGGTACTTTGAATTGAAGTATACTAAAGAATTGTTTATAAATTGCTTTTTCGAGTATTAACGACCCTAAATTGACAGAATGAGATGTACTTACTGAAAAGATGATATACCTTCTCACTTTTTCACTTTTGTTGTTATAATTTTTGCACGATGTTACGATGCAAAACACCATCTAAGGGAGTACACAATGCGACCGCTAAGGTGCAAAGTCATACAACGACTGACGTAAAGTTAGCTGACTTGAGGCGTTTTGTCTGTTGTTGAGTGGGGCCGTTTTTGAACGTTGACATAAAATCCTTAGTTTTAGTATCATTGAGGAGTAGGCTCAATTTTAGTAATAATTGGCTTGTGGTAACTGAAATAGGAAACATATGTTTGGGATTCTATTTTATTTAAATGTCTTGAAAAATTGCATCTATGGTAGTATTATATTTTGTTGTTGATTCTTCTGTATTATTGTTAATTCTTAAATCAAATTCTTCCTCTAGAAACTGTAGCAATGGTTTTGATTTTCATTACTAAAGTTGATGACTGATGCCTGCAGCTGAATATAGTAGGATGAAACCCATTGTAAATGGAAGAGAATATGACAAAAGTGAAAGAAAATCGTCAAATAACTGTATTTCGGGTTTATTTTGCGGTTCTGAATGATTACTTTACATAAATTCTCAGGAAAAAAGAACAAAATTATCGTACCGGTAGTGACCTCTCCAGATTTTCTATGACACTAGAGTAGGATACAATCCACAGCTGATTAAATTTTGAGTTCTGCGCCACCTATTGGTAATTATAGGAACTTTGATGTGCAAGTCAATTCGGGCAGTAGTCGTAAATTAGTGGTCTAGCCTCTAACCAAATACTCACAGGGATTGTGCAACGCCATCTATTTTAAGCGCAAGAGTCAGTTATAAATCGCCAAATATAAAATAGAACAAAACGATAAAATAGAAACGCCAATAGAAAATACTTAGATTTAAATTAAATGCGTTGATAAGAGGGATCCCTTATAAAAACTATTATTCTCAGGAAAAAAATTACAAAAAGAATGTTGAGAGAAAAAAGAACAAAAAGAGTATTGCGGTAACTACCGAGACTCGAACCGGGGGCACCTATCATCATAGGTGACCCCATACTTACCAATTGCGCCAACCGGTCGGTGCTAACATGGGTGAAATTTGTTATTGTATTCTAATTCTTCTAATTCTATGACGTCATAGGCACGAAACGTTACACTTTTTCGTGAGAATTTTTTCCGTCTAGCTCCCTTTCATAACGCGCGATAAGGAACTTCGTTCCAAAACAAACAATTTTAATGGTGTCCCATACTTATAACTGAAACTCAAAAAATTTTTTTGATCAAAACCATACGTGTGGAGTATCTATGTGGTGTATCTATAAAAACCTCAATATCATTTTTGATGACCTATCATCATCAAAAATAATATTGAGGTTTTTAATTATTTTTTTCTAAACTGAATAGTTTGCGCGAGGGTCTCTTCCAAAGTGGTAAAAAGTAACTTTTAAAACTTCCCCCTGTAACTTCTAAAATACGAGCATGACAAAAATAAAAAAAGTGTAAGATGTACATTAAAATGTGGTTACGTTATCAACGAAGATTGGTTTGAATGAGATCTACTATAGTCCGTTCCACGAAGAGGTGTAGAAAATGTAAACAAAGGTGCTACCATAACATAAAAATCGTTTAACCTTAGTGTTTTTCGAATACTGTCTTAAAATATTTTTCACAAATATGATACGACTTTACTGTAATCTTAAATACAATAAACTTGGATTTGTATTGATCAAATAATTATTTATTAACTTATCTTGAAAGTTATAAATAGTAATAGTAAAATGTGGTAGATACGGTTTTAAACAGTGGCAATTTGATCTATGTTTCTCAAACTGCGAATCCCATCGAAATATAAATGGGAAGTGAAAGACAAGTTCAATATGATATGATATGAATATGATATTAAAACCAGCCAAGTCAGGCTGCTTTTAATAATCATCATAAATTATAAAAACAAATCATATTTAAAACTAGTCTATGTTATTTGTAAATAGATTTTAGAACTGACCATTTAAGACCATTTGGATCTCTATTCTTTAGTCGTTGAAGTCAACAAACAAGGCATATAATACCATAATACTGAACTTTGATCTCACTTCACTTAAGTATACGCATGTTTCTCATGAGAGACCATTACTTTTTGCACTTAAATTATAAGACGTTTACCTAATGAACCACCAAATAGTGTCTATTTATTCGCAAGAAAATCTACTAATACTTATTATAAGTGCAAAAGTTTGGATGTACGTTGCTCAATCAAGTTGGAACAGCTAAACGGCTCAGATTTAAACGCGGAATACGGTTAGATTGTGATCTGGAACGCATAGGTATAAGTTTATTTTTATGGAGGGAAAATTACGTAAAAGGGTTCTAAGCGGGTAAATTTGCGGGACGCTGCTCACATAAGCAACCCGCTAAAAGTTCCTCGCTGGGGCTATAATTCTTCCGTGTTGGTGGTGGATGACAAAGCTCTCTGACCTCGAAAATTTTTAGGAACATGCTAGTTTGCTCTAGATGTTTTCTTTTACCGTTAGCAGCATTACGCTCATGAATTCGAAAGGCAGAGGTGCGCGTGAGATTAGAACCAGGCACTGCATCTGCGTATTGGTGTGACAAGACCACCCGAGCCGAGCAATAACTTTATGTTAAAATAATAAATGTAAAAACAACTTAATGTAAAAACAGAACGCTCATTAACAAATTTGTTTGGATGTAAAAATCTTATATTAGGATAGATGAAAGCACTACCCAGTATTCGATACGTTTTAAAATTAATTGCAACAGCATCTAACGCAGTAGAAATTAATTGCATTTTTGAATGAATTACACCTACCACTCTTATTAAAAATATATCCAATGGGGCACTTAATATTAAAACTATTTGAATCTTCTCAGAATGGGTAGGAATAATGCCACCAATATCTTTTGTGTGCCACCATTTGTTTTGTCATTTTACTTACCTGATTTGTTTGTTACGGAATCAAGTAAGGGCCATGTAAGCTATATACTCAGACTGGATTACTTTTTTTAGTTCAAATATAAAACGTAGCAAACGTATCAATAATTATAGCAAGGAATACTATATAGGTTACCACTTATATAGGTACACCACTTTTTATTAAGACAAAATAATAACAATGGCAGCTACACAGGCAGTAAGAACTACACTAGTGATGTGCTAGATTATGAAAAAAGTACATCCACGGATAAGGATCTGAATGTGGATATATATACGAGTATCTACAGCTGCGCTAGTAGGCTCATATCAGATTTGCATAGGCAGGGAGAGAAAAACGAGTAGTGAAGGTGACTGTTGATGTACGTCAGAAAAGGGCTCCTTAAACCTACGCTCGAGTCACAAGTCTCGGGATCTACTCGGGATTTCTCTCTCTCTGCCACACGATGGACCCGCCACCCGCACGGTGAATCCATGGAATGCTAAGAAGATCGTCTCATATATGTATATAGCTCATTAAATTTAAGTTTACTAAAAAGTCAGTCATTTCACATAGGTACATAATGAAAAAGGAATTTAAGTGCTACATAACAAAACAAAGCTGTACTTAATAATTAATATGAATAAAAACTGTTTACATGTTACTATTGTGTTCCACGAACCAACCACCCAAGTTATTTTTGGATTAATATTTTTAAATTATACGCACGACATATTTAATAAATGTATAATTATAAAATAATAGAAATAAGACAAAAGGTTGGAAACGGACTTATTGAATCCGTGGAAGGAATCGGGGATATTTAAACGTTATTTGTCACTAAAAGTAGGAACATATCTGTATGAAATTCTATTAGAATATATGTTTGATCTCGTAGGTAATCTATAGCAAAATAAAGCCAGCAATTGTTTCAGCAGATTTGTTGCGGCGGTTGTTGTTATCCTAAATTGTATTTGGTATGAATTTTCATTCATTCTTATCAATTTGGCATTTGTCGAGTTAACAATTCGGCGGTCTTCCGTTCTACTCCCGACCGTGCTACGGGCTCCACATTTCTGCATACCGATCGCTAGCGTGCTGCTATGCCGTGTTGGGTAGTGCTCCATTTCCTATACTGACTTGCATTGCGTTAGGGGTCTTTGCAGCAGTACTTTTATAGGCTCACATTTGACTGCCATCTCGCCTGATGTCAAGCGACGATGCGGTCTACGATGGTATTTACGTAGAAAAAACTGATTAACTCTCGATTTCAAGACACCAAGATTATAACTATCGAGAAAACCCACTCGGACAACTTATTCCACATCCAACGTTCTTATCACAAAAGTAGAGTCAAAGTCAAATTTTACTGTGTTCCGGTTTGAAGTAAAATGTTTTCAGATAAGTTACACGGTAAAGAGATTGATCATCTCTCAGTGACAAATCGCAGTGCAAGGCAGTGATTGGGACTCTGCTTGTTCAAATGCGTGGCACTGTGTTTTATGGATCCGTTGCTTATCATCAGGGGCATGTTTTGCTCGACCTGACCTTGTTCATCAATTAATTTATTTCACAGTTAAACTGAGTTCTATTTACCCGGGAACATTTGCATAAAAGTGGTTCGAAATATAGGATCCTCGCTACATTATTTAACAGTAATTTTTCCCTTAGTATATTAGTATTAGTCGAAAGACGTCGTAGAGGCAAAAAAAATGGAAAAGGTTTGGATGAAAGCTTTTATTGAAAAAAGAAAAGTGAACTTTTAACGTTTTTCCGGGAAATGTTGCTAATTTTAAGTTTTAGAATGGAGCAATTTCCGATTTCGATGATTGTTTGCTTACATTTTACCCAAAGATACCTCTTGAAAGTCCCGGCATTTTAAACCTTTGTGATCCAGATATTACGTTTCAAAGACAATTTTTATCGAATTACTCTGCAAATTAGGAAGGTTTCTTGTCCTGCTCCTTGGCCTACGAGCCGATTCATATCATAAGCACGTGCCAAGAGGCTAATAAGCAACGACGTCCTTTTTTAAAAGACTTTAAAGTCTTGAACAAAGCTACAAGTTTATCGTTCTTGACAGATGCTTTTCGAAGACTGTGCTGCTGATCTGCATGATCTAATACCATCTTGTCCTTATTCCGCCGGACTGCAGTGCTCTTAGCACAAATTACATACCTCGCTTTCAGCCTCAAAAAGCGACAATGTTTCAAGGTTGCTGTTTCTGAAAGTCTCAAACAAAGAGGTTTAACTCCACTTTCATATTAAGATCATAATAGGAGAAATATGTTGCCTCCTTGGTTGTTTTCTGATAGATATAATCAGGTTGTCTTCAAGACTACTACTTTCGAAAGGTAAATGCAGAGACCACCTAGGTAAGTATCACATCTTTGCCGGTTATTCTACCACCAAGCAGTAATGTGCAAATGTTACCATATTCTGGTGTTAAGGCTATGCTTGCAGAAAAATTACATTAGAATTTACATTACAATTACAAACATAGAGATAAATCATGTTTTACCGCTGTGTGACGAACACAGCGCGGTGTTAGGTAATGACCTTTGAGACTCTTCATGTTCCAAAAGCTGCGTAACACTAAGCTGATATGGGCAGGCGTGTAGCTCGCCATTAGGCACATGTCACTCTATATTACATAAAAGTGCGCTCGCAATGTAACTTATCATCAGGCGAGTCGGCGGTCAAGTGCTAACCTATTATTGAAGAAAAAAAGAAAAACCCTTATTGCTTTCTTATCCATACACATTTGCCTAACTTTACACAAGTTGTACTAATTTACATAAAGTATCTAAAACAAATGTTCGCCAAAATGTCGACGCCCTGTCCCTTCGGGGTGAGGTCTGCTATCGGAAATGGATTAAGGGCGAAAGGTTCCGCTGATCCGGAGCTTATCAACAACGGGCGTCTGTTCCATCCGCGCCCAGTTGTGCCGATATTTTACAAATTTAAGCAGGGGCATGTATCCTTTATTTAGATTATCTTAATCTTGGAAGTAATTTTATTGTGGCAAGGTAAAAAGGACGAAAATAAAGTCAGGACGCCAGATACAATTTCAAAAACATGCGAAGATTGCCTGTAAGAGACCTTAGGGTGGAAAAAGAAAAAAAGAAATGTTATGAGACGGGGTGCGCAATTAAAATGGAAAGTAGTTACTTAACAAAACAAAGAATTAACAGATATCCTACTTATGCATATTTAAGCTAAAGTAAGCAGTGCGTGCTTTGCACTATGCTTGGTGTCCCGAGTGGCGTCTACGGATGTATCTCGTTCGTGTTACTTCGCCACGGTGCATTCCCGGTTACAGTACGGTGCTGAACTATACGCACGCGCTGCCGACTGGGAGCGTGCATTCCGCGCCCAAAAACGTGCCATACGCGCCATCGTGGGCGTGTCGCAATGCACATCCGTCAGACCATATTTCAAAGAGCTTGGCATACTTACGTTGCCTGCAATCTTGATCTATCAAGAAGCTGACAAACAGGATAGTATACCTCACTCTCTTGCGAGATCGGAAAAACTGACTCACATTATGGGACCGGAAGTTTATAACACTCTTCCTAAAATAGTTAAATCAGCACCGTGTTCATGTTTGTCAGCGTTACGTATATTGCGCGAATGTCTCTCTCCTCGCGTGTAGTATGAGTCTAAGAGAGTAAGTTGTTTCTGACATACACAGCTACTTGGTAGATCAAAATTGTTTCAAAACCCGATTAAAAAGCTAGCTTATTGCTCAAACTTTTTATAGTTACAGCGAGTTTTTTACAGTGATGGCAAACTCACAATAAAATTGTAAAACAAATTACATTGTTCATTACAATTGTAATAAGTACATAAATATATTAATTTTTGACACTTATTTGTACGATGCTTATTATTGTGCAATATAATGTTCAATTTAAACTTTAAAAATGTATACTCTTTCTATGCTCTTACTTTTTCTTCTAAAACTGACGTGTAAATTGTACATTTATCAATAAAGAACTTTGAGTTTGAATTTATATAAAAAATAAAATACAAATAAATATACACTAATACTGATAATAAGTACCATAATACATTTCTGTGCGATTATGTGTATTTCTGTATGACGAGAGTAGTACTGTCTGTGAATTTTAATAAATAAATAAATATATGTGGACAATTCACACACAACACCATCTGGCCCCAAACTAAGCAAAGCTTGTACTATGGTGGCCTGATAGCTAATATAATACTTATATAGTTTTAAAAACATACTTATTAGACATAGAAACACCCAGACACAGTACAAACATTTAAATTTTTCACACAAACATTTACACTGGGTGGGAATCGAACCCACTAAGCCATGAGGCCAGTCTATTTGAATTCTGTGTTCCAATAGCTGCATAGCTCTTTGCAGTAATGGCAGGCGCTTGCTTCCTATCAGACAAATCTTAATACATTCACTCTCATTATTTAAATACAAGCAGTGCCCTGCTGTTTTACCCGCGTGGTTCCCGTTGCCATTGTTTTTCCTGGATAAAAATAGTCTATGTTCTAGTTTACTAGACTATAATCTAATTATGTTCCAAATCTCACTCCGATCCGTTCAGACGTTACGACGTGATTGAGCAAGAAACATCCGAACATTGACTTTTGTAATATTAACAGGATATTATACCAATACGTCGCTTAATATCAGACAAGATGCGCGGTCAAGCGCAAACCTATTGTTGATTGTACCATCTATGTATACCTGATATGTGCATACCACCCAATTTCACGGACCAATAAAGGTTTTGATTAAAATGATTATGAGATAAATTTGTGAAAAATAAAGCAGTCATAAGACAAACGAAATTAAAACTGGATTACTTTTCATACATCATCAACAAGTTGTACTCTACTGAATTAGTCTCTCACAAAATACGCCAAGCGCGATCATAAGTTTTACGTACTCAACCTCCACCTTTCGAGCGAGAGGTATACCAGCAAAATCTCTCTATAACCTACTGAAAGACCTTGACTTATCCAGAAGTGCAGTAAGTTCTATACTGGAACGAGTATCTAAAGCTGCACTAGTAGGCTCATATCAGATTTGGCTGGGCAGGGAGAGAAAAACGAGTAGTGAAGGTGAGTGTTGATGTACGTCAGAAAGGGGCCCCTTAAACCTACGCCCGCGTCACAAGTCTCGGGAACTACTCGGGTTTTCTCTCTCTGCCACACGATGGACCCGGCACCCGCACGGTGAATCCATGGAACGCTAAGAAAATCTTCTCTCTGTCGTCACTCCATCTAGTCCCAGGGCATCCTGTACTAGGTTTACCGGTTCGCAAGCTCCACTCCATATTTCCCTTCTACCGCCTAACTGAATTGGCTTTGGCGTTGCTATTGATCTCTATCGTTTGAAGCAAAAAGAAAAGAGAGATTAATATCTACGGTAAGACAGTTTTAATCAGGCAGAGGACCCTCACAAACTCTACCTCAAAGTATGACTTTTTTAAGCTATTGCATAGCTTTTATCGCGGGCCTGAGCACAGATCAGAAAATAGTTACTTCGTAACCCTGGCCTGGGGACCGAATTTTAGTGATCGTGTATCTCTTTCTTATGTTCACAAGAAAGAGGGATGGAAGACCGTAACGCCGTCCTCCCCACTCGGTCATTCGACTTTGAATCTTATTTGTATTAGCTTTACAGACTAAATGCTCTTAGCTATCGAAGACTGACTAGATTATATACTTCTCTGCATTTTTTTATGGTAAACAAATGTCACTCTTCAAAATAAAAGCAATTCCGAAAAATTGTTAACATCGCTATTGCTTATGTTGATAAAAATGCATGCAACATGCAATATTTTTTTTTTTTGTAGTGGTAGGACTCTTGCCAGAGTCCGCCTGGGAAGTACCACACCTTTGCCAGTTATTCTACCGCCAAGCAGTAATGTGCAAACATTACTGTGTTCCGGTTTGAAGGGCAATGTTTCCAGAGAAATTACAGGGCTTAGAGATATAAGATCTTAGATCTCTGGGTGACGAGCGCAGTGTAGAGCTAGGTAATGATTTGGACTCTTCGTGTTCCAATAGCTGCGTGTCACGGTGCTGTTATGTGTCAGGCATGTTGCTTACCATCAGGCACATGTCCTGATCGTCTCGTCACTCCTAATTTAAAAAAAAAAAAAAAAAAAAAAATAGCTTTACCGCGGCAGTCCCCGAGTGCCACACTTCTTTTTCAATGTAGTGTGACGAGACGAGCAGGGCATGTGCCTGATGGTAAGCAATATACCTGCCACATAACAGCACAGTGACACTCAGCTATTGGAACATGAAGAGTCCAAATTATTACCTAGCACTGCACTGTCGTCACCCACAGATCTAAGATATTATATCTCTAAGCTGTAATTTGTCTGGAAACATTGCCCTGCAAACCGGCACACAGTAATGTTTGCACATTACTGCTTGTTCCGGTACAACAACTGGCAAAGTTGAGGTACTTCCCTTGGCGGATTCTGCCAAGAATCCTACCACTACTAAAAATTTTATGGTACGAGGAGTTAAATAAGACGAAAAAATATTGAAAACCAATTGTTGTGGCATTCCTGTTCATACCGCAGCGTCCGTGTTAGCAAATCGAATTTTAATCGAATAATCCTATCGAATCGCAAACTTTCCGCATCGACTAAATTATGAATTTCAATGTATCGAGTTTTCACCAATTTTGGGAAGGAATTACGCCTTTCTCGACATTTATGCAAAATTCGTCGCACTGCGAATAAATTGTTAAGTTTCTTTCATGTTTTATTAGAATGGACACAAGGTTCGTTTTAGGTTGCCGAATTCATAAGTCAGTGCATTTACTGTGTGAAAATTGTTTGGCTCTTGAAATGTTTTTTTTATTATCAAGATTATAGCGCCTTTGCATTAATGATGCGGTCTTGAGATTTTCTTTGTTGAATAAACTTGGTTTGTTTTATTTAAACGCGTATAAAAAGATTTATTATTTTTAATGTTCATAATTTTACAATTTTTGTACTACTCAAAATTTGATGATACGAGGAGACAAAGATGGTAGAAGGAATAAGACAAAACATATTGAAAACCAATTGTTGTGCCATTCCTGCATTCCATAGCCCACACGTTCTTATTACAAAAGTGGAATAAAACTTCTTCATTCGCGTTTTTTGAACGTTAACTACGAATCGATGTCGCCATCCTACTAATATTTTAAATGTGAATGTTTGGAAATCCAAATTTGTTGCTCAATCACGACGTAACGTCTGAACAGATCTCGATGAAGTTTGAAAGACAGTTAGATTAAATTCTGGAAGAAAACACGGGTTCCTTTTTTTTCGGGAAAATAACGTGAACGGGTAACACGCGGGTAAAACCTGCTACCTGTTAGTTTGTGCATAAACAGAAGATTATTACTAAACTGTTATAACATAAAATATAATTTACGTTATCCTGCGATAATCCATAATAATTATGCACTTCCATCATCATCCAATTAAAAGTTAACGACATTTTTAATGAAAATTACTTCATTTTGATGGATTTTACCGATCAAGCCATTAGGCAGTTTATGTCTCATAAAAATGATTTAAAAACTGCCACCCTAAGGACTTAGCTGTTATTAATTAGGTCAGGAACAAATTATAATCGCGTTTTAAATTAAAGTTTGGTCAAGTGTTTACGTGTTAACTGGGCTGTTAGGGTTGGGTTCTAAATTTGAAAGTTATGGAAGCTTGGGAAAGCGATCGATCGACCGTTGGGGGTATGTTCAGGTATACTGAAAAGTTAAAAAAGTTAATATTAATTCAGATTTTAATGTATTATGTATTATGTATTATGTATTATGTATTATATATTATGTATTATGTATGTATTTAAGATGATGTTTTCGGATAAATAACTGGGAAAAGAGAGATACACATTATTATTGAAGTATCTTTGGGGTATCGTTGAGGTATATTTGAAATACACGATTTAATTCAGTCTTCTCGTGACCACGGCAGTTGTAACGCTGCCGAAACGTCGAGGTATTTAAACTATGAATTAAATCGTGATTAAGTCCTGTACATTATAAACATTAAGTATAGTACATATATCTTATTTGTTTAGACTTGTGAAATGCAACGTTATAGCTGAAAATGAAGGTCGGATGTTATCTCAATTTTATCTTTTTTTTTTATATTGGTTTACACTTGACCGCCATCTCGCCTGATGTTAAACGATGATGCGGTCTACGATGGAGTGTGTTTACCTAGAAAAAACCGATTCACTCTCGATTTGAAGACACCAAGATTGTAACCATCAGGGAAAACCCACTCAGGCAACGCATTCCACAACCTAGACGTTCTTATCACAAACGTGGAGTCAAACCTCTTCGTTCGCGTTTTTGGAACATCAACCATGAAACGATATCGCCCTTTTGTGGAACGAGAAGTCCGATAGAAGAAAGGGCAAGGTGGTATTAGATCATGCAGATCAGTTGCACACTCTCCGAAGTGTATCCGATAAAAAACCGATAAGCTAGCGATTTTGCGGCGACGATCAAGACTTTGAAGTCTTTTACGCACAAGAGTGTCATTGCCTATGAGTCTTCTCGTAACCAAGGCGGTTGTAACGCTGCCGAAACGTCGAGGTATTTAAACTATGAATTAAATCGTGATTAAGTCCTGTACATTATAAACATTAAGTATAGTACATGTATCTTATTTGTTTAGACTTGTGAAATGCAACGTTATAGCTGAAAATGAAGGTCGGATGTAATCTCAATTTTATCTTTTTTTTTAATATTGGTTTACACTTGACCGCCATCTCGCCTGATGTTAAACGATGGTGCGGTCTACGATGGAGTGTGTTTACCTAGAAGAAAATTCACTCTCGATTGTGTCATGGGTGTCAAAGACTTCAAAAATTTATATTTTAATTTATTTATTTACAAGTTACTTGCACAAGCACTGAAATACAACTTTTAATACTAAATGGTTCTCCAATATATTGTTTAACATTATATTGATACCCTTTCTAAATAATTTCAATCAATTTAAATTCACCTTTGACAATCAGTTGTTTGATTTGAATGATCGTCAGAGATCAAATGGAAGTAAACAGACAGAAATGGATGTAAATTGTGCCTTGAAACTTAATTAACAGTTGGGAACTGACACAAAATATTAGTTCCGTAATTAACGAGACAATAACGATGTTTATCATCAAAGGCAAGCGCTAGAGATATTACCTATTTGTAGCTAAACAGAGATGAGACGCTCAGTAGCTAAATTAGCTCAAAGTACGAATGAATGACATCTGTCACATAAATTTTATCAAATTTATCATCATCATTCCATCCCTGTTTCGCCACTCCAGGACATAGTTCGCTCCCATAATACGCCACTCAGAGCGACTTTCGGTCTTGTGTCCAACCGCCACCAGAAGGTCTTCCGGCTAGAATACTTTGATATTGCTCTATCTCTTTTCTTTCTGCTTAAAGTGATAGAGACCGCAATAGCAAAGCGACATCCGATTTGGCTAGGCGGTAGAAGGACAGGCGTCTTTCGTATATTGTCAATCCATCTAGTCTCAGGGCGTCCGACACTACGTTTACTGATCCGCGATCTCCTCTCCCGTCTTCCTCAAAGGTTCATCAATCAGGTCTGCGACATAAAATGTAAACGTAATTAGCCCACTAAATGTTCCCATTACTACTGGGACTCGGGACTAAGGGATATACCATCTAATTTGTCTGGACCGGGAAAACGGGTAAAACCGCGGGGCACTGCTAAATCACGCGCGAGACGCAAGTACGCTCATATACCAGTCGGTTAAAACATATTAAATTAGCATCTCTTGAAAATCGCCGCAAATACTTGGACTTTGTCTGTCTTTTTAAAATCACTCACTCTTTTAATGATTCCCCTTCTCTCCTTTCTAGCATCAACATCAAGATCTCCCCCAGCTCACGTAGGCTTTTGAAAATACATTTTCACTTAGTGTGTATAAGAACAATACTTCTCTATACAACCCCATTGTCAGAATGTGTCGCCAATACAATGATATCCTCAAGAAACATCATCAATCTATTGATATATTTGAATGTAATTTAGCCAAATTTAAGCGAAATATACTAGCCATTATTTAATTCCGTTATATGTAAGCCTTAAACTCAACAAACATATTATTAACTCTACTTACTAACTAAATTTTCTTTACTACTAAATACTTACTAACTAAAGTTTTGCCACTGTTACAATATTTTTTAGTTCACGTTGTGTACACATATTTAGGTATACGATTTGGAACTGTACCTGTTGTTTTATAAGTTTGTTGTCATTTGATTGTATACTGTTCTGTGTACCTTAACAATAAATAAATAAATAATTTGATTCTCGGAAATGGCTCCAACGATTTTCATGGTATTTAGTATGCATGGAGTGTCGGGGATGATAAATCGATAAATTTGGGTTTTATTTTTAGAAAACGTCGTTGAACCCTAGTTTAAACCGAGCAGAGCTCGGTCAAACCAGGTACTATAATATTTAAACTGAGCAGAGCTCGGTCAAACCAGGTACTATAATATTTAAACTGAGCAGAGCTCGGTCAAACCAGGTACTATAATATTTAAACTGAGCAGAGCTCGGTCAAACCAGGTACTATAATATTTAAACTGAGCAGAGCTCGGGCAAACCAGGTACTATAATATTTAAACTGAGCAGAGCTCGGTCAAACCAGGTACTATAATATTTAAACTGAGCAGAGCTCGGTCAAACCAGGTACTATAATATTTAAACTGAGCAGAGCTCGGTCAAACCAGGTACTATAATATTTAAACTGAGCAGAGCTCGGTCAAACCAGGTACTATAATATTTAAACTGAGCAGAGCTCGGTCAAACCAGGTACTATAATATTTAAACTGAGCAGAGCTCGGTCAAACCAGGTACTATAATATTTAAACTGAGCAGAGCTCGGTCAAACCAGGTACTATTATATTTAATTTAAAAAAACATGGTAACATGACATATTAATGTAAAAAAAGAAGTGTGGCACTCGAGGACTGCCGCGGTAAAGCTATTGCATGTTGCATGCATTTTTATCAACATAAGCAATAGGGATGTTAACAATTTTTCGGAATTGCTTTTATTTTGAAGAGTGATATTTGTTATATTTAATTGGATAACGGGACACTCACGTATATACGGTCGGTCAATCCGACTCGAGTTTCGGCCGCGTCCCCCCTCACCTGGACCCCCGCAACAGCCGTTGAGCTTGCGTGCGCGACGTGCGGCAGCCCGCAGTGCCAAACGGGCAGCCACCGCGCGTGTGCACTCGCTTGAAAAAGGCCGCCGGACGCGGCCGAAACTCGAGTCGGATTGACCGACCGTATATACGTGAGTGTCCCGTTATCCAATTAAATATGTGTAACAACCACGTTAATTTTAATACTAAAAGTGATATTTGTTTATTATAAAAAAATATCACGGGAAATCCGTTAAGTTGGCAACACTGCTAAGAGCATTTAGTCTGTAAAGCTAATACAAATAAGATTCAAAGTCGAATGACCAAGTGGGGAGGACGGCGTTACGGTCTTCCATCCCTCTTTCTTGTGAACATAAGAAAGAGATGCACGATCACTAAAATTCGGTCCCCAGGCCCGCGATAAAAGCTATGCAAAAGCTTAAAAAAATAGATATAAGATTTCATGTATTCAGAGAACGTGAAGCCAGTATGTACGTTTGAGCGTGTCCACTGGGACGTAATGAGGACGTCTAGCGCCTCCGATCACCGCGGCTCGCACCTCCGGCGCGGCGGGCCGCGCTCAGGAGCCCACCGTATCTTTTTGAACGTCGGCGTGGAAGAAAACGCTGTGATTATCAATTTCATGTATGAGTGACCATATATGTTCCGAGATATTTATTGAAGTTGTTTTTTTTTATTCTATTTATTTAACTATAATGTGTTCGCACTTGACCACCATCTCGTCTGATGTTAAGCGATGATGCGATCTACGATGGAGCGTGCTTACCTAGAGGAAACCGATTCACTCTCGATTTGAAGACACCAAGAGTGTAACCGTCGGGGAAACCCCACTCAGGCAACGCATTCCACAACCTAGACGTTCTTATCACAAACGTGGAGTCAAATCTCTTCGTTCGCGTTTTGGAACATCAACCATGAAACGATGTCGCCCTTTTGTGGAACGAGAAGTCCGATAGA
>CM029781.1:30117557-30268909 GCA_017562165.1 Ectropis grisescens | reverse complement strand
AAGCAGATGTGGTACGTTTAAAAGAAATCAAGGTTACGGGTCATCCACCAACCTCACTGGGCTTAGCGTGGTGGGTTATTTGCCTAACTTTCTTCTTGTGGGTGAAGGCCCTGTGAAGCAGTGGCAGCATAACGATTATAGTAACGGTTGTTTTATGTTTTTTCTGCAGGAGATACAAATCGTGGATCACGGACGAAAAAGATGCATGTGCTAATGTTTCATGTAGCCTGCAGTTTGGTGGGTGTGCTTGGTAGCTGTACCTACGGACTAATATCTCGCTCATATTCGGTATCGCATAGGTAGTACTTATGCAATTCCTTCCAAAGGCGTTCACGGATAACACGGTTGGGTGATAGCAAAAAATAAATTGCTCCTTTTTCAATCTAACACCAAAAATGACGGGGTGATAAAAGTTTGGCGTATATGTGTGGTGTATGTGTCTGTGGCATCGTAGCTTCAAATGAATGTCACATTTCGATTTTGTTTCTTTTGTTTGAAAGGTGAAATGGTGAAGTGTTCGTAACTTTTATATCATCAAAATCCTAAAAAGTTGGCTGTTGCTACATAATGACAGACATTACACAAATAATGTTATCAGCAATAAAAACGACTAGTAAAATATCGAACATTACTAAGATTAAAATCTAAGATGGCCGCCACTACAAAATTGCAAATAGCCTTTTACAATTCCCTCATTATAAATACTATATATGTATGGAATGTATGGAATTTGCATCTTGCATGTAATTTAGTATCGAGGGTGATTTCTAGATGAAGCTGGGTTTATTTTTAGGAAATGTCAATTTACTCTTGTTTTTCAAATAGTATGAAAAACCAAACAAAGCTTTATCATCCAGGTACTGGATATCAAATGAAAAAGGACTTGACTAGGAGAATAATATACATTAAAGCGAAATGCCAAATCCAAGATGGCCGCCACTCTATAAAACGCCGAATACCATTTTTACAATTCTTCCAGTATGTACGTATGATGTATGTGTATTACTTAGTAGAATGCTGTGACAAAATTTCAAATCCTAGCTTGCTGCTGCCAAAAAAAATGTTCTTTCATTTATTTAATGGGTTTCGTCAGAAAACACTCAACAGTAAGTCCAAGCCCCGCTGATTCTCTGGCTCCACACCCGCAGCCTGCACCAGCTAGTTCCGCCGCGTCAGTTGTTTATTCAAAACTTTTTCCACCAGGTGCGGCATTCTGCAATTTGATGACGTCACCGCACTCAAACTAACCATGTGACAGAGTCGCATTTTGTAATTTAAAGGCGGTTTTGAAACTAGCCCGCGGTGCTTTGTGTTGATTTTTGAAATAATGTTGCCTGATTTAAATTAAATTGAAATATTTCATAATTTTGTTGGTAAAACCTAATAAACCTTGTAAGGTGACAGTTTATCAGAATCATAAGGCGTAGCTTTTGAGGACTGGTGCGGTCTGTTCTGAAATTTGATGACGTCACTGCACTCAAACTAACAAACTTAATAAACTGCACCGCTGAGCTGATTAGTACTGTTTGGCTACAAAATAAAACCATTTCTTTACCGTCAGAAATGCAGTGGTAACAACAAACATTTACAACTGCACGTAGTAGAGTACTAAAAGTGTATTGCGTAGAGTTTAAGTTTACGACCTCAAATCTGACGATTCCAAAATTTGATGAATCTCGCTATCGAGCTATCACGGTTTATTAAGCTTTATGTTAATACCCAAACACACTAATTATATCAAAGTAGAAATCCTGTATGGAGTACTGTTCGCGCGCACCTTTGGGATGGATCAGCTAAATATCAGCACTGGGAATCGATTGAGAGACGTGCCAAAGACACAAAAGACTCAAAAGCAATGACTCTTGTGCGTAAAGACTTCAAAGTCTTGATTATCGCCGCAAAATCGCGAGCTTATCGGTTTTTTTATTCATATTCATATTTATTGTTAAAACCGATTTACACGTCATAAATGAATTAATAAGATATTTTATCGATACACTTCGCAGAGTGTGCAACTGATCTGCATGATCTCATATCACCTTGCTCTTTCTTTATCGGACTTCTCGTTCCACAAAGAGGGCGACATCGTTTTATGGTTGGTGTTCAAAAAAACGCGAACGAGAGATTTGACTCCACGTTTGTGATAAGAACATCTGGGTTGTGGAATGCGTTGCCTGGTGGGTTTCTCTGATAGTTACAATCTTGGCGTCTTCAAATCGAGGTGAATCAGTTTTCTGAGGTAATCACGCTCCATCGTAGATCTCATCATCGTTAAGCATCAGGCGAGATGGTGGTCAAATGCGAACCTATTATGGTTATAAAAAAAATAGAACTAAAATTCAGACCAAAATCAACATGAAGAAACCAGGGACAGAAATGTCGTGGATGGCCGTGGTGGGAGCTTCTGAGCAAGAGGAGGTGATTTAGGAAATAACAAAAGCCGATGTGGTGTCGATTACCGCTCCTCCATTACTAGCGCTCAGCAGTGATCGGCTCAATAAACTAAATTTGACAAGACTGCAACAAAAAAAAATGTTCCCTACTTCCTATATTTTTCTTATTTTTTAAGCGCTCTACAAACAATGCCCTAAATCAGAGGAAATGACGAAAAAGGAGGCAGAGGGCGTGATAAATCTTATCAAAAAATCGGGTCTGATTTCAGCCAGTGTTGTCAACCATACGATTTAAATCGTATTTATACGACACAGGCTTTGACTTTTGACTTTTTGGATATACGATCGAGTAATCAATCATACACAAAATGACCTGTAACTTATCTTGAAATAAATAACCAGTTATTCTATCCCGAAGCAGGATGTGCAAACTTATTACCTGTGCCGGTTCAAATGGCAATGCTTCCGAGTGAAATTATCGGGCATGAGATAAACATCTCTGTGGTGACAGCAGTGCAGTGCAGTGCTAGGTAATAATTTAGACTCTTGATGTTCCAATACCGTATCACTGCAAGAAAAGCCAATACCCGTACAACCAGACATGACTAACAACATGCCTGTTTATAACAACACTGAAACATTAGAGGGTCCAAATCATTACTTAACACTGATTGCGCTCGTCGCCCGGAATATATAAATGTTTATCTCTAAGCCCTATCTATAACTTCTCTTCTCCTGAAATATTTCCTTTCAAAGCGGAATACAGGCTGTTTCACGTACTGCTCGGTCATATGCTTAGCTGGCAACGATCGCTGGTACTTCCCCAGGTGTGTTACTACCTACAAATTGTATTTCTTCTCCCTAATCCTAAGCTAATCCAGGTGGACTCTGTCGAGTCCTACCACTAGGACTCTTGGCAGAGTCCACCTGGGGAAATACCACACCTTTACCCCAGTTATTCTGCCGCCAAACAGTAATGTTGAAACATTACTGTGTTCCGGCTTGAAGGGCAATATTTCCAGAGAATTACAGGACTTAGAGATATAACATCTTAGATCTCTGGGTGACGACGCAGTGCAGTGCTAGGTAATGATTTGGACTTCATGTTCCAATAGCTGCGTGTCACTGTGCTGTTATGTACTTGAGCATGTTTGCTTCCACCATCAGGCACATGTCCTGTTCGACTCGTCATTCTATAACACAGTAACTCCTAACGGTATTTTCTGTCAACTTCATTCATTCATTCCGTAATTTAAGGCGACGCTCTTGTCTGTGGAGTTCCTTCGCATGTACTTCTACACTCCGCCTTCTCCTTGACTTCCTGATACGATACTACATTTATCTTCTCCTTCACTTGGTTCATTAGCTAACTCCTAGGTCTACCTCTCTTCCTCCTCCCTTCTAATTTACCTTCATTATTGTTCTAATGATTTGTCGTGTCGTATCAGATATCCCAACATCTTCCCTCAACCTCATAAACCAATAAATATTACACTAAAACATGAATAAAACCATATATGTTTTCCACAGGGTTGTCACTTAAGAAAAAATGTAATATTTCTTCTCTTCGAGCTGTCAGATTGATTTATATCCGGGTCGTACCTGGGTAATAATATAAAAAATACTTTTCACCCGGTTTGCTATTGACCGGGACAATCAATCTTCGTCGCCGGGTTTTAGGTGCATTAATTGTGGCTCATATTTTTGCTTAGCAGACGTGTTAAACGTAGATATAGCTTAAGACCAGTTTATTTTCCACTGCTGGGACTTTGGAACTTCTTAACTATAAGAGAGACTCAAAGGCTTCCACGCTGGCCGAGTGAAAGTTGGCTGACGACTCATATCCTCAAAGATGGTTTTCAATAAACACGCCGGTTTTCTCATGATGATTCGAAAACAAATTATACATCTACTATGAAAAAAATACTCAAAAAGTGTAGGTGGGATTCAAATCCTTATTCTTTTTTCTTCTATGAAATGTAATCTCTTTTAGTATTGTATGTTCATTTATTTATTTAGTTTTACAGTATGCAAACACATTTGATTGTCTTATTATTCTTTTCAGCACATCCCTTTTTATTACTTCTAAAAACATTTCCATCTAAAAGGTTGCCTTGGGAGAGATCGCTTTTAGTGATAAGGCCGCTGATTGTAACAATAGTTTGAATGTTTTTCTTTTCTTTTACTGTTGTGTCTTGTTTTGTTTTTTGGTGTGTACAATAAAGATGTACACCAAAATCTATATCCTATATCTATCTATAATCTCACGATTGTGAATCGAACAACCAACCATTAACAGGTAATACTTGGATAAATTTAGTGACTGAATTCTGATGAAATTTAAAAAGCAAAGATTAGTCGACTGACTTTAGAAGCAAAGCAAGCAATTCTCGCTTCTGAATGTAGTGGCTAGCTTTACTAGAATGCTACTTATTATACTACTGAATTCGGTAAGAACTCAATTTGATCAACTAAATTTACCCAAGTGGAATAAGCCATTAAACCAGCACGGTTCATCGTAACAAAATGCATTAATATGTATTGCCCAAAGTAAATTATATATTATTTCAAAAGAGCAAGCAAGCTGAAGTGGCAATGGAGCGAGGCCACATCGCTCGCAGAACCGACAACCGATGGGGAAGAAAGGTTCTCGAGTGGCGACCACGAATCGAAGAAGACGGTGTTGGACGGCCTCCCACTAAACGGACAGATGACCTCTACAAAGGTCGCTGGAACTGGCTGGTTGCAGGTTGCCAGGACCGTTCTTTGGAAATCTAGATGAGAGAGGCCTGTGTTCAACAGTGGACGTCTTTCGGCGGGATGATGATGAATATTATTTCATAAAAACACGACAGGTATACATATAGTTACATCGATATATTCCCAGATACGTATAAGCACATACACGTAAAGACAAATTGAAATACAGTCTATTTTTAGAGATCAGGAGTTAATAAAAAGCTATCAAAAAATGTATCCCAATAAAATCAACCACCAAAACATCGAAACAAAAAGACCTCGGACCGTTTTCAAAAGATATTCACAGCATTGACCCGTGGAGCGTAAAAGGTGTGTTCATACTCAAACATTATCCTACTAATACAACAAATTTTATTTCAATGTTTGGATATTTGGATCTTTGTTGCTAAATCACATTGTAGCGCCTGAATGAACCGGGCTGAAATTTGAACACAGGTCATAGTCTGAAAGAAAACATCATAGGCTACTTTATGCATCCTGGGAAAATAACAGGAACGAGAACTAAACCGGTAAAACTGTGGGCGCTTCTTGTTATATAATATACTAGGGGCTCGTTCCAGCTTCGCTCGGATATTGTCATATAAAGACTATTAATCGAAATAAAAACTACCCTATCTTTTAAGTTAGCTCAAACTGCACACGGTGTACAGGTTTCATTAAAATCAGTTCAGTGGTTTAGAGGTCTATCATTGGACAAAACAACGTGACGTAATTTATATATTATATTATATATTAAGATTTTTAAATTGATAATAATTTTTTTTTGACTGAGGCACAGACCGCTATTTTGTCTGATATTAAAATATACTAACTCAGAAGAAATCATTTTAGCCCCAGACTTAAAGAAAGCCAGCTTACTTCTTTCTTACAGAGTATTTTCTTGTATCAGGAAATATTCGCTCAATCAACGCATTCAAATTTTGTAAAGGTAGGAGGGCTCTTTGCAGAATCCACCTAGGGAAGTACCATAACTTTTCCAGTCATTTTATACCTAATCAGTGCAAACATCACAAGCATTATTCGGTTTGAAAAGCAATATTTTCAGTAATTACAGGTTTTTGAGATAATCAACGTATGCCTCTGGTTGACGAAGCAGTCAGTGGTAGGTGATGATTTGGACTCTTAAAGCTCCAATAGCTGCGTGTCACTGTATTGTTATGGGTAAGCTGTGTGTTATGACCGCCTCGCACAAATGAAAACTCCATAGCAATGAAGTATTAACATAGAGTACAACAGAGTGGTTATTATAGCAATCGTAATTTTCCTATTATATGCAATGTATTACTACCACTTATTGGTATTATGGACAGTGTTAGTAGGAGAAATAGAAAAGTCAGATGTTTTTTAATTCTATGCAAGCCAATATAGGTAGCACAGCGACTAAGCAGTGAACAGCAGGTGGCTGTATTTTTCTGGTTCGGGTACACTCCGGCGATCCCGAGTTCACCCGATGCAGCCATTCACCCTAACAATATGACGGAGCAGTTTCACTTAATCGTTTCACTAAGCCTACGGAAAAATATGTTTATTTTTCACCTCGCACTTTTTTTTTAAATAAAGAGTGACAAGACGATCAACACATGTGCCTGATGGTAAGCAACATGCCTGACACATAACAGCACAGTGACACGCAGCTATTGGAACATGAAGAGTCCGAATCATTACCTAGCACTGCACTGCGCTCGTCACCCAGAGATCTAAGGTCTTAAATCTCTAAGCCCTGTAATTTCTCTGAAACATTGCCCTTCAAACCGGAACACAGTACTCTTTTGATTCACCAAATTGTGAAGGTGTCGCAAGGTGGTGTTGGGTTTCTGGTTCACAAACTCTCCGTAACAACGTTTTAGAAATCGCAAGTGTGTCTCCAAGGGTCGTGTACCTTGTGCTGAAGTTGACCGAGAGGTATACCCTCAAAATGGTCATGGTTTACGCGCCCTGTACCCTGATTCAGAGGTTAAAGTTTTGTATGAGGATATATTAAATGCCTTACATAACACCTACAAAGCCCACTTTAACGTTGTAATGAGGAATTTTAACGCCAAAGTGGGAGTAAGGACTTGCAGTGAATCCGTAGTAGGAGCCTATGGTTTGGGACGTAGGAATGACCAGGGCCAAATTCTGGTCGACTTCCTTGAAAAGGAAGGACTGTTTCTGATAATTCGTTCTACAGAAACAGCTTTAGAGGAGGTGGACTTGGCAAAACGCCGACGGACGGACGAAAAATGAGATTGACTTCATCATAACGGACAAACTGGTGTATATTAAGGGATGTCTCCGTGATCTCTATGTTTGCTACCGGAAGTGATCATAGGTTTGTGCGAGGCACCTGAATGGTAATGACAAGGTTGAACGCGTCCGTTTCATGAAGTCAACGCTCCGTCCGAACCTACTCTAAACCATAGTTGGATCTGAAACGTTCCAGCTAAAACTGGAGAACCGATTTGCTGCCTTGAAACTACAAATAGCGTTGACCAGAGGCTTGAAAGAGTGGTGGATGTTCTGCGAGATGAGGCACAACATTTTGCGAAATACAGCGCAAAGGCAGAAAGTCCAAACTTTCTGGGAGACCTTACTGCTCATGGAGGAACGACGCCATCCGCGTTAACTTCGTCAGAACAAGGAGCTCTTAGCAAGAGAGCTACCAAGCTTGTATGACGTGACCCCGATTAGCTAACACGCTCTTGATTGAAAAATCAATTGAGCCAAATCGGGGTCAAAAGTGTCAATCAAAACACTAGGTGGAAGCCACCTGACGAAGCTAACTACCTCGACGGGGAGAGTTGCTACATCCAAAGCGGATATTCTCTCAGAAGTGGAAGACTTTACAGCCAGCTGTACGCATCGCGTGCTCCTCATCTCCCACAAAACGAGGACAAAAGAGCCTCTGACTCGCCACTATACCAAAGAACTGCCGGAAATAAGTTTAGACGAAATCATGATGATCTTGGGCAACTTAAAATGGAAAAAGCCCGCAGGCAAGGACAGAATCACAACAGAGCTTTTAAAGGCAGGTGAGGCCCCACTTATAAAAGAGCTCCAAAAACTGTTTAATGGTGTCCTTTTCACCGGAGAACTCCACAGACATGGCACTTCGACAACGCGAATCGGTAAACGTGGTGTAGGACGCCCTGAGACTAGATGGAGTGACGATATACGAAAGACGGCTGGTGGCAGTTGGAAGCGTAAGACCGAGGATCGGGCTGAGTGGCGTATTATAGGGAGGCCTATGTCCAGCAGTGGACGAACACGGACTGATGATTATGATAATGATGATGACTCTTTGATTCGCTGGCTAACGCAGGATTCTAATTTTATGTAATGTCATTGCCTTGCTCGGTCGTTAACATTGAGCACGCGGTTAAAAAGCGACTTTGCGTTCTTAGGTGTAACAAACAGACATTTTTCAAATTGTGTCCTATGACACCATGGTATGTTATTTTCTCTGAAACGAAAAGTAATAAAATAAAATATTGTCGAGTCCAATCTCTTCGTTCGCGTAAGTGCGTATGTGTGAACGCCTCTTAGGCTTTGTATACCGGTGCCAGCACCGAGGCCCGCAGATAAGTTCAGTTTATTGCTCTTCGATATGACATTTTACTTTTTGGCAGTTAGCTGTTTTTAGCCTGAAGTTTAGTGTCATTCTGTTTTGGCTTATGTTTTTTTGTAATTTAATGCTACGCGGCGTATTCAGAATATTTCCTTAAACTAGCACAAAACAAAACTTTTATTTTGTCAAATCACATACATCGGCATGGATTTTTTAAGTAATAAACTTTCGCTTTGAACTCAAATTGGGATGATAACTAAGTATAAAAACATTATTAGTTCGTCAGGTAAATTTTATTACGATAGAAAAGTATAGAAAACGTTATTGTTGTTAGATGAAATTTTAAAAATCGACAACGATTACCTATATATCATCACGAAAAGGTTTCTAATATGAAATTGTATGACTTTAGCTAAACTTATAAATATAACTAGATGTCTGCCCGGCTTTCGCCCGTGGTACATTTTGTACCACTCATCGGGATCCCGTACAAATCCAACAGTAAAGAATGACTGAAATCGGTTCAGTCGTTCCTGATAATATCGCTTTCAAACAATAAACCTCTTCAGCTACCTGCTACGCCACCTGTCGAAATTGGCCGTTCATGAGCGACGCTCTTGTCGATTGAGTTCTTTCCATGTACTTCTACACTCCGCCTTCTCCTTGACTTCCTGATACGACACTACATTTATCTTCTCTTACTTCATTTGGTTCATGTAACTTCTCCTAGGTCTACCTCTTCCTCCTCCTTCTAATTTACCTCCCATTATTGTTCTAATGAAGTTGTCGTGTCGTATCAGATGTCCCAACATCTTCCCTCTTCTGTTTTCTATTGTTTCCATTAATGTTCTTTCTCCTCTACCCTCTTCAAAACTTCTTCATTGCTCTTCATTTCCTTCTAGCTGATTCTCTCTATTCTCCTCCAACACCACATTTCGAATGCCTCTAATCTTTCCCTATCTCCTTGAGTCATGGTCTACGTTTTGGTCGTACCGAATCATATTTAGAAACAAATTTGTTGGCAAAGGTTTAAATTCAATGACGCAATCTTAGCCGCTTGCTTGCCCGTGTCAACTAGTAGTTAACAAATCTCAAATGCTAAAATGCCCGTGTCAACTAGTAATTAACAAATCTCAAATGCTAAAATGCCCGTGTCAACTAGTAGTTAACAAATCTCAAATGCTAAAATGCCCGTGTCAACTAGTAGTTGACATGGCGTCACACTCAAAATGCCCGTGTCAACCTGTAGTTAACATGGCTCCCGCGGTCGAAAAAGTTTAATTTACTCGTCTTTATTCCTCTAGGGTTTAGTTTGTATTATTTATCTCGTTCTATGTTAAAGTTCCGTCATATTAATTCCAGTAGAGTATCTAAGCCATAGAAAAAGAAAAGAAATTAAAAAAAACCGTTCCTTGTCAATCTTGTTTAGTTTCAACAAACAAGTGACAGATAATACACGTAATCAAAGATTAAAACCCATATGTCATCGCTTCAATTTTAGAGGTACTTATGAGTTTTTAAAAGACGAGCTTTAAAACGCGCTATCTCAATTTCAACATACCATAACTCTTCACCAGAATCGTAAACGGAGAAACAAAAGATAACATTGTATAGCTAGTTTCATATTAAATGTAAAATATAACACTTTATAATCTTTCAAAACAAATTGATCCACAAGGAACGATTGCGTGAATCTCGACTCGCGCGCCGCAAGCGTAAAATCCGCGGGGGCAGCGAAGTGCAAGTATTTTTGCCGGGCATTTTGACCAGCAACGCTACAGGGGCGGGGCATAGTGCGTCGCGCGGTTTGCAGCGACAGGCAAGCGAGCGGTTATACATGCTGTTATGTCAAAGCACGCTACGAAAACTCTCAAAAGGAAAAATCCCGTTTTAGTTACAATCTTAATTCATGCTCCGCTTCTATTGATAGTAGCGTTATGTTCTATAGCCTATTATAGCCTATATATTACTGGATGTCCACCCGGCGTTGCCCGTGGTACATTATATAGTACTCATCAGGATCCCGTACATATACAACGGTGAAAGAATGATTGAAATCGGTTCAGTCATTCCGAGAATATCGCTTTCAAACAAAACACCTCTTCAGCTACCTGCTACGCCATCTGTCGGAAATTGGTTGTACCAACTCAGATTTAGAAAAAAAAAAGATTAGCAAAAGTTTTACATTCAAGAGGTATGTAATCTGTGATATTTAATGACGCAATCTTAGACACATGCTGTCATGTGTCATGTCAAAGCACAGAAACGTACGAAGACTCTCAAAGGAATATTTTTCCCGTTTTCTTACATTCTTGATTCATGCTCCGCTTATATTAATAGTACCGTTATTTTCTATAGCCTATAGCCTTCCTCGATAAATAGACTGTCCAATAGATAAATAATCTTTCAATCCGTGCCAGTACTTCCGAGATCCTAGCATTCAGACAAACAAACTCTTCAGCTTTATAATATGAATATAGATTTTAGACTATATTTTATCGCGGAAAATGACGGTAACTTGAACTACGTGGGCAACAACAGGGCGGTTCTAACCAGTAACCAGTATTTGTAGTGATAGGACACCTGGCAGAGTAGAGTACGCCTGGGGAAGTAACACGATTTTGCCAGTTGTTCTAGCGCCAAGCAATAATGTGCAAACATTACTGTGTTCCGGTTTGAAGGGCAGTGTTTCAGATAAATTACAGGGCTTGGAGATAAAACCTTAGATCTCTGAGTGACGAGTGCAGTGTAGTGCAGGTAATGATTTGTACTCTTCATGTTCTAATAGCTGCGTGTCATTGTGCTGTTATGTGGTGGGCATTGTTACTTACCATCTGTCTTATGTCCTGCTCGTATCGTCACTATTTTGTGTAAAAGAAGTCTAAGATGTCCTTTCGAGGCTCTAGACTCTAGACCAATATTGTACTAAATTTTATCAAACCAGTTGGCGTGAAAGCGTAACAGAGATAGGAGTTCCTGTCACATGCTCTAATATTATAAACGCTAATTTTATAACAATGAATGGATTTCTTGTTTGAATTCAGTACTTTTTCAACCAATAACTTCAAAACGGAATTGGATGAAATTGGGTTCGTAGAATGATATTGAGAAGAAAAAGCAGGAAGGCTTACCCCACCACCATGTGGGATATATAGCTAGGAAGAGAGAGAGAGATTTTTATTGGTCTTGCATAACACAGACTATGTTTTAACCCGGAAAAATAAAGCGAACGGAAAAGTAAAACCGCGGAGAATTGCTAGTTTATATTATATGTAAGGATTGAATAATCGAAGGCCACAGTTCCCACCGAGATGGCCCTCAAACTCACTAAAATGCGAGGCTCAGCGTGACTCACTCTTTTCCCTCTCTCAGTCGCCATGGAGGGGATAAGGGGGATCCAAATCACCTCAGTTTTATCATTAATCACGGTATAATGAAACTGATGAATCAGCGTCTGGCGATATTGTCGGCTTAAAATGTTTAATTCACAACATGACGAAGACTTTAATTTTATTAAAAATATAAAACTAAGATTCTTAAAGCTTGGGTATGTACCATGTCACGAGTATATTTATGAAATGTTGATGACTGAGTGGATTTTTCTCGACGTTTATTGATGCTTGCGCGCGTTTTATCGTAGGCCGCAACGGTGCCGTCGACTGATCTACTATGTACTGAGACAATCATAATATTATGTGCATGACTGGCCTCGTGGTTTAGTGGGTAGTAACTCTGTCTGCGAAACCAAATGTCGTGGGTTCGATTCTCACCTAGTGTAAATATTTGTGTGATGAATTCAAATATTTATACTGTGTCTGGGAGTTTTATAATAAGTATGTATTTAGAACTATATAAGTATAATATCTGCTATCTGGCGGCCATCTTACAAGGTTTGCTTAGTTTGAGGTCAGAAAGATGATGTTGTGTTTGTATATTGTCCACCAATATTTATTATCATTATATATTTATTATCTATACGCTGTAAGTGTAGGTATCGTTGACTTCAAAATTATTTTATTGAAAATAATTATGTAATTTGTGATTTTATTGGCCTACAATCAGGTACCTAAGTAGACTATATAGCCTTCCCAAAGAGTTGATATATGTCGTCACGGAGGTCTAATGCTATTCAGACGTAAAGGACTGGTACCTAATTGCTGGTTGTTCTTCGGGGATAAATAAATATGTGCCTTGGATATTCAAATGCGCCAGTGATGGGCCGTTTCTTGTGGGGTGGGCCAGAGTACGCGCCGCGGTGGGTTCGTGGAAGAAGCCGAAAGCTTCCCGACATTGCCGCCATAATTATGAGGCAAAAGAGGTTTCACTGTGGAGGTGTCAGTCAGTAGAGGAACCGTACTACTCATGGCATGGAGTCTGCGTTTCTTCCACTGAAAAAAAAACAGAATTTCTATTTGTCAAAAGCCACCATCATCCATAGCACACTAAATGTTCCCACTGCTGAGACTCGGGGCCTTCTCTCGCAGAGTTAAGGCCATAATCCCACACTGGCCCAATGCGGGTTGGTGGATGACACATGATTTCGAAAGATTCTAGGTACATGTCGGTTTCCTCGCGATGTTTTCCTTCACCGTTTTAAGTTAGCGGCCAAAAAGCCACTATACAAGATTGTTATAAAATAAACTACTAAACTTTACTACGTCCTATAAATTGGACTTTTTAACTGCCTGGTCTGTATGTATAAATCTGCTATATATCCTTTGAGACAGCTAACAATTTGAATACTTACTTAAAATTATTATATTATAGGTATAGAATGATAATAGGCATATGTAAAAAAAATCATAGGTAAAACCATAAACGGTACCTAGTGTATGAACATACCAGGAAGCCAAATTCAAATATGCTAAGTTACGGCCCCTGTCTTAAGACCCTATACTAGCTATTATTGAATTTGGGACCCCTTAAGAGTACCGCGATGTCAGCCAAGTGTGCCGCCTAGATTTACTCGAGTGTTGCTGTGGCGAGCACACTTAATATTATTTTAATTGCTGTTTTGAAGTATTTTACTTAGTAGTGTGGAAGCTATGGCAACATTTGGCTACATTCTTGAAATCGTTTTTAAGAATTGTCTGACTTATAAATAATCTGGTTTTAAAAACTGAAATTAATCTTTACTGAAAACTTTAAGGCTGCTCACGTTTACGTATTTAAGGCTGCTCACGTTTACGTATGCGTGTGTGCGTACGAATGCGTGTTGTGTAGGTGCAGCTGATCGTGTGTACTGAGTACGTTTGAGTACACTCTGAATTTGAAAGTTTTGTAATTTCAACTCATTATGAAATCATTTTTTTTTATAATTTAGAGTGACAAGACGAGCTGGACATGTACCTGACGGTAAGCAAAATGCCAGGCACATAACAGCACAATGACACGCAGCTATTGGAACATGAAAAGTCCAAATAATTACCTAGCACTGCACTGCGCTCGTCACCCAGATATCTAAAATATTATATCTGTAAGCCCTGTAACTTCTCTGTAAAATACACGGGTAATTCACGTTTAACAAAGTCAGTATGTGCTAAACGAGCTGCAAACCGCGCGCGCACTCTCCTTGAAAAAAGATCGCCGGACGCGGTCGAAACTTGAGTCGGACTGGACTGACTATATTAAACGTGAGTTACCCGTGTATTTATTTAAAATGTGTTATAATCACATTAGATTTCATACATTATGAAAACATTATACATCTATTACATTGTACAGACTTCTCGTGATCATGGACGTTGTAGCGCGAACAAAACGACAAGAGATAATAAAAAAACATTTTGTACACAACCCAAATAACATTTACTACTTTTGACCAAACCAAAACTGATACTAAATCTGTCAAATTTTTTCTACAGCAAACAAAGTTAAACAGGCAAAATCACTTCAAACTGAATGCCAAATTGTACAGGCGTTTTAACCTTCGCCTTTATTCTAGTAAGCAATAATATCAGCCCTAAACTTTTCAATTAATCCCTTAAGTCTAGTGCTCAGGCTTTAATATGAGGCTACGCAAAAACAGTTCATAGAAAACAAAAAAAATTTACTTAATATTCAAATAATTTTATTAGGTATATTAGTAATTAGGAAACAATACTTGAAGTATCCGTACATTAAACCTGTAAGACTTATAGGTTAACTAATATAATAAAATTAGTTGAAAATCAAGTTAATTTTGTTTGTTTTCTATGAACTATTTTGCGCGCTTTGCTTTGTTTTGTTCGCGCTACAAAGTTATACAGTGTAAGAGATGTAAGTGTGGCAAAACATTATTTGTAACTCGAAAAACTGCAGTGCCTTAGAAAAAACAAAATCAAAAAACACGAATTTCATATCGGCTCACCTCAATATATCAGTGAAAAAAAAAACGAAGTAGATATTTTGTTCAAATCATGCCTACAATACGCTATCTACTATGAAATCGACGTGGAAATTTTCAAACATGTTCACTACCCCTGACATATAAATCTGATGTAAATAATACAAAAAATAAATAGTACTTTGGTATAACGTAAAATTTTGTAAAACAATACTTGTTGTCTTGCAAAATTAGTTAATTATAACTAATATTGGATAACAATTTGTGATTTAAAAACGATATGAGGCTAAGAACCCACTCGGGAGCGTAGAAGCCTGAGCCGTGAGTTGTGCTTTCATTTTCTACATATTTTAAATCTGCATTCTACAGAAATTGCGCGCTCGCAACCGCGGCGGGCGTGGGTGGTAATTACTCCGTGAGTTTTAGCCAGAATCGACACTAGCTCATTTAGTGTTTTTAATAATATTTTAAGTACTATAATTGTTGTCCCTCTATTGGTTGTCTATAAATACTCTTAAGGCATTTGTTGTTTTTTTTTTTTTTTAACTATAATAGGTTCGCACTTGACCACCATCTCGCCTGATGTTAAGCGATGATGAGATCTACGATGGAGCGTGCTTACCTAGAAAAACCGATTCACTCTCGATTTGAAGACACCAAGATTGTAACCATCAGGAAACCCACCAGGCAACGCATTCCACAACCTAGACGTTCTTATCACAAACGTGGAGTCAAATCTTTCGTTCGCGTTTTGGAACATCAACCATGAAACGATGCCGCCCTTTGTGGAACGAGAATTCCGATAGAAGAAAGGGCAAGGTGGTATTAGATCATGCAGATCAGTTGCACACTCTCCGAAGTGTATCCGATAAAAACCGATAAGCTTAATAATAATTTGCTTATCGCATCAGATGACGTCTACCACCGCCTACCAAAAATCGAGTTAGCACAGAAGGAATAGTGGTCTGCCATTGTTATAAGTTTAAAAATAATCAATAATTATCCATAATCCAACGCAAAATGTACTCCAACTGCGTAGCCTCGTAGTACTCAAAACTGATCTTAAATCAAAACATTAGTACATTAGCTTATACTAAACTAATCTGAGGTGAGAACTAAGTATGTGTATTTTACACGCATTTACATTTAAGTTACAAATGTTTATTACTTTAATGTAAATTTTACCAATTTTTTTACGTAAAAATAAACCTAGACTAGCCATGTAACATTTTGTAAATTCTATAAACTAACAAGACGATTAACGAGTAAATATAGTTGTTATTGTATAGAATTTACAAATATAATATATGGTTAGTCTGATTTTTTTTTTTTTGCAGGATGTAAATCCTGCATCAATTTAGTTGAAAAATAATAAATCCGGCCGCTGAATTTTATTTGGTCACGTGGTCAAATTAATAACTAAGCGTCGGGAAAACGAGATAGCCTCGATTAAACTAATTCATTACAATGCCCACTAGTAGAATGTGTCAAGTCAAGATCAACAATTATTTTTACTTGTCCTTCTGATTTATACATTGCCAATGTAAAAGATTTAATTTAGAACTGGATTAAAATTAATATATACAATATTTACATATGTATAAAAGACAGAATAATATTATTATACCATACCATAAAAATAAAAATAAACACATTTATAAATTAAACATGCCGTCGAGATCACTACTGCGCGGCAGGGTACCCAGAATGCTGCCAGCGTTGCCTCTTTGAATAGCTAAACTCAGCTTTTGGGCAAAGTAAGCGCCAGCCCTGGGATCCCCTAAAGCGAGGACCAAATATCGGACGACCACAGGACGTCCATAGCTCCAATTAATTTACTAACTCGGCCACGGAAGTTAGGTTAAGTATGGCTTTTTAATTGAATTTATGAGAAAATTTAGATGCAAAAAAATTGATTGTCTGTAAATTCGGCTGGTTTACGGACATTTAACGTGACAACGTCATAACAAAACATTAATAGATGCGGCGCAAGCGTTTAATGAGCGTAACGGGACATAACGGGACACTTTTTCGTGCATGCAGTTGTCAGGTTGAAAATAGCTACGATGCTGAGTTATATTTGCAGTGGCTTACCTACGTATAAGAAAACGAATAGCTGAGATACTATTATTCAGAGGCGCGGCAACATCCAATGTTGCCAGCTAAGTAATTTAGAAGATGACTTATATTTTCTTAGGCGAATAATGCAATTTAAAAAAAACTAGTTTAATTAGCACTTGATTTAATAGAAAATTATTTAAATCAACGGATCCGCAGAAGAAATTTGACAATCTCTTGATACACTGCGCTTGTACCTGTTGTAAAAATAGTGGAATCAGAGAATAATAAAATTTAATTGTATACGGCAATATTTAACCCGTTTTCTGTCTTGTACATACATTATTTTGGATCATAATGTTGCCTGGAAGAGATCACTTTCAGCGATAACATTCGTCGCACTAGTTCTAAACTCTAAAAACCATCGTTAATACTTTCTGTGTACTCGTATTTTTATTTTGGTGTTTCAATATTTACTTATTGTTGTTGGTGTTTTGTCAAAATGGCAAAACATGATCCTTAATCTCCTTTTAATAAAATAACTGAATCGTTAGGAAAACAGAATGAGCTGATCAACTTTTTCTCCGTTTTATAAGTTAAAATTTTATAAATTCTCCCAGCAAAAGAAAGCAAAGCTAAAAATACTCAGTTCAGCTGTAAATAAATTCATATAAAATTCAGATTATTTTCGACCGGGTTCCTTTCCTTCCTTCGATATTCCGGCAGGATCCCCGGGATTCGAGATCCGTTACCTCGGCCACCTGAGCGAAACAATTTGTTTACTGCG
This sequence comes from Ectropis grisescens, assembly GCA_017562165.1. Classification (NCBI taxonomy): domain Eukaryota; kingdom Metazoa; phylum Arthropoda; class Insecta; order Lepidoptera; family Geometridae; genus Ectropis; species Ectropis grisescens. The sequence goes on along the minus strand of CM029781.1, from coordinate 30,251,039 downwards.
AGCTATATTTGACAGCCGAGAGACGTTTACGAGGTAGTTGAACTTTTTAAATTAAAAGTTTGAGAAATTATTCGGCAATTTGCATTTTTAATGAAGTAGAAAATAATAAAATGTCTATTGATGAAATGAAAAACGAAAGCATTTTGTAAGGAAATTTTAAGAAAATATTTTTTTAGGATTAGGTACTTACAAAAATCTAAAGCCTTGGTGAGCTAAACGTGCTTTTTATAATCGTGAGATAGTAGGTTCAAATCCCGCTAACATTTGAGTTTTTCCAAATGCTTTTAAGCTATTGGATAGCTTTTATCGCGGGCCTCTCTTTCTTATGCTCACAAGAAAGAGGGATGGAAGACCGTAACGCCGTCCTCCCCACTCGGTCATTCGACTTTGAATCTTATTTGTATTAGCTTTACAGACTAAATGCTCTTAGCTGTCGAAGACTGACTAGATTGTATACTTTTTTGCATTTTTTTTATGGTAAACAAATGTCACTCTTCAAAATTAAAGCATATCCGAAAAATTGTTAACATCACTATTGCTTATGTTGATAAAAATGCATGCAACATGCAATAGCTTTACCGCGGCAGTCTCCGAGTGCCACACTTCTTTTTTTATTTAACTTGTGTGTCTATCTCCACTACTGATTTCAAATATTTTTGAAGGTCATGCGACATCCGCGAACCCACACTGGGAAAGTGTGGTGTTGATTGTGACCTTCTCTCTTCTCGCAAGAGAAGGCTTCAAGTCCCAGCAGAAAGAACATTTAGTGGGTTCCTTATGCTTATAATAAAAAATGGCTTTTATTCTTATTACAAAACTTTTAACGCATCGCTGTTTCTTCATCTAACAGACCTATTTGGAGTTGCATAGTGTTTTAAGATTAAACAATTCTTCATATAGTATGGTATAGTTTGAAGACTCTTTGAAGAGTTCACCTTGGTAAGAAATGCACTTCTATCGCCAAGCAGTATAATTACATTACATGTTCCAGTTTGCAAATCAAAAGGTGTCACGAAAAAATCAGATCTCTAAATGACGCCCGTACTGTGTCACGGATCATGTGTACTATTGAAACTTGGTAAGTAGATGTAATCTGTGAACCGCATTAAGATTTTGATACAAAAAGTAGAAAGAAACAATATTTTTTAGGAGTGTCGCATACATAGAACTGAAATTAATTTTTTTTTTGATCAAAACCATATTTGTGGGTTATCTATGAATAGGGCATATAAAATTATATTAAGGTTTCTTACATATTTTTTTTTCTAAACTGAAGAACTAAAGAAGTTTGCGCGAGGGACTCTTCCAAAGTGAAAAAAAGTGACCCCCCCCTGTAACTTTTAAAATAAGAGAATGACAAAACTAAAAAAAATGTATGATGGACGTTATTATGATATCTAGTAAGTAGTTTTATTTGAATACGTCATAAATTGACTATTGTTAGGACACTGAATAAAGTAACAACGAAGTACAAGAACTTTTGTATTATGTTACTTGCTGCTGAAGGCTTCCCTTCATGGGCGAGCCCGACTCGCACTTGACCACTTTTATTTAAAGCTAGATTATAAATGGAAAGTGATTTACCAGCATTGTTTTCTAATAAAATAAAATTAGGATTTTTGTTTGTTAAATTAAAAATACATAGCTGTTTACCAGTTTAACTACCTAATAACGCATAGGCTATTTTTACCAAGAAAAATATAACGGAATCGCGAACTACGCTAGTAAAATCGCGGGGCTTTACTAGTATAAAATATATCAAACTGATGGAATAAAATAAATTCTCAGCTTGTTACCTAGTTTCACACTTCAGAGGCGTTGTTTCAAACTATAAAACGACCAAGTTTATTGTGCGAATTAAATGTAGGACTTTATTGTGCAATTTCCTTTGTACAAGATCTTTATGATATTAATATAAGGTCTATTCACTGAAAGTCACTATTGCAAAGTGGTAATTATTTTGTTTGTATGGAATTTTTTTACGCCTCATCAAAAAATTCATAAGAGTGGCAGTAGAGGGAACCTCACACATAATATGGCGTTGTTTAATGGATAGCTCATTGTGCATAACACTGACATCGTTTTGATAGTCCAAAAATTAGAACGAAGAGGTTTGCCTCCTTATTCGTAATATAATATTATAAACTTGGGAACGCGTTGTCTGAGTGGTTATTTCCTATTAAATAAATAAATATTGGTGAACAATTCACACACAACACCATCTGACGCCAAACTAAGCAAAGCTTCTAATATGGCGGCCAGATAGCTGATATAATACTTATGTAGTTGTAACTACCTACTTATTATGCATAGAAACACCCAGACACAGTGCAAATATTTGAATTCATCACACAAATATTTGCACTAAGTGGTAATCGAACCCACGACCCTCGTTAGGCAGAATTACTACCCACTGAGCCACGAGGCCAGTCAGTATTACACATTTTATAACTTAGGTATCTTCTAATCTAGAGTTAATTGGATTCTACATTAGCGTTCCATCGTGAACTGCATCAAGTTCAAATCATTAGATACAGTATATAAGTAAGATAATTTCGAAAAAAAATAGGCGATAAAATGGGAAACAGTTGAGGAACAATATCAACACCTTTCAGTAGGTAAATCTTCCATTAATAATATACGAGGCACTTCTTGACAAGGCCACTTTCGCGCAAAGTTATCTATTCAACTACGCCTTGACAAAGTTAGGCGCGTGAGAATTTCCAGGGAAAGTTGGCTAGATAGAAGAGTTTGGGAAAGGTAAACTTGTAAGTGAAATTTTGTATAAACACATATTCTACACTACATTCGATTACTTACAAATAAAACGAAGGATGTGGTAAGAAGAAGAAGTTTTACCGCCCATGCTGTTTACAAACAGCCGTTATAGTTCAAGCATGAGGTTATGTTAGTATCTCATCTGCATCTCTGCGTTTTTTCCAAGCGAAGATTGCAGATGGACAAGTTTTTATATCACCACTGTCTTTAGCGGTGAAGATAACTTAGTGAAAAAACAAGCATTCAGCTGCAATGAAAATAATATACCTAATCATGTTTGTCATCCTGCACTTGGCAAGCGTAGTGGATTATGACCTTGTTACAGAAAGCCCCGAGTCTTAGCAATGAAAGCATAAAGTAGGCTACTTATGATTAATTTACAGTAATTTTGCGGATTCGAAAATTACTGCCTATAGTTTTAAACAAATAACAAACACTTATTTTCTTTACACTTTTCTCAGATTGGGAATCGTATCCATGACCTACAGCTCTGTGGGTAGATTTGCAACCAATTATTGAGACGAGTCGAACACACAACTGGTTGAATAGCTTAAAACCATGTCATCTTCATCTCACAAGTCTTTAACTTTTATCATCACTCAATTTTCTCACATACAATGTATACGGTGTAGGGTAAGGGTCTCGTAACTTCTTCAGCCCAAACTTAGGTAGACAAGAAAGGTCACTTGAAGCAGTTGAAGCCAAGACCACTATTATGGCTCTCTTAATAAAAACAAAAATGAGTCAACACGGCAAAATTACATTTGCACTACATTTTTGCATCAATCAGTTCCGTTCCAAAACTCATTGGTCCCCATTTTTACACAGATTTCAAGCCTTACAAACGTGATCGCCTCGGCATCGACTGTTGTTCTAGAACCTTCGATATAATAATAGAAGCATCAATCCGGGTAGTCGTTAATTAGCAAAGTTTGCACGAGGCGCGCGCGAAGTCGGAAGCAATTTGTTCCGGACCGGGCAGGGTGTGGAGTGCGGAGTTTTAAACTCTTCCGTTTTGTTCGATAGGTTCTAGACTTTGTAACGTTAAATATTATTATTTATTTATACATAACAAATATTTGAAATACTTGTACATATTAAGGGTTTAATATGTACAAGTATTTCAAATATTAATTAAAAAATTATATAAACCCTGCATTAAGGGTGTAGCAAATAATGGTTTTTGCTTAAATCTAATCTTAATTATGTATATTATCTAGACACGTTACAAATTACTTTTAATATTTAGTTAGTATTAGGTACATTGTATGTTGTATGTATTTATAAATATTATAGGAATTTAAATATTAGACAATACACTTAATATTAAACAATATAATTTCTAGTAAATTAGCCATAGTCTCAATAACACAAATAAGTAAAGTTAGGCGTACTTTTTATAGTTTGAAAAAAAATCATTTAGGTCATAATAACATTTTTGTATTAAGAAGTGGCGAAGTTTATTTATTGAAACAGTCTAATAAACCTATGCCTTCATGTGTAGTAGAAAGACATGGTTTTTTTTATCTCCAGCATTTCATGAAAATATTAGTTTGTCATGTTTAGTTTATTTACAGCAGATAAGTTTCAGCGTACATAATAATGCTCACTAGTTTGTGGATAGCATACTGTTTTTTTCTCTCAATAACGGCAAATATGGGCGAAATTAAGTGAATAGTGAATTGTCGGTTATATTATGTTGCTCTTCACTTGTTTTGTTTTGCAATGAATTTTAGTTAGTCTATGAGTTTGATTTTGTTATTTCATTTTGGCTTATAACATAATTATTTTTAGTGACATAAGAGTATATTTTAATAAGAGCTGCAACCATACATGAAAAATCGAAACATTTTTTAATTTTTTTTAACAATAAAAATTTATTGGCTTTCGCTTCGCACAGCAGAGATCTATTTTGTTGGTAGTTCATGTTCATATTTTATAATCAAATTGATTGAATTATATTAATTAGCTTTTGTATATTGAATTATTGATTGAGTAAGTATCTTGCCTATGAAAAGCATGACTACGTTTATACTCGTATCATAAAAAAAGGGATAACCACCGCTATCTTGCTCCTAGCTTCTGTGCTGGCAGTTTTTTTAAACTTTTAGAGGTTTACACGTGACCGCCAACTCGCCTGATATTAAATGACGAGACCCGGCCTCCGATGGATCGGTACGACGCAATATCTAATATTAGCAAATTTTATATATCTAGTTTTGCTACACTCGCAACGGCTCGCGATTTAACCCGCGTAAATCACGTTCTTCGTTATTTTCGGAATAAACGTTGCCTATGCGTTCTTCCAGATTATAATCTAACTGTGTTTCAAATTTTGGCTCGTTTCTTGTAGACTTTGTGACGTGATTGAGTAAATAAATTGACATTTATAATATTATAACAGGATTTAACTTATACAAATACAAATACAATACAAATACAAAAATCTTTATTGCTGTTTGTAGGTGAGATAAGATGATACAAAACATTTTAAAAGTTGCCCCATACAAACTGGCCTCTGCGAGAGGCATGCAATATGTCTGGCAAGACAATTTGTTAGTAATTTATAAATAAAAAATTAATTAAATAATAGTCAGCTGATTAAAGTCTTCTTCTTCCTCATCTTCTATTAATTTCTGGTTTTATTTATGTCATCTGATTCTTCATCTTAGATTAATTTCTGGCTTCTATTTGGTTGTGATATATATTTGTGTGAGATAAATGTTTGGTGAGCACAATTTCGCCAACATCTTGTGTTTCATCAGGATATTGTCTTGTGTTTTTGAGTTTGATCAATATATCCATCCAGGGTCTAAGGTCTTGCATTAGTAGATCTTGCAGTTCATCCATGTGAGGAATGTCAAAGAATGTATAAAGTGTGATAAATGTATATAATCAAAAATGTCGTTAATTATCGTTAATTATAATATTCATGTAAATACTCAAAGAATGTCAAAATGTAATACAGTACAAACTAATTCATCATTATACAATATATCTTATATGGTCTTATGTCAGTTGACTGTCAAATTTCATCATGGAATAATAATATCTATTGAGATATTAATGGAATAAGGTTTAAAGATTGTAAAATTTCATGTTAAACAATGTCTAAAATATTAGTATTCCAATTAATTTCCTTATCGTTTAAAAATTCAGTTACAGTATAATAGCATTTGTGTATCAGCACTTTTTTTAGTTTACTTTTGAACATTGTTATGTTAAGTTCTTATATTCTTATTCTTCTTATATTCAAACAAATAAACAAAATGGAAGAAATAATAATCATCATGTAACATGACATGAAAAACATTACTAGTGAAGTAGCAACCTCATACTCAAAAAACAATCTCACGCTCTCGTACAGAGAGTTCACAATTGTTTCACAACCATTAAATAAATCTTGGCAGAGTCCGCCTGGGGAAGTACCACACCTTTGCCAGTTATTCTACCGCCAAGCAGTAATGTGCAAACATTACTGTGTTCCGGTTTGAAGGGCAATGTTTCCAGAGAAATTACAGGGCTTAGAGATATAAGATCTTAGATCTCTGGGTGACGAGCGCAGTGCAGTGCTAGGTAATGATTTGGACTCTTCATGTTCCAATAGCTGCGTGTCACTGTGCTGTTATGTGTCAGGCATGTTGCTTACCATCAGGCACATGTCCTGATCGTCTCGTCACTCTTTATTTAAAAAAAAAAAAAAAATATTTCCATCAACGAACATAATCGCGTAGACATGTCTGTCGTTCGAAACTTCTTTATAATAATAGAAGCATCAATCAGGGTAGTCGCTAATTAGCAAAGTTTGCACGAGCTGCGAGTAAAGTCGGAAGCAATTTGTTTCCGAGTGGAGGATCTATCTTCGCATTAAATTGTTTATGTCATTGTTATTGCTCTCTCTTACATGTTGACCGTTATAGAAGAGAGACAGCAATACCATAAGTTAAAGCTATTGAGTTATTATGTAAAACCGGAGAAATGTGTTTTCTTGTCTAACCTTTGAGACAAAATGCTACTCAATGTATCAGGAGTCATATTTGTAGTGATGAATGTGATATAATTATGAATAAATGTGACAAATTATTGTGGCCCCATAATTTTAGCTGTAATATGAGGTCAGATCTCTTTGGTATGTTAAGTTGTTATTGTGTGCACTTACCATGAGGTGTGTGATCTAATACAGTTGCTTGAAAACGATTTGCAATCGCTTAGATTCCGTCAAAATTATCTTCATCGTATTATGCATCATTATAGTCCAAGATCCCAGAGCCGCCAGACATCACCGTTTTGCTTATCATACGCTTTAAAACTATATCATTTAAAGCGTCTGTTAAGCAAAACGGCCGACGGAAAGTGTCTTGGAGTATTGTAGCCTTATTTTTAAAGATATTGCCTATAAAATACGTGAAAATCAGTTGTCAGAAAATACGTAAAGTTATGTATCTTCTGGACCTCATATCTCAAAATTGGCCATCTAAGTAAGTTAGCGGGTAAGCATGTGTTTTAGTACGTACTAACTCTACTCAATCGTCCACATTTCATCCATCAGAAAATACGTGATTTCTGACGGCCCTGCGATCTTACTCTATTAGCTGCAGAACTGATATTTTTAACATTATTATAGTTTTAGTTCGGTAGCATGTTTCCAAATTAAAATCTGTTCGATTTATTGGGAAAATGTATCGGTTGGACCTGAATTTTAGTGATTAATGGTCTGATAATAATGTATGCGGTGTTTGGTCTAGGAAATATTATAGCCGTAGTTATCTGCCTGAGGAAATAACAGAAGGAGAGCATAAATTTCTTTGTTCTTAGCATTCCACTTAGGTATACTATTACACATTAAAATACTAACGTGTAATTGCAATATTATTCTAAGATAATTAAATCGCAATAAATTATATCTGTGTAATGATTTCAATATTAACCGAGCATATTAAACCTATACCAAGAAGCAGTTTGGTCGCAACCGACAGAAGCGTCTGCTAATTTCCACCACTTCAACTATTAACTTGGAATGAAACATTCACCGTGGCATCAACTCAGTAAGTACATAATTGCAAAACTTGAGCGGGGTCCATCGTTCGTCAGATCACCTGTGCTGTACAACTTACACCGCAACATTGAACTTTGTGGAACTGTAATAAGGTTTGTAGCTAAACCCAGAATCGGTTCGTAATAAGAGTTCTCAGTGAGGACCCTCGTTGGAAATTATTGTACCTCTCTGGAAGTTGCAGGTTTGTTAGTTCAATTAGTGTGAAAGATTGGAAGGAACAAATCTGGACAGATTTACTTGACAAAAATGTTATCTGTACATAGTTGTTTATTGTCCCAAAAACGTTTAATCGTAAACTACATAGGTTAGCAACTTGAACGAAGAGGTATGATTCTAGAATATAAGAGGTTTTGAATAAAAATAAAAGAAATAAAAGTTGTATTCCCTGAAGGTCAAAATATTGGTGTCTTCAAATTGAGAGAGAACCAGTTTCTTTTATGTTTAGATTTCATCATAGACCGCATCGTCGCTTAGCATCATTATTGTTGGGTAGACTCAACTGTTACTGTGTACATAACTCTATTGATTTACGAAATATATGGGCACTGAACTAAAAAAGTAAATTAAACTAAAATACAGTGTCTTAGCATACACAACCCACTAAATATTTTGTCATCTTGCTTGATCCATAAGCGATGATGCGGTCTCCAATGGAACGGACTCACTTAGAAGCAACCAATCTACTCCCGATCCATGACATACCAAAGAGATTGAAAGAGACACGAAAATTGCAACTATCGAAAAAAACCGTGACCACTCAGTAAACGCAATTCACAACGTATACGTTTATATGTAGTGCAGTTTTTGTTACAAAATAGTTTGACCGTCTGTAGTGGTAGGACTCTTGGCAGAGTCCGCCTGGAGAAGCACCACACCTTTGCCAGTTATTCTACCGCCAAGCAGTAATGTGCAAACATTACTGTGTTCCGGTTTAAAGGGCAATGTTTCCAGAGAAATTACAGGGCTTAGATAAACATCTTAGATCTCTGGGTGATGAGCGCAGTGGAGTGCTAGGTAATGATTTGGACTTTTCATGTTCCAATAGCTTCGTGTCACTGTGCTGTTATGTGGCAGGCATGTCGGTTACCATCAGGCGCATGTCCTGCTCGTCTCGTCACTTTTTATAAAAAAAAAAAGAAATACATTTGGAACTGACGATGTCGCTCAGTACAACAAAATATCAAAGGGCCATTAATAAATCTGAAATCTAATCAAGACTGGTGTTGGATTTCAGTGAACAATTGAGATTTTCAAGTTAGTGAAACATAATTATTTCCCGATGGTTTAGCTTTTCACGCCAACTCAGAAACATGGCTTCGATAATTGACAAGCAATTGCGTTTTCATTATAAGTGAATAAATATATAAAAATAAAAATATATATCCATGTAAATATATATAAGTGCATAATTATTTAGTTTTTACAATTTTAGTAACAATGAGAGTTGTTTTTTTCTGAAAATACCCGACAACTGACCAACACTTGGAAATAAACCTTAAAAAACTATAATTTGTAAAACCACTTTGTAAAATGGTTTTACAAATTATATTAAAAAAATTTCAAATCCAACATAAAACTATATCAAAAAAAAAACAAGAAAATATACTAACTTTAGTTCGTTTTATTGTTCAAAAACTTGGCTTCAAAACACTCCCTAAACTAATATAGAGAAACTAAAAATTCCCTATCCACCGCACCAGTATTTCACGTAAATAATTTTACATCAACTTACCGCATAAATTTAACTTTCTCCCAACAATTCGGGGAGTTGCCGGCTCCCAAACTGTCACCCTTCAGTATTATTATATTTGGTGTTATTGTGCTTATTGTGCGTCAATATTTATCTCTGGCACCGAAGCTTTTAGGGCCATAATCCTTTGGCAAAAGTTTTGGCTGTCGCCTGAAATGGGAGATAGTAAAAGCCGGTTAATTGATTGCTTGGAAATTTTAGACGAGGAGACTATGCCAAATTTATCTACACCTAAAATATTTTTTATATTTTTAAAACATAAAACACCAAAATGCTAATGGGTATTGGTATGGTAGGTAGGTAGGTAAGTAGATAGGGTAGGTAGGTATGAGTATGGGTATTCTATTACTCTATAGATATAAATAAATCAATTTACAATTACAAACTACAGTACAAAAAAAACGAAAAACAAAATCAAATATTTATTTCAGAGAATAAAGTTTTTTACGCAAAAAATATCGTGGTGTTTGTTCAAGATTAGAAAAATAAAACAAAACAGCTGATCACATCTAAACGGCTTCACAAATTTCAAACAACATTTTTTTATTCGAAAGTCAAATTTAACCACAAATTTCGTGAGTTTTAGCCAAAATATGAGAAAAATAATTTTATTTTTATGTCCTAATTATAATGTCATACATAATAATATGTAACAATATATTTTGCAATAAAACAGTTTTCATTGTCCAGTTAATTTATCTGACATCGTCTCCTCCACTATTGCGAGTAAAATGAAGTGCGAACACGAAAGGATCCTAATGCGTGCGAAAGTACGATAAGTACTTTTAACTCGTTCAACATCGCGTCAATAATGTGTTTGAGTGTATGTACGGAGGCACAAGCTAACTCCCAATCTAAACTAGGGGTGTTGTAGGCCTGAAATATCTGTTTATATTTTCATTTGTTTTGGTGGACCAGATAGTAACTGTAATTATGGATTTTTTATAATATTATAATAATTCTTTCGTTGTCAATGAATTGTAAAAATACGCCCTTTAGGCATAAATACACTTACTTACAGTTTTATTACTACACTTGAATGCACTTGTCCGCCATCTTGTTTGATGCTAAGTAACGATGCGTCTATGAAGAGCGTACTTACTTCGAAGAAAACAATTAGTTTTTGCTTTGAATACATAAAAATTGTCTCTATCGGGAAACAACCCACAGGTGACACATTCCACAGCCTAAATTATCTTAGTTAGTTAAAAACTTCTTCATTTGAGTCTTTGGAACTTGAACCATGAAACGATGTCACTTTTAAGTATTTCGAGCAGCCCGTTTCAATAATTTTTGATGGTTTAAGATTATGCAGAACAGGTCAGGTCAGCACACTATTCGAAATATATCCGATAAAAGCCATTACCGACGACAAACAGTTATTTATTCTGTATTAGTAGTATAAATTCAGAATGCTTACTCTCATTTTATTTTCAGTTAAAATAAACACAAAAAAGTTGACAGGAACTGCCAATAGAAGTGAAAACTTGTAACTAAGAACTACTTTCAGCATAACTCAGCTTACTTTGGTAACTACGCGGGAGAAACCGGAGGGCGTGGCTATGAGCATGACCCGTGAGTATGACCATATAGAAATGCGTCAGCCAATGGGAAATGCTGATGCATTTCTAGATACCCAATGGCCATGGTCCCGAGTTTACCCGAAGATTTCCTATCATTTCCGACTGTGACACTAGAATTAAATTCACAGCACACGAAAAGTCTGTAGTGGCGCGCCAAAAGAAGTTTTTTTTCAAAGATCAACAAAACAAACGGTTCAAAACCGGTAAAGCAAAGATACTAAGAAAAACATATACGGCAGAATAAATCGAGAAACCTTCCCCATTTTTAAAGTCGATTAAAATGTATCCAAAAACATCTCTGTTGGCTAATTTTTACAACGGCTCAGGAAACCTTGTTATAATATTAAAACCTCAACAACATAGGCTTAAACGTTGAGTAGAGACCTTTACAAGAACACAGTAAATTCATGTTTTACAAAGTTAATTAGCTTATCCCTAACAGGTATTCGGGATCAAGTCTCAGTATTAAAATTAGGCTTTTAGAGTATTTTAACAGAATATTAAATGCTTCATATTTCATTTAAAAGGGTATTATAATCGTTATCATAATGTATTTTACTGTAATGCTTAGAAGTATTTGCAGTATTTATTGTATTGCTGTATTAGAGTACCTGAAATAAGCACAATTTTGTTATTTAAAGTTAATTACAATTGTAATGATATAAATATATGATATTTTTTATTTAAAGTTATTCCGATTTCAGAGGACAATCAAACTAATTTTACACTTTAATCTACAAGAATAACCCTGTAGTGCTTACTGTAAATACTATTATGAGTTTGATTTTAATTATTTGTTTATACATTTTGTCTTAATGTTGTTCATTTAACCTTTGTTGTGTTTTGTAAAGTTTTCTGTCTTATTAATTTGAAATTTGGCTAGTTAATTGTTTCACAATGTATATGTACTTATCTGTTGTGTTATATGTTTAATATTATTATTTTCATACTATTTCACGATAAAAACCAAAAACAAACCATATTAACTATTTTTAAACAAATGTTGTTTCTAGGCCCACATAGTGTGTAATCTAATACAGTTCTATACAGTATACTTTTACGTTATAGTTTGTCTTTACTTTCTGTTTTGTGTGCTCATTGAATGAATAAAAATAAATATAATATACTAACACTGCACCGCCAAATGGTTTCACCCAATGGTTTAGTAGTGGTAGGACTCTTAGCAGAGTCCGCCTGGGAAAGTACCACACCTTTGCCAGTAATTCTACCACAAAGCCGAATGTGCAAACATTGCTGTGTTCCGGTTTGAAGGGCAATGTTTTCAGAGAAATTATAGGGCTTAGAGATATAATATCTAAAATCTTTGGGTGACATCAGTGCAGTGCCAGGTAATAATTTGGACTCTTCATGTTCCGATAGCTGCGTCTCACTATGCTGTTATATGGCAGACATGTTGCTTACCATCAGGCACACTCATGTCCTGCTCGTCTCATCACTATATACTATGAAAATACAAATTTTTTCATCTGGACTTGGAAAATATTCATAAAGATTTAGAAAGATAAATTATAAAGATAAAGAAAAGATTTGAAACTACTAAATTCAGATGTAATCGGCCCTATCTGAAACCCTAGACCAGTTTCTTTTCACGTACCAGCATATGAAGACCTGCACCTTCTACCGCCTAACTAAATCGGCTTTCGCTTTGCTATTGCGGTCTCTATCATATCAAGCGGAAAGAACAGAGAGAAAAATATCAAGACATTTTTCGTTCGGCGGTAGACTCCCCGTTCTTACAAAAGAAAGAGCTACATTATCTGTGGCCAAGATCTCAGGGTATATGCTATAGTCCGCGCCACCAATGAAGTCCGATGACGGAATTGTGGAACTATGTATCTTTAGGAGTAACGTTCCTCAATCATTGGAGAATTCGACAATGGCGCCAATCATTTATGGTCTTGAGTGGTGGCGCGAAATCTACACCTCATTTTAATTCCCCGTTCGTGTTACTTGAATTTTATACTTCATTTCAACACTGACTGTTCCCTCAAGGACCATGTACTCGAGGTCGTAGATGTAGTTGGCTAGAGAACTGAAACGCTATCTATAATTCCTGTCAATAGAACTAAGCTTTATAAAGCTTTGAGAAGTTCACAAGAAAGTGACGTTGAAATCAGGTTACTTAATACACTAAGAGTGATGCAAGATTTTCTTTAGCGACACATATCGACATTCAGTCTATACAAGAACAAAATTAAAAATTTTGAATAACCCCCGACTGTCTCGGAATTGTTATCTGTACAACATTCTACTAGTCAAGCCCTTTCATTTCATACCCATATTAAGGGAGTTGTGAAAAAAGAAATGTATTTCGCCATTTTGTGGTAGCGGCCATCTTGGATTTGAAATTTGTCATAGTGCAAAATATTCTACTAGTTAAGTCCTTTCGTTTGATACCCATATTTAGATAGTAGTGAAAAAAATAATGTAATTCGCCATTGTGTGGTGGTGGCCATCTTGGATTTGAAATTTGTCATAGTGAAAAGTATTCTACTAGTCAAGACCTTTAATTTGATACCCATGTTGAGGTACGCCATTTTGTGGAGGTGGCCATCTTGAATCGATATTAACCAAATATAGCTAAAAACATCCGCACGGATATTAATTTTCAAATAAAAAAAAAATTGGTTGCCTGTAAAGTCGGTATACGGGCGAAAGTTTTACGTGACAACGACTTTGAGTGGTAAAATAATTTTACGCAAGGGACGCGTGCATTTCACTTTTTATGTCTGTCTCTCTCACTCTTAGGCGGGCTAACCATGCCCGAGTGGAAGGGACGCGTGCCTCTCACTCGCTCTCGTTGTGAGCCCATAACGTGAACGGAGCGTAACGCAGTTTCTTTTTTTTTTTTACTATAATAGGTTCGCACTTGACCACCATCTCGCCTGATGTTAAGCGATGATGAGATCTACGATGGGGCGTGCTTACCTAGAAAAAACCAATTCACTCAATATTCACCGATACCAAGATTGTAACCATCAGGAAAAACCCACTCAGGCAACGCATTCCACAACCTAGACGTTCTTATCACAAACGTGGAGTCAAATCTCTTCGTTCGCGTTTTTGGAACATCAACCATGAAACGATGCCGCCCTTTTGTGGAACGAGAATTCCGATAGAAGAAAGGGCAAGGTGGTATTAGATCATGCAGATCAGTTGCACACTCTCCGAAGTGTGCAACTTCTTGAAGTGTCACCCGGCAAACCAATTTATAAGACGTTGTCACGTCAAAAAACGCATCGAAATCGACCCATCCGTTTGAGCTCTACGGTGCCACAGACAGACACACACACAGACAGACAGAAAAATATCGACGTCAAACTTATAACACCCCTTTTTTTGGTCGGGGGTTAAAAACCATCTACACACGAGCCCTTAAATCAGAGGAAATAACATAAAAGTAGTGGGGAGGAGCCTACATCGCACCATATGATTGGTGATTTATGGTGCCATGTTGGGTCCTCCTCACTAGTTTTACGTAATTTTCTCTGATTTTAGGGCTCGTGTGTAGAGGGTTTTATAGACTGAACTAGGTTTAGTGACGATAAAGAATTTTGCACCACTATTAGAGCAGGTTTGAAGGTCGAAACGATATGCTATCGCAACTACCACTCGTAGTCTGGAACAAATGGCTGTAAACACAGAAATCTATACTAATATTATAAAGCTAAAGAGTTTGTTTGTTTGAACGCTAGGATCTCGGGAAGTACTGGCCCGGATTGAAAGATTATTTATCTATTGGATAGTCCATTTATGGAGGAAGGCTTTAGGTTATAGAAAATAACGCTACTATTAATAGAAGCGGAGCATGAATCAAGAATGTAACAAAATCGGGGAAAAATATTCCTTTTTGAGAGTCTTCGTACGTTTCGTGCTTTGACATGACGCATGACAGCATGTGTCTATGATTGCGTCATTGAATATCACAGATTACATACCTCTTGAATATAAAACCTTAGCCAATCATTTTTTTTTTCTAAATCTAAGTTGGTACAACCAATTCCCGACAGATGGCGTAGCATGTAGCTGAAGAGGTGCTTTGTTTGAAAACGATATTCTCAGGAATGGCTGAACCGATTTCAGTCATTCTTTCACCGTTGTATATGTACGGGATCCTGACGAGTATTATATAATGTACCACGGGCAACGCCGGGGCGAACATCTAGTAAATTAATAAAATGAAGCTTACGAAGTACAGTGCTAAGATTACGGAGCTGTCATTTGCTAATACCGTCTATAGTATGGTTTGATATGATCATGACTACAATGCATAGAAATCTAAATAGTGGCTTATCTATACTAATATTATTAAGCTGGATAGCTAGTTTGGGAAGTACCACACCTTTGCCAGTTATTCTACCGCCAAGTAGTCATTTGCAAACATTACTGTGATCCGGTTTGAAGGGCAATGTTTCCAGAGAACTTACAGGGCTCAGAGATATAACATATTAGATCTCTGGGTGACGAGCGCAGTACAGTACTAGGTAATGATTTCGACTCTTCATGTTACAATAGCTGCGTGTCACTGTGATGTTATATGGCAGGCGTGTTGCTTACCATCAGGAACATGTCCTGCTCGTCTCGTCACTCCTTATTTAAAATAAAAAACTACTAGACTGATTTCAAAAACTCTTTCACCTATATAATTTGTAGGTTCCACGAGCGAAGCCGGGGTGGACTCACGAGATTTTTCTGGTGCAACGTCACAGTGTTATGATAATATGACGACATGATGTCGCAGTGGCGACATCACGGCGACACGTTGTCTGTCGCTACGTACAGTCAGCTACAAATTTATACGTAAGCAGAATTTTACTATCACTTTAAAACGCTCCACACACGAGTCCTAAAATAAGAGGAAATTACGTATAAGTAGCGGGGCGGAGCCTACATTGCACCATAAATCACCAATCATATCTTACATCGCACCATATGATTGGTGATTTATGGTGCGGTGTAGGCTCCGCCCCACTACTTTTACGTCATTTCCTCTGATTTTAAGACTCGTGTGTAGAGCGTTTAACATCTACTGTTTATCGAGCTACCATCAAACTCCGAATTTGAGTCACGCATGACACGTTATCGAATAACGTTAGTAATTACGTTAGCTCAATAGAGATTAAATTGTTTCGCGTTCACGCATAATAAACCGATTATTGTTACGGTTTAGATTCGATTCGATTTAGTTATTAATTATTGCTCGTGATTAAGTTGATGGAGGTGCTTCAGATAAAAGCTTTATAACCACATCGATGGCTGGAATTTTACCGCACTATATAAATGTAAGTGGTATATATGTTCACATATATGGCAAATCTGAAATCGACACAAATTAGGTAAAGCAATACAATTCTTCAAGAGAAACGTCAACATAGGTCAATTGATTGAATTGCAAGAGTTACTACCGCAAGACCTTGGATTTAAACTACATACTTGTCAAAGTCCATAACAGCATCCTGCTGAAGCACAAGACGTTGACGTAATTGTGCTCACCCACACATATCACACTTACATAGCACAAATGGATAGAAGCCAGAAATCAATAGACAATGAATCAGAACCAGATGACATTTATTATGATCCAACCGATTAAAAGCTAAAAATGAAAAAAAAGACGTAGAAGACTTTATCAGCTGACTATTATTATCAGTATATAAATTCAGACCAATGGAAACTGCGTTGCCAGGCATATTGCATGCCTCTAGAAGGAGAGGCCAGTTTGTATGGGTCAACTATTAAAATGTTTTGTATCACCTTATCTTACCTGCATACAGCAATCAAGATTTTTGTATTTGTATTTGACCTTAGAAGTAATCTCCAAATAACACACCAGAACTGCTCCCAGCGCAGAAGTACCCGTGACGCTCACTGCATTCGTACGTTATCTATAATACTACCTCATAGGTTTTTTTTATGGTAGCAGAGCCTTTATTAACAAAACTTAAATACAATGAGAACTACACTACATTACATACCTAACTAACTAAGCACACATGAATGAACGTTTACAGATAATCAAGATGTTCAAGTCCACTACCAATCGGAAGCGTACCCAGCATGCTAGCGGCATTACCACGCTGAATGGTAATACTTATACGTTGGGCCATATAAACGCCAGCATTTTGGTTTTAGGTATTATATTACTGAAGAGGGTTTTGTTTGTCTCGCTAATATTAGGAATTACTGGACCGATTTCAAAATTCTTCCACTGTTGCATATTATGTACATGGTTCCAAAGTGCTATAGGTTGTGTGAGTACCACAGACAAAGCCGAGATAGACCGTCAGTATAATATAAAATAGGTAAATAACAAATAGGTGTTTTTTCAAAGGTACGTCAAGTCTGAACAGGTGTTCACGTTATTCCAAGCAAAGAAACGCTTTTTTTTATTAAGAATACTGTTTTGACCTTTGAAATGGGACGGATAAACAACTGCCGAGGCTTGATTAAGAGTCGTGCCAAAAGGCTCATAGGCAACGACACTATTGTTAGAAAAAAAAACTACGAAGCCAGGAACATCGCCGAAAAGTTGCTAGCTTATAGGATACATTTCGAAGAGTTCAAGATACAATTCTTCTACATGATCTAAAATCATTTTTTTTATAGTTAATTTAAGTGAGTAAAAGACCCAAAGCTGAATGGAGTTCAATTTGAAACCAGCAATTTGCAAGAAATATATATTAGGACATGCGTCATTCACCAACCCGCACTTGACCAACGTGATGCATCATGACCGTCAGTTTCTCCTTCTGAGAAAAAGGCACATAAAGCAGGTTACTTATGCAACAATGAACTTCGTTTGAATTTGAAATATGTAATTTAATTTTCTTAGATAAAACCAATTTCCTCCTTTTTTTGAAGTCTTTAGTTTTTAGTTTACATTATACTGCGCTTACTCACGATCTAAATCATTGTTTAGTTACCTCGATTAAGCCTTGTAAATAATGTAAACATTAACAAATAATAAACAAAACATTAAAAAATAATGTAAACATTACGTATTCAAATCGCGAAGGTTTAAAAACAATATTTTTGAATTCGATTAAAAATGGGCGTAAATCACGTTAAAAGATTCTGTTACAAGGATACATCAATAGATACACACATATTAAGCTAATAAAAGAGCGTTAACAAAAGTTAGCACACCATAAACCATCATTTATAAAACACAAGTTACAAAGTTACACAGCAATAACATAAGTGTACTTTCTCATCCGCCTCGTGTTACAGTTTACGGCACTTTTAACTTAATCCATGTTTATTATCTCGTAAAAAGACCATAAAATAGGTATTTCTGTAAACGACGCAACATGTTGTAATTGGCATTACCTTTCTGGTGACGTCATCGCTTGATAATATCGTTTTGACGCATTTTTTAAGCTATTGCATAGCTTTTATCGCAGGCCTGGGGACCGAATTTTAGTGATCGTGCATCTCTTTCTTATGTTCACGAGAAAAAGGGATGGAAGACCGTAACGCCGTCCTCCCCACTCGGTCATTCGACTTTGAATCTTATTTGTATTAGTTTTACAGACTAAATGCTCTTAGCAGTGTTGCCAACTTAACGGATTTCCCGTGATATTTTTTATGGTAAACAAATGTCACTCTTCAAAATAAAAGCAATTCCGAAAAATTGTTAACATCCCTATCGTTTATGTTGATAAAAATGCATGCAACATGCAATAGCTTTACCGCGGCAGTCCCCGAAAGCCACACTTCTTTTTTATATTTCTTTTGGGACATTTTCGGAATGAAGTTCCTTACGGCGCGGTAGGCAGGCTTGGAAGAAACAGGGGTTTGATGCCCGACTAAGCTGAAAAAATTGTGACACTAAAGCAGTAAAAATTATTATAACTGAAGTGACGCGCAAGAAATATCCGTGGCCAGTGTTAGCAACTTTATTTACCAGATAATCGAACCATAAATAATAAAATTCAGCAGAATTTTTTTGCAAAATCTGTTGCTTCTATGATGTCCAAAGGAACTTCGTTCTTACCTGGTGTCCTATGTAATTTTTTTTTGTGATTTGGAAAAAACTATTGTAACCTAATAATATTAGATTATGATTATTCTACTTTTTGAAAATTACGGATCTTTACCATTCTTCTTTCCTCTACCCTCGCCACTATGGCTAGACTATGGCTGTTTCAAATCTACCCACAATGATCGATGAAACGTGGGTGACGTTGTGACGCAGTCAGTGTGAATGTTGACGCCTTCGGCTATACGTGGGAAGCTGCAGTGTGTTCCCGTTGTACTAAAATATACTGATTGAACTTCATTAAAATTAAATCGAGTAAACATCCAAAACGTTGCATTTATAAAACTAGAAGAATATGCCACCGGAAAATTGTAGGTGTAAGTTGTTTGTGGTACGGAGCTATATCGTCATTAGCCCTATACTTCGGCCAAACGAAAGCCTATTTTAAGTGAAAAAGCCCGTAATCCACACCGAACACGAACATCCTCGTATAAGTAACAATGTTGTACGGATGATCCATTTTCCACGAAATATGGCCCGCTCGGGATGTGAAAAAGTACGGCCGTGTGACGTCACTGTAACACGAGACAAAATCTGATGCGACGCGCTTTCAAACTCGTCTTCTAACTGAATACTGTAGTTGTTGCGAAATCTGTCTACGCTTATATTTCTTGAACGCCAACAACTACATATAATTGAAATATTCTCTTCTGGAAATTATAATCTAAGAAAATACCGAATCATTTACAAGTTCGATTGAAAACCAAAACTAATGTATCAAAGATAGCCCAATCCATGAGACAGTCTTCCTTTCAGTACCCTAAATCTATCAGCTAGTAAGACATGGTTTTAGTATGGCGAACAAAATAGAAAGAAGCTATCCAATACATCAATTTGCCGTGGCTTCCCGATAGCAGATAAAAGTAGTTAGCACAAAAGGCGTTATAACGAAGTAGAAATCTGGGATGTATCCGCGGGCGGGATCACTGCTCTCGGATAAAAGGATCCAGTAGGATCATAGCCTGGAATAGGGTTTCCATCACACCGAATTGTAGCACTGCATTTTAACTCACGATAACTCAGCTAAATTGTATTGTTTCTGGTTAATGCTTGGTGAAAAATTATTCATCTACAGTAATTAGCGTCAAAGTGAGATGGGTCAGTGTTTGATACCAACAAACCCACCTAAAATTGTTATGTATTACTAAATTTTGAAGAGACGCGCATCGTATTTTTAGAGAAGAACGAGGTCGGGGGCATTTCGAACTTTGTGGTACGCACAGAAATTTAAATACTTAATGAAAAAATAAATTGATAACAACCACTTAGGTTTTTAATTTAGTTATTGCGTACCACCACAAAAATCTCCAAGATCTCCAAAATCTCAGAAACCAAGTTGCACTACTGGTAGTGCCGTGGGGAACAAAGGATACTTATTATTTAGATTTCTGTGTTGGTACGCAATAACTAAATTAAATACCAAAGTGGTTGTTACAAATTTTCATTATTTTATGAGTAACTCATATATAATATGTATCCGTCTCACCCAACTTAAGTTTTAGGTACAACCGGTAGCTATTCCATTGCCAAAAAAAAGAACACTGGGTGGTACTAGACCGTGTAAAAAATTTCACATGAGCTATCCGCGAATTCATTTAAAATAATTATAAGCGCTGAGATTTTAAGAAATGAGGTTTGAGGGCAATGAGGCCAATGTTTTTTCTACCTTAGAAACAACACCAACTGCATAAATCGTAGACTCAAAATTGATTCAACATTCAATAGACACAGTTTAGTGCAACGGACGACCACAGTAAGCCACGGGGCTAGGTCTGGAGTTTTCGTACTATGATTTATGTCTTGCTTTCATTGGACCGCGGCACCAAGTTTCGAAATACACGAGGCATGCTTGCGACACGATGCACAACAGCACGGGTATATGAAGTTCGGTCATTTAACTGCAGGAGTATGAACTTCGTGGGTCTTCTAAGTCTTACTAAACACCTAAACCGAAATCTAAATAAATAAATACATATTTGTGTATATTTCACACGCAACACCATCTGACCCCAAACTAAGCAAAGTTTGTACTATGGAAGCCAGATAGCTGATTGAATATTTTTATATTGACGTGACAACGTCTTATAAATTGGTTTGCCGGGTAACACTTCAAGAAACTGCGTTACGCTCCGCTCACGTTATGCGCTCACAACGAGAGCGAGTGAGAGGCACACGTCCCTTCCACTCGGGCATGGTTAGCCCGCCTAAGAGCGAGAGACAGACATAAAAAGTGAAAGGCACGCGTCCCTTCCGTAAAATTATTTTACCACTCAAAGTCGTTGTCACGTAAAACTTTCGCCCGTATACCGACTTTACAGGCAACCAATTTTTTTATACAGAGGAAGCACCCAGGCACAGTTCAAATATTTGAACTCATCCCGCAAATATTTGCACTGGGTGGGATCGAACCCATGATCCACGGCTTTGCAGGCAGACTTACTGCCAACTAAGCCACTAACTAGGCCATCCTTTATCTAAGAAAGCATTTTTAGAAAGTCTACCCAGTACGCCTTTGCTATTATTCTGCTACCAGCCAGTAATGGTATTACGTTTTCTAGTATTTGATTCAGTGGTGCTTCTAAGTTTCAATATGCGCTTAAACCATAATCTAAGAAAGTATCTTTGGATAGTCTACCTAGTACGCCTTTGCTAGTTGTTCTATGGCCAATCAGTTAAAATGAACGCGCCCGGGGGTTTCACCTGTGTAATTCTGGCTACCCGGGAGAAATCCAGTTAAAATTCGATATAACCAAAAGCTTATTATCACCACAGGTAATAGCGGTGAAGAAAAATCACGTCATCTCCTAAACTGCACAAAGTTAGCATAGTGGGTTATGGTCTTGCGTCTCTCCTTAGAGCTCTTAGGAGCTCGTAGGTCCCAGCAGAGGGCTCGTTTAGTGGGCTGCATTTATCTTTGTATGTTGATAAAAATGCATGCAACATGCAATAGCTTTACCGCGGCAGTCCCCGAAAGCCTTCTTTTTTATATTTCTTTTGGGACATTTTCGGAACGAAGTTCCTTACGGCACGGCAGGCAGGCTTGGAAGAGACAGGGGTTTGATGCCCGACTGAGCTGAAATAATTGTGACACTAAAGCAGTAAAAAAATATTATAACGGAAGTGACGCGCAAGAAATATCCATGGCCAGTGTTAGCAACTTTATTTATCAGGTCATCGAACCATAAATAATAAAATTCAGCAGTATTTTTTTGCAAAATCTGTTGCTTCTATGGTGTCCAAAGGAACTTCGTTCTTACCTGGTGTCCTATGTAATTTTTTTTGTGATTTGGAAAAAACTATTGTAACATAATATTATTAGATTATGATTATACTACTTTTTGCAAATTACACGGATCTTTCATATTCTTCTTTCCTCTATCCTCAGCACTATGTGACTATGGCTGTGTCAAATCGACCCACAATGATTGATGAAACGCGGGTGACGTTGTGACGCAGTCAGTGTGAATGTTGACGCCTTCGGCTATGCGTGGGAAGCTGCAGAGTGTTCCCGTTGTACTTAAATATACTGATTGAACTTTATTAAAATTAAATCGAGTAAACATCCAAAACTTTGCATTTATAAAACTAGAAGAATATGTCACCGGAAAATTGTAGGTGTAAGTTATTTGTGGTACGGAGCTATATACAACATCGTCGTTCATCATTAGCCCTATATTTCGGCCAAACGTAAGCCTATTTTAAGTGAAAAAGCCCGTAATCCACACCGAACACGAACATCCTCGTATAAGTAACAATGTTGTACGGATGATCCATTTTCCATGAAATATGGCCCGCTCGGGATGTGAAAAAGTACAGCCGTGTGACGTCACTGTAACACGAGACAAAATCTGATGCGACGCGCTTTCAAACTCGTCTTCTAACTGAATACTGTAGTTGTTGCGAAATTTGTCTACTCTAATATTTCTTGAACGCCAACAACTACATAAAATTGAAATATTCTCTTCTGGAAATTATAATCTAAGAAAATACCGAATCATTTACAAGTTCGATTGAAAACCAAAACTAATGCATCAAAGATAGCCCAATCCACGAGACAGTGCCCTAAACCTATCAGCTAGTAAGACATGGTTTTAGTATGGCGAACAAAATAGAAAAAAGCTATCCAATACATCAATTTGCCGAGGCTTCCCGATAGCAGATAAAAGTAGTTAGCACAAAAGGCGTTATAACGAAGTAGAAATCTGGGATGTATCCGCGGGCGGGATCACTGCTCTCGGATAAAAGGATCCAGTAGGATCATAGCCTGGAATAGGGTTTCCATCACACCGAATTGTAGCACTGCATTTTAACTCACGATAACTCAGCTAAATTGTATTGTTTCTGGTTAATGCTTGGTGAAAAATTATTCATCTACAGTAATTAGCGTCAAAGTGAGATGGGTCAGTGTTTGATACCAACAAACCCACCTAAAATTGTTATGTATTACTAAATTTTGAAGAGACGCGCATCGTATTTTTTAGAGAAGAACGAGGTCGGGGGGCATTTCCGAACTTTGTGGTACGCACAGAAATTTAAATACTTAATGAAAAAATAAATTGATAACAACCACTTAGGTTTTAATTTAGTTATTGCGTACCACCACAAAAATCTCCAAGATCTCCAAAATCTCAGAAACCAAGTTGCACTACTGGTAGTGCCGTGGGGAACAAAGGATACTTATTATTTAGATTTCTGTGTTGGTACGCAATAACTAAATTAAATACCAAAGTGGTTGTTACAAATTTTCATTATTTTACGAGTAACTCACGTATGATGTGTATCCGTCTCACCCAACTTAAGTTTTAGGTAGAACCGGTAGCTATTCCATTGCCAAAAAAAGACCACTGGGTGGTACTAGACCGTGTAAAAATTTAACATGAGCTATCCGCGAATTCATTTAAAATAATTATAAGCGCTGAGATTTTAAGAAATGAGGTTTGGGGGCAATGAGGCTAATGTTTTTTCTACCTTAGAAACAACACCAACTGCATAAATCGTAGACTCAAAATTGATTCAACATTCAATAGGCACAGTTTAGTGCAACGGACGACCACAGTAAGCCACGGGGCTAGGTCTGGAGTCTTCGTACTATGATTTATGTCTTGCTTTCATTGCACCGCGGCACCAAGTTTCGAAATACACGAGGCATGCTTGCGACACGACGCACAACCGCACGGGTATAGGAAGTTCGGTCATTTAACTGCAGGAGTATGAACTTCGTGGGTCTTCTAAGTCTTACTAAACACCTAAACCGAAATCTAAATAAATAAATACATATTTGTGTATATTTCACACACAACACCATCTGACCCCAAACCAAGCAAAGTTTGTACTATGGAAGCCAGATAGCTGATTGAATATTTTTATATTGACGTGACAACGTCTTATAAATTGGTTTGCCGGGTAACACTTCAAGAAACTGCGTTACGCTCCGCTCACGTTATGCGCTCACAACGAGAGCGAGTGAGAGGCACGCGTCTCTTCCACTCGGGCATGGTTAGCCCGCCTAAGAGCGAGAGAGACAGACATAAAAAGTGAAAGGCACGCGTCCCTTCCGTAAAATTATTTTACCACTCAAAGTCGTTGTCACGTAAAACTTTCGCCCGTATACCGACTTTACAGGCAACCAATTTTTTTTTATACAGAGGAAGCACCCAGGCACAGTTCAAATATTTGAACTCATCCCGCAAATATTTGCACTGGGTGGGGATCGAACCCATGATCCACGGCTTTGCAGGCAGACTTACTGCCAACTAAGCCACTAACTAGGCCATCCTTTATCTAAGAAAGCATTTTTAGAAAGTCTACCCAGTACGCCTTTGCTATTATTCTGCTACCAGCCAGTAATGGTATTACGTTTTCTAGTATTTGATTCAGTGGTGCTTCTAAGTTTCAATATGCGCTTAAACCATAATCTAAGAAAGTATCTTTGGATAGTCTACCTAGTACGCCTTTGCTAGTTGTTCTATGGCCAATCAGTTAAAATGAACGCGCCCGGGGGTTTCACCTGTGTAATTCTGGCTACCCGGGAGAAATCCAGTTAAAATTCGATATAACCAAAAGCTTATTATCACCACAGGTAATAGCGGTGAAGAAAAATCACGTCATCTCCTAAACTGCACAAAGTTAGCATAGTGGGTTATGGTCTTGCGTCTCTCCTTAGAGCTCTTAGGAGCTCGTAGGTCCCAGCAGAGGGCT
Source organism: Ectropis grisescens (assembly GCA_017562165.1). Classification (NCBI taxonomy): domain Eukaryota; kingdom Metazoa; phylum Arthropoda; class Insecta; order Lepidoptera; family Geometridae; genus Ectropis; species Ectropis grisescens. Next base: position 30,225,612 of record CM029781.1, on the reverse strand, counting down.
CGTTTAGTGGGCTGCATTTATCTTTGTATGTTGATAAAAATGCATGCAACATGCAATAGCTTTACCGCGGCAGTCCCCGAAAGCCTTCTTTTTTATATTTCTTTTGGGACATTTTCGGAACGAAGTTCCTTACGGCACAACAGGCAGGCTTGGAAGAGACAGGGTTTGATGCCCGACTGAGCTGAAATAATTGTGACACTAAAGCAGTAAAAAATATTATAACGGAAGTGACGCGCAAGAAATATCCATGGCCAGTGTTAGCAACTTTATTTATCAGGTCATCGAACCAAAAATAATAAAATTCAGCAGTATTTTTTTGCAAAATCTGTTGCTTCTATGGTGTCCAAAGGAACTTCGTTCTTACCTGGTGTCCTATGTAATTTTTTTTGTGATTTGGAAAAACTATTGTAACATAATATTATTAGATTATGATTATACTACTTTTTGCAAATTACACGGATCTTTCATATTCTTCTTTCCTCTATCCTCAGCACTATGTGACTATGGCTGTGTCAAATCGACCCACAATGATTGATGAAACGCGGGTGACGTTGTGACGCAGTCAGTGTGAATGTTGACGCCTTCGGCTATGCGTGGAAGCTGCAGAGTGTTCCCGTTGTACTTAAATATACTGATTGAACTTTATTAAAATTAAATCGAGTAAACATCCAAAACTTTGCATTTATAAAACTAGAAGAATATGTCACCGGAAAATTGTAGGTGTAAGTTATTTGTGGTACGGAGCTATATACAACATCGTCGTTCATCATTAGCCCTATATTTCGGCCAAACGTAAGCCTATTTTAAGTGAAAAAGCCCGTAATCCACACCGAACACGAACATCCTCGTATAAGTAACAATGTTGTACGGATGATCCATTTTCCATGAAATATGGCCCGCTCGGGATGTGAAAAAGTACAGCCGTGTGACGTCACTGTAACACGAGACAAAATCTGATGCGACGCGCTTTCAAACTCGTCTTCTAACTGAATACTGTAGTTGTTGCGAAATTTGTCTACTCTAATATTTCTTGAACGCCAACAACTACATAAAATTGAAATATTCTCTTCTGGAAATTATAATCTAAGAAAATACCGAATCATTTACAAGTTCGATTGAAAACCAAAACTAATGCATCAAAGATAGCCCAATCCACGAGACAGTGCCCTAAACCTATCAGCTAGTAAGACATGGTTTTAGTATGGCGAACAAAATAGAAAGAAGCTATCCAATACATCAATTTGCCGAGGCTTCCCGATAGCAGATAAAAGTAGTTAGCACAAAAGGCGTTATAACGAAGTAGAAATCTGGGATGTATCCGCGGGCGGGATCACTGCTCTCGGATAAAAGGATCCAGTAGGATCATAGCCTGGAATAGGGTTTCCATCACACCGAATTGTAGCACTGCATTTTAACTCACGATAACTCAGCTAAATTGTATTGTTTCTGGTTAATGCTTGGTGAAAAATTATTCATCTACAGTAATTATCGTCAAAGTGAGATGGGTCAGTGTTTGATAGCAACAAACCCACCTAAAAATTGTTATGTATTACTAAATTTTGAAGAGACGCGCATCGTATTTTTTAGAGAAGAACGAGGTCGGGGGGCATTTCCTAACTTTGTGGTACGCACAGAAATTTAAATACTTAATGAAAAAAATAAATTTATAACAACCACTTTGGTTTTTAATTTAGTTATTGCGTACCACCACAAAAATCTCCAAGGTCTCAAAATCTCAGAAATATAAATAAATAAATATTGGTGGACAATTCACACACACAACACCATCTGACCCCAAACTAAGCAAAGCTTGTGTGATGGCAGCCAGATAGCTGATATAATACTTATATAGTTTTAAATACATACTTATTATACATAGAAACACCCAGACACAGTGCAAACATTTGAATTCATCACACAAATACTTGCACTGGGTGGGAATAGAACCCACGACCCTCGGCTTCGCAGGCAGAGCTACAACCAACTAAGCCACTAGGGCAGCTTGGGCAGAAACCAAGCTGCACTACTGGTAGTGCCGTGGGGAACAAAGGATACTTATTATTTAGATTTCTGTGGTGGTACGCAATAACTAAATTAAATACCAAAGTGGTTGTTACAAATTTTTCATTATTTTACGAGTAACTCACGTATGATGTGTATCCGTCTCACCCAACTTAAGTTTTAGGTAGAACCGGTAGCTATTCCATTGCCAAAAAAGACCACTGGGTGGTACTAGACCGTGTAAAAAATTTAACATGAGCTATCCGCGAATTCATTTAAAATAATTATAAGCGCTGAGATTTTAAGAAATGAGGTTTGGGGGCAATGAGGCTAATGTTTTTCTACCTTAGAAACAACACCAACTGCATAAATCGTAGACTCAAAATTGATTCAACATTCAATAGACACAGTTTAGTGCAACGGACGACCACAGTAAGCCACGGGGCTAGGTCTGGAGTCTTCGTACTATGATTTATGTCTTGCTTTCATTGCACCGCGGCACCAAGTTTCGAAATACACGAGGCATGCTTGCGACACGACGCACAACCGCACGGGTATAGGAAGTTCGGTCATTTAACTGCAGGAGTATGAACTTCGTGGGTCTTCTAAGTCTTACTAAACACCTAAACCGAAATCTAAATAAATAAATACATATTTGTGTATATTTCACACAACACCATCTGACCCCAAACCAAGCAAAGTTTGTACTATGGAAGCCAGATAGCTGATTGAATATTTTATATTGACGTGACAACGTCTTATAAATTGGTTTGCCGGGTAACACTTCAAGAAACTGCGTTACGCTCCGCTCACGTTATGCGCTCACAACGAGAGCGAGTGAGAGGCACGCGTCTCTTCCACTCGGGCATGGTTAGCCCGCCTAAGAGCGAGAGAGACAGACATAAAAAGTGAAAGGCACGCGTCCCTTCCGTAAAATTATTTTACCACTCAAAGTCGTTGTCACGTAAAACTTTCGCCCGTATACCGACTTTACAGGCAACCAATTTTTTTTTTATACAGAGGAAGCACCCAGGCACAGTTCAAATATTTGAACTCATCCCGCAAATATTTGCACTGGGTGGGATTGAACCCATGATCCACGGCTTTGCAGGCAGACTTACTGCCAACTAAGCCACTAACTAGGCCATCCTTTATCTAAGAAAGCATTTTAGAAAGTCTACCCAGTACGCCTTTGCTATTATTCTGCTACCAGCCAGTAATGGTATTACGTTTTCTAGTATTTGATTCAGTGGTGCTTCTAAGTTTCAATATGCGCTTAAACCATAATCTAAGAAAGTATCTTTGGATAGTCTACCTAGTACGCCTTTGCTAGTTGTTCTATGGCCAATCAGTTAAAATGAACGCGCCTGGGGTTTCACCTGTGTAATTCTGGCTACCCAGGAGAAATCCAGTTAAAATTCGATATAACCAAAAGCTTATTATCACCACAGGTAATAGCGGTGAAGAAAAATCACGTCATCTCCTAAACTGCACAAAGTTAGCATAGTGGGTTATGGTCTTGCGTCTCTCCTTAGAGCTCTTAGGAGCTCGTAGGTCCCAACAGAGGGCTCGTTTAGTGGGCTGCATTTATCTTTGTATGTTGATAAAATGCATGCAACATGCAATAGCTTTACCGCGGCAGTCCCCGAAAGCCTTCTTTTTATATTTCTTTTGGGACATTTTCGGAACGAAGTTCCTTACGGCACGGCAGGCAGGCTTGGAAGAGACAGGGTTTGATGCCCGACTGAGCTGAAATAATTGTGACACTAAAGCAGTAAAAAATATTATAACGGAAGTGACGCGCAAGAAATATCCATGGCCAGTGTTAGCAACTTTATTTATCAGGTCATCGAACCATAAATAATAAAATTCAGCAGTATTTTTTTGCAAAATCTGTTGCTTCTATGGTGTCCAAAGGAACTTCGTTCTTACCTGGTGTCCTATGTAATTTTTTTTGTGATTTGGAAAAACTATTGTAACATAATATTATTAGATTATGATTATACTACTTTTGCAAATTACACGGATCTTTCATATTCTTCTTTCCTCTATCCTCAGCACTATGTGACTATGGCTGTGTCAAATCGACCCACAATGATTGATGAAACGCGGGTGACGTTGTGACGCAGTCAGTGTGAATGTTGACGCCTTCGGCTATGCGTGGGAAGCTGCAGAGTGTTCCCGTTGTACTTAAATATACTGATTGAACTTTATTAAAATTAAATCGAGTAAACATCCAAAACTTTGCATTTATAAAACTAGAAGAATATGTCACCGGAAAATTGTAGGTGTAAGTTATTTGTGGTACGGAGCTATATACAACATCGTCGTTCATCATTAGCCCTATATTTCGGCCAAACGTAAGCCTATTTTAAGTGAAAAGCCCGTAATCCACACCGAACACGAACATCCTCGTATAAGTAACAATGTTGTACGGATGATCCATTTTCCATGAAATATGGCCCGCTCGGGATGTGAAAAAGTACAGCCGTGTGACGTCACTGTAACACGAGACAAAATCTGATGCGACGCGCTTTCAAACTCGTCTTCTAACTGAATACTGTAGTTGTTGCGAAATTTGTCTACTCTAATATTTCTTGAACGCCAACAACTACATAAAATTGAAATATTCTCTTCTGGAAATTATAATCTAAGAACATACCGAATCATTTACAAGTTCGATTGAAAACCAAAACTAATGCATCAAAGATAGCCCAATCCACGAGACAGTGCCCTAAACCTATCAGCTAGTAAGACATGGTTTTAGTATGGCGAACAAAATAGAAAGAAGCTATCCAATACATCAATTTGCCGAGGCTTCCCGATAGCAGATAAAAGTAGTTAGCACAAAAGGCGTTATAACGAAGTAGAAATCTGGGATGTATCCGCGGGCGGGATCACTGCTCTCGGATAAAAGGATCCAGTAGGATCATAGCCTGGAATAGGGTTTCCATCACACCGAATTGTAGCACTGCATTTTAACTCACGATAACTCAGCTAAATTGTATTGTTTCTGGTTAATGCTTGGTGAAAAATTATTCATCTACAGTAATTAGCGTCAAAGTGAGATGGGTCAGTGTTTGATACCAACAAACCCACCTAAAATTGTTATGTATTACTAAATTTTGAAGAGACGCGCATCGTATTTTTTAGAGAAGAACGAGGTCGGGGGGCATTTCCGAACTTTGTGGTACGCACAGAAATTTAAATACTTAATGAAAAAAATAAATTGATAACAACCACTTAGGTTTTTAATTTAGTTATTGCGTACCACCACAAAAATCTCCAAGATCTCCAAAATCTCAGAAACCAAGTTGCACTACTGGTAGTGCCGTGGGGAACAAAGGATACTTATTATTTAGATTTCTGTGTTGGTACGCAATAACTAAATTAAATACCAAAGTGGTTGTTACAAATTTTTCATTATTTTACGAGTAACTCACGTATGATGTGTATCCGTCTCACCCAACTTAAGTTTTAGGTAGAACCGGTAGCTATTCCATTGCCAAAAAAGACCACTGGGTGGTACTAGACCGTGTAAAAAATTTAACATGAGCTATCCGCGAATTCATTTAAAATAATTATAAGCGCTGAGATTTTAAGAAATGAGGTTTGGGGGCAATGAGGCTAATGTTTTTTCTACCTTAGAAACAACACCAACTGCATAAATCGTAGACTCAAAATTGATTCAACATTCAATAGGCACAGTTTAGTGCAACGGACGACCACAGTAAGCCACGGGGCTAGGTCTGGAGTCTTCGTACTATGATTTATGTCTTGCTTTCATTGCACCGCGGCACCAAGTTTCGAAATACACGAGGCATGCTTGCGACACGACGCACAACCGCACGGGTATAGGAAGTTCGGTCATTTAACTGCAGGAGTATGAACTTCGTGGGTCTTCTAAGTCTTACTAAACACCTAAACCGAAATCTAAATAAATAAATACATATTTGTGTATATTTCACACACAACACCATCTGACCCCAAACCAAGCAAAGTTTGTACTATGGAAGCCAGATAGCTGATTGAATATTTTTATATTGACGTGACAACGTCTTATAAATTGGTTTGCCGGGTAACACTTCAAGAAACTGCGTTACGCTCCGCTCACGTTATGCGCTCACAACGAGAGCGAGTGAGAGGCACGCGTCTCTTCCACTCGGGCATGGTTAGCCCGCCTAAGAGCGAGAGAGACAGACATAAAAAGTGAAAGGCACGCGTCCCTTCCGTAAAATTATTTTACCACTCAAAGTCGTTGTCACGTAAAACTTTCGCCCGTATACCGACTTTACAGGCAACCAATTTTTTTTTATACAGAGGAAGCACCCAGGCACAGTTCAAATATTTGAACTCATCCCGCAAATATTTGCACTGGGTGGGGATCGAACCCATGATCCACGGCTTTGCAGGCAGACTTACTGCCAACTAAGCCACTAACTAAACCATCCTTTATCTAAGAAAGCATTTTTAGAAAGTCTACCCAGTACGCCTTTGCTATTATTCTGCTACCAGCCAGTAATGGTATTACGTTTTCTAGTATTTGATTCAGTGGTGCTTCTAAGTTTCAATATGCGCTTAAACCATAATCTAAGAAAGTATCTTTGGATAGTCTACCTAGTACGCCTTTGCTAGTTGTTCTATGGCCAATCAGTTAAAATGAACGCGCCTGGGGTTTCACCTGTGTAATTCTGGCTACCAGGAGAAATCCAGTTAAAATTCGATATAACCAAAAGCTTATTATCACCACAGGTAATAGCGGTGAAGAAAAATCACGTCATCTCCTAAACTGCACAAAGTTAGCATAGTGGGTTATGGTCTTGCGTCTCTCCTTAGAGCTCTTAGGAGCTCGTAGGTCCCAGCAGAGGGCTCGTTTAGTGGGCTGCATTTATCTTTGTATGTTGATAAAAATGCATGCAACATGCAATAGCTTTACCGCGGCAGTCCCCGAAAGCCTTCTTTTTTATATTTCTTTTGGGACATTTTCGGAACGAAGTTCCTTACGGCACGGCAGGCAGGCTTGGAAGAGACAGGGGTTTGATGCCCGACTGAGCTGAAATAATTGTGACACTAAAGCAGTAAAAAAATATTATAACGGAAGTGACGCGCAAGAAATATCCATGGCCAGTGTTAGCAACTTTATTTATCAGGTCATCGAACCAAAAATAATAAAATTCAGCAGTATTTTTTTGCAAAATCTGTTGCTTCTATGGTGTCCAAAGGAACTTCGTTCTTACCTGGTGTCCTATGTAATTTTTTTGTGATTTGGAAAAACTATTGTAACATAATATTATTAGATTATGATTATACTACTTTTGCAAATTACACGGATCTTTCATATTCTTCTTTCCTCTATCCTCAGCACTATGTGACTATGGCTGTGTCAAATCGACCCACAATGATTGATGAAACGCGGGTGACGTTGTGACGCAGTCAGTGTGAATGTTGACGCCTTCGGCTATGCGTGGGAAGCTGCAGAGTGTTCCGTTGTACTTAAATATACTGATTGAACTTTATTAAAATTAAATCGAGTAAACATCCAAAACTTTGCATTTATAAAACTAGAAGAATATGTCACCGGAAAATTGTAGGTGTAAGTTATTTGTGGTACGGAGCTATATACAACATCGTCGTTCATCATTAGCCCTATATTTCGGCCAAACGTAAGCCTATTTTAAGTGAAAAGCCCGTAATCCACACCGAACACGAACATCCTCGTATAAGTAACAATGTTGTACGGATGATCCATTTTCCATGAAATATGGCCCGCTCGGGATGTGAAAAAGTACAGCCGTGTGACGTCACTGTAACACGAGACAAAATCTGATGCGACGCGCTTTCAAACTCGTCTTCTAACTGAATACTGTAGTTGTTGCGAAATTTGTCTACTCTAATATTTCTTGAACGCCAACAACTACATAAAATTGAAATATTCTCTTCTGGAAATTATAATCTAAGAAAATACCGAATCATTTACAAGTTCGATTGAAAACCAAAACTAATGCATCAAAGATAGCCCAATCCACGAGACAGTGCCCTAAACCTATCAGCTAGTAAGACATGGTTTTAGTATGGCGAACAAAATAGAAAGAAGCTATCCAATACATCAATTTGCCGAGGCTTCCCGATAGCAGATAAAAGTAGTTAGCACAAAAGGCGTTATAACGAAGTAGAAATCTGGGATGTATCCGCGGGCGGGATCACTGCTCTCGGATAAAAGGATCCAGTAGGATCATAGCCTGGAATAGGGTTTCCATCACACCGAATTGTAGCACTGCATTTTAACTCACGATAACTCAGCTAAATTGTATTGTTTCTGGTTAATGCTTGGTGAAAAATTATTCATCTACAGTAATTATCGTCAAAGTGAGATGGGTCAGTGTTTGATAGCAACAAACCCACCTAAAAATTGTTATGTATTACTAAATTTTGAAGAGACGCGCATCGTATTTTTTAGAGAAGAACGAGGTCGGGGGGCATTTCCTAACTTTGTGGTACGCACAGAAATTTAAATACTTAATGAAAAAAATAAATTTATAACAACCACTTTGGTTTTTAATTTAGTTATTGCGTACCACCACAAAAATCTCCAAGGTCTCCAAAATCTCAGAAATATAAATAAATAAATATTGGTGGACAATTCACACACAACACCATCTGACCCCAAACTAAGCAAAGCTTGTGTGATGGCAGCCAGATAGCTGATATAATACTTATATAGTTTTAAATACATACTTATTATACATAGAAACACCCAGACACAGTGCAAACATTTGAATTCATCACACAAATACTTGCACTGGGTGGGAATAGAACCCACGACCCTCGGCTTCGCAGGCAGAGCTACAACCAACTAAGCCACTAGGGCAGCTTGGGCAGAAACCAAGCTGCACCTGGTAGTGCCGTGGGGAACAAAGGATACTTATTATTTAGATTTCTGTGGTGGTACGCAATAACTAAATTAAATACCAAAGTGGTTGTTACAAATTTTTCATTATTTTACGAGTAACTCACGTATGATGTGTATCCGTCTCACCCAACTTAAGTTTTAGGTAGAACCGGTAGCTATTCCATTGCCAAAAAAGACCACTGGGTGGTACTAGACCGTGTAAAAAATTTAACATGAGCTATCCGCGAATTCATTTAAAATAATTATAAGCGCTGAGATTTTAAGAAATGAGGTTTGGGGGCAATGAGGCTAATGTTTTTTCTACCTTAGAAACAACACCAACTGCATAAATCGTAGACTCAAAATTGATTCAACATTCAATAGGCACAGTTTAGTGCAACGGACGACCACAGTAAGCCACGGGGCTAGGTCTGGAGTCTTCGTACTATGATTTATGTCTTGCTTTCATTGCACCGCGGCACCAAGTTTCGAAATACACGAGGCATGCTTTGACACGACGCACAACCGCACGGGTATAGGAAGTTCGGTCATTTAACTGCAGGAGTATGAACTTCGTGGGTCTTCTAAGTCTTACTAAACACCTAAACCGAAATCTAAATAAATAAATACATATTTGTGTATATTTCACACACAACACCATCTGACCCCAAACCAAGCAAAGTTTGTACTATGGAAGCCAGATAGCTGATTGAATATTTTTATATTGACGTGACAACGTCTTATAAATTGGTTTGCCGGGTAACACTTCAAGAAACTGCGTTACGCTCCGCTCACGTTATGCGCTCACAACGAGAGCGAGTGAGAGGCACGCGTCTCTTCCACTCGGGCATGGTTAGCCCGCCTAAGAGCGAGAGAGACAGACATAAAAAGTGAAAGGCACGCGTCCCTTCCGTAAAATTATTTTACCACTCAAAGTCGTTGTCACGTAAAACTTTCGCCCGTATACCGACTTTACAGGCAACCAATTTTTTTTATACAGAGGAAGCACCCAGGCACAGTTCAAATATTTGAACTCATCCCGCAAATATTTGCACTGGGTGGGGATTGAACCCATGATCCACGGCTTTGCAGGCAGACTTACTGCCAACTAAGCCACTAACTAGGCCATCCTTTATCTAAGAAAGCATTTTTAGAAAGTCTACCCAGTACGCCTTTGCTATTATTCTGCTACCAGCCAGTAATGGTATTACGTTTTCTAGTATTTGATTCAGTGGTGCTTCTAAGTTTCAATATGCGCTTAAACCATAATCTAAGAAAGTATCTTTGGATAGTCTACCTAGTACGCCTTTGCTAGTTGTTCTATGGCCAATCAGTTAAAATGAACGCGCCCGGGGGTTTCACCTGTGTAATTCTGGCTACCCGGGAGAAATCCAGTTAAAATTCGATATAACCAAAAGCTTATTATCACCACAGGTAATAGCGGTGAAGAAAAATCACGTCATCTCCTAAACTGCACAAAGTTAGCATAGTGGGTTATGGTCTTGCGTCTCTCCTTAGAGCTCTTAGGAGCTCGTAGGTCCCAGCAGAGGGCTCGTTTAGTGGGCTGCATTTATCTTTGTATGTTGATAAAATGCATGCAACATGCAATAGCTTTACCGCGGCAGTCCCCGAAAGCCTTCTTTTTTATATTTCTTTTGGGACATTTTCGGAACGAAGTTCCTTACGGCACGGCAGGCAGGCTTGGAAGAGACAGGGGTTTGATGCCCGACTGAGCTGAAATAATTGTGACACTAAAGCAGTAAAAAATATTATAACGGAAGTGACGCGCAAGAAATATCCATGGCCAGTGTTAGCAACTTTATTTATCAGGTCATCGAACCATAAATAATAAAATTCAGCAGTATTTTTTGCAAAATCTGTTGCTTCTATGGTGTCCAAAGGAACTTCGTTCTTACCTGGTGTCCTATGTAATTTTTTGTGATTTGGAAAAACTATTGTAACATAATATTATTAGATTATGATTATACTACTTTTGCAAATTACACGGATCTTCATATTCTTCTTCTTTCCTCTATCCTCAGCACTATGTGACTATGGCTGTGTCAAATCGACCCACAATGATTGATGAAACGCGGGTGACGTTGTGACGCAGTCAGTGTGAATGTTGACGCCTTCGGCTATGCGTGGAAGCTGCAGAGTGTTCCCGTTGTACTTAAATATACTGATTGAACTTTATTAAAATTAAATCGAGTAAACATCCAAAACTTTGCATTTATAAAACTAGAAGAATATGTCACCGGAAAATTGTAGGTGTAAGTTATTTGTGGTACGGAGCTATATACAACATCGTCGTTCATCATTAGCCCTATATTTCGGCCAAACGTAAGCCTATTTTAAGTGAAAAAGCCCGTAATCCACACCGAACACGAACATCCTCGTATAAGTAACAATGTTGTACGGATGATCCATTTTCCATGAAATATGGCCCGCTCGGGATGTGAAAAGTACAGCCGTGTGACGTCACTGTAACACGAGACAAAATCTGATGCGACGCGCTTTCAAACTCGTCTTCTAACTGAATACTGTAGTTGTTGCGAAATTTGTCTACTCTAATATTTCTTGAACGCCAACAACTACATAAAATTGAAATATTCTCTTCTGGAAATTATAATCTAAGAAAATACCGAATCATTTACAAGTTCGATTGAAAACCAAAACTAATGCATCAAAGATAGCCCAATCCACGAGACAGTGCCCTAAACCTATCAGCTAGTAAGACATGGTTTTAGTATGGCGAACAAAATAGAAAAAAGCTATCCAATACATCAATTTGCCGAGGCTTCCGATAGCAGATAAAAGTAGTTAGCACAAAAGGCGTTATAACGAAGTAGAAATCTGGGATGTATCCGCGGGCGGGATCACTGCTCTCGGATAAAAGGATCCAGTAGGATCATAGCCTGGAATAGGGTTTCCATCACACCGAATTGTAGCACTGCATTTTAACTCACGATAACTCAGCTAAATTGTATTGTTTCTGGTTAATGCTTGGTGAAAAATTATTCATCTACAGTAATTAGCGTCAAAGTGAGATGGGTCAGTGTTTGATACCAACAAACCCACCTAAAATTGTTATGTATTACTAAATTTTGAAGAGACGCGCATCGTATTTTTTAGAGAAGAACGAGGTCGGGGGGCATTTCCGAACTTTGTGGTACGCACAGAAATTTAAATACTTAATGAAAAAAATAAATTGATAACAACCACTTAGGTTTTTAATTTAGTTATTGCGTACCACCACAAAAATCTCCAAGATCTCCAAAATCTCAGAAACCAAGTTGCACTACTGGTAGTGCCGTGGGGAACAAAGGATACTTATTATTTAGATTTCTGTGTTGGTACGCAATAACTAAATTAAATACCAAAGTGGTTGTTACAAATTTTTCATTATTTTATGAGTAACTCATATATAATATGTATCCGTCTCACCCAACTTAAGTTTTAGGTACAACCGGTAGCTATTCCATTGCCAAAAAAAGAACACTGGGTGGTACTAGACCGTGTAAAAAATTTCACATGAGCTATCCGCGAATTCATTTAAAATAATTATAAGCGCTGAGATTTTAAGAAATGAGGTTTGAGGGCAATGAGGCCAATGTTTTTTCTACCTTAGAAACAACACCAACTGCATAAATCGTAGACTCAAAATTGATTCAACATTCAATAGACACAGTTTAGTGCAACGGACGACCACAGTAAGCCACGGGGCTAGGTCTGGAGTTTTCGTACTATGATTTATGTCTTGCTTTCATTGGACCGCGGCACCAAGTTTCGAAATACACGAGGCATGCTTGCGACACGATGCACAACAGCACGGGTATATGAAGTTCGGTCATTTAACTGCAGGAGTATGAACTTCGTGGGTCTTCTAAGTCTTACTAAACACCTAAACCGAAATCTAAATAAATAAATACATATTTGTGTATATTTCACACGCAACACCATCTGACCCCAAACTAAGCAAAGTTTGTACTATGGAAGCCAGATAGCTGATTGAATATTTTTATATTGACGTGACAACGTCTTATAAATTGGTTTGCCGGGTGACACTTCAAGAAACTGCGTTACGCTCCGCTCACGTTATGCGCTCACAACGAGAGCGAGTGAGAGGCACACGTCCCTTCCACTCGGGCATGGTTAGCCCGCCTAAGAGCGAGAGAGACAGACATAAAAAGTGAAAGGCACGCGTCCCTTCCGTAAAATTATTTTACCACTCAAAGTCGTTGTCACGTAAAACTTTCGCCCGTATACCGACTTTACAGGCAACCAATTTTTTTTTATACAGAGGAAGCACCCAGGCACAGTTCAAATATTTGAACTCATCCCGCAAATATTTGCACTGGGTGGGGATCGAACCCATGATCCACGGCTTTGCAGGCAGACTTACTGCCAACTAAGCCACTAACTAGGCCATCCTTTATCTAAGAAAGCATTTTTAGAAAGTCTACCCAGTACGCCTTTGCTATTATTCTGCTACCAGCCAGTAATGGTATTACGTTTTCTAGTATTTGATTCAGTGGTGCTTCTAAGTTTCAATATGCGCTTAAACCATAATCTAAGAAAGTATCTTTGGATAGTCTACCTAGTACGCCTTTGCTAGTTGTTCTATGGCCAATCAGTTAAAATGAACGCGCCCGGGGGTTTTACCTGTGTAATTCTGGTTACCCGGGAGAAATCCAGTTAAAATTCGATATAACCGTAAGCTTATTATCACCACAAGTAATAGCGGTGAAGGAAAATCACGTCATCTCCTAAACTGCACAAAGTCAGCATAGTGGGTTATGGTCTTGCGTCTCTGCTTAGAGCTCCTAGGAGCTTGTAGGTCCCAGCAGAGGGCTCGTTTAGTGGGCTGCATTTATCTTTGTATGGCTTCTGCATGAACTAATTTGATCTTGTCCTATTTTCTGTCGGACCTCTCTTTGCTGTTAGAAGGAACATAGTTTATTGGTTGATGTTAGAAAGACTCTAACGAAAAGTTTTGACTTTACTTTTGTGAATAAAAGTCTAGGAATGCGTTGCCTGAGTGTGAGAGGTTTTTTTCCGGTGGTTACAGTTTTGTTGTCTTCAACCTTCAATCCTTTAACTTTTTTTCTATTTATCTTTAATTTAATCGAATATATAAAATTCTCGTGTCACAGTTTTCGTTGCCATACTCCTCCGAAACGGCTTGACCGATTTTGATGAAATTTTTGTGCTTATCCGGTATCTATGAGAATCGGCCAACATCTATTTTTCATCCCCCTAAATGTTAGGGGTAGTCCACCCCTAAATTTTGTTTTCTTATTTTTAGACATAATTTTTAATTTCTATTTTTTATGATACAACATACAAAAATACATACAATCCTCAATTTTCACCCTTCTACGATCAGCTCTTAATTTTTAATAGCCATTTTAGTAATTTAATCATTTTTCATCCCCGGTCGATAACTTATCAATCGTCATTTAATTAGTTATCCCCGTCAGTTGTCTACAGGTTTCACTTCTGTCCCAGTAACTAGCACGATCATTTGGGGATCAAAAGTAGCCTATGGAATATATATAGTTTGAACCACGGTTTGAACACTTTTTTTTTTTTTTTTTTTTTTATTGAATTAGCCACTCCACAGACTCCGGGGTCCGTGATCTTTGTCATTACAATTATCGTTTTTTACACATATCTTGGATAAGGAGAAGAAGAGGAAAATAGGAGGGAGTTGGGTACATTTAAAATCTAATTCTAGTGCTCGTCTGTAGAGCCGATCACTACCGGTTGGGATTCCGCTAGTAATCGACTCGACATCGAGTGTTTGCCTTGTCATTTGCCTAAGCTGCCTCCTCCCGGCCCAGAGCCTCCACAACGGCCGCATTTTTGTCCCTGATGGCCATCTGTAGGTTAAAATCGCGGATGGTCTTCGGTGATGCAGCCCACGCTCGCCGCACGAACCGACCGATGGCGTCGTCGGTGTCGTCAGCGTAATATGTGAAGGTCCCCGTGTGCCGTGAGATTGCCACTACCGCATGGGGCACGCTCGTGCAGCTTCATGTTTGCCTTGGTTTTGATTACGATTACCGACTCGTATGTTAGTCCTTGAGCTTCATGGATAGTAAGGATGCGTGACCCGGTGCCTGATCCATAACCTTGGTTTGTCAGGGTCTCCTTCTCCTCTTGAGTGTGAACTAAGAAGAGGGTATTTGGTAGGGTGTTGGGTATTTGCGCTCCCTTATATCTTCTCTGTTCTAGGGACTTTATACGGGACGCTGAAGAGTACATACCGGAGTATATTTCCCTCAGTGCATATGCGACGTCCATTGGGTTTCGATGTGTGCAGAGCAACTCCTGGCTGATCTTTGTTACCAGGTTCGGGCGATGATACCTCATTTCGAAGAGATTTTCCCTGTCGATATAAGGCAACTGATTGACGTCTCCAATGAGGACAATTTCACCAACACCAGACAGCCTTGAAGCCATCACAATGGCTCCAAAATGGTTCATGAGAGCTTCGTCCACCATGAGGCGACTGAAACTTTCTCTACCAAAACCATTTACCAGAGCAGAAGCCATGGTTCGCACTCTGGTTTTGACCAGGTTTCCGATTCGGTGCGATAGCTTTCTCTTAGATCTTTTGCTGCCTCAGTAGTTGTAGTGATGATGGCGTCCTTGTCCACGTCGAAGTGTCTAATCACCTATGTTGTTTTTCCACATCCTGGAACTCCGTTGACCCACTGTATTCTCGGTACCTCCCAATTTTCCCAATCTGCTTTGACGTTTCCGTTCCCTTCGATGGTCTTGGCCATCTCTAGGATCTTATCGTCCAGCATAATCTTGGTGCATCGGGCAGTAACTACAATTGGGTCGTTTGGTGGTGTCGCATAAACAGGCACTCCCGCGCGCTCTGTCTCTCTCTCGTTCAGTGTCACGAAGCCATTTTCTGCACTGTAAGCTGCCATATACTGTCCTGTCATGGTTCCCTTGATGACCCGGGAAGTGACATTATTGTAAATGGCTGCTTCGGCCTCCTCGAGTTTCGCCTTTAAAAGGCTTTCACTTCCTAGCCTATAGGACTGCATGATGTTTTCGCAGGTCTTGAGGTTGACTTGTCGTGTCGCGCTCAGTGTGGCTATGAATTCGATGAAGGCGTTGCGTGCATGGCTCCGCGGCTCCGAAGCCGTGACATAGCGGGGCGGTTCAACCTGTCCCATGTCGGCTCTCGTTCGGGCTGGTTGTTGCTGTGAAGCTGCTTTGGGGTCTTTGACGTCGAGGGGGCGATGAATGGGATGTGATTCGAGTACGCTCCTTGCTGCTGCGTTGAAAGCAGTCACGAACGCCGTGTTGGTGCCTCGGCTGCTAGTTAGATTGGCTGAAGCTTTTTCCGCGGCTGCCCTCTGCTGTACTCTTTCGGAGCCGGTTTGGATGGTCGAACTAGGAACAGGATGTCCCCAGCTGTCAGTTGCATTTGTTTGGTCGTGCGAAGGGGCTCTGAGGAAGCTTAGATTTTCTCCCTGTCTTCGTATACGACAACCTCATGATGTTTAGAGGCCTCAATGCAACCCAGCCGGTCTGCGACTCTCGCTCTTGAATATTCGATTGCCATCGCATCCACGCTTATCACCCGGGGTGTTTCACCTGCATTTCTGCTCAGATGTGCGAGCAGCGCACTTGCCTGTGTGAAAGGCGTCCGACCTTCCGAGTACTCTATTAGTGCAATCGTTTTGTTTTTCGATCGCACCAACCGAAATCGGTGGCCGTCTACCTCGCACACCGGCATGGCGTCGTAGGTTTTCCGCTTCATCGTGACTTTTGCGGTACTCCCATTGAGCAGGCAAGACAATCCAGGCGACAAACGGGCTCGTTTCCGCTCCCAAGCGAAGCAAAAGCTTATTCCGAATCTTTCTTTGTTGCTGTCCATGAAGAGAGCCACTCCGCGGATACGGATCCCTGCTTCTCCTCGGTCTGCGTTCTCCAGTAGTTGTTTGACGGAGATGCTCTTCAATGGGCGGGAACCGCATGCCGCGCGGCGGCATCGGCGGCGCGGTTTGAACACTTATCTCGGGAACTACTGAACCGATTAAAAAAAATCGTTCACCGTTCTTTCATATGTACGTAATCCTTGAATGCTGTAGGTTATATATATGTACCACGGGCGAAGCCGGGGCGGGCCGCTAGTAATTTATAAAGAGCTATATTCTCAAAATTTATAAACAAATAAATCACGCCTTTTGCTTACTCAGACCATAACTGCCAAAACAAGAGTACTGACGAAATAATCCCAAAAATTTAAATCCCAAATTCCAATTTTCCGTATTCAGCACTTTAAACCCATTATCCTAATATTCCAAGCTTCAGTACGAGTGCATTATGAAAATCCTCTCCAATTCTATTCGGATCGGATCCTATGCAGATGAGATGCCGAAGTCTGTTGCCATATTAATCACTCGACACATGACGTCATGGGGTTCCACGCTACTCATGCAATGTGACGTCATATCATGCCATATGACGCTACATGACTATTCAAAATGCTCATGCTTTGAAATTGGAAACAGAGTACGAATTTGCATGAGTTGTTATTTGCTGGAAATTGGGCAGAAATTATTCGCGGAGCCTGTTCACTGAATCGAACAATATTACCAAAACATGCATAGAATTTGAAAATAACGAAATACATGGTATTCTTATTAAAATTTAATATTAGTGATACGCGATACGGCTTGTGACGGCTGGTCTAGTGATTTACGGCTGGTCTAGTCGGGATAACGGCGCCTGCCGATCCGGAGACTCAGAGTTCAACCCACACACGCACCACTGCCTTTTCGGTGAAGGAAAACATCGTGAGGAAACCGACATGTACATCTTTCGAAGTCATGTGTCGTCCACCAACGCGCACTGGGGCAGCGTGGTGGATTATGGCCTTGCCTCTCTCCTTGCCAGAGAAGGCCCAAGTCCCAGCAGTGGAAACATTTAGTGGGCTGTGGATTGTTGATTGATCGCTACGGCCTGTCTTTATTGTAAACTATTTAAGGGCGTGTGGGCCGTAATTTTGAATTTTTAAAACAACTTTAAGACCTTTAAAATAGTGTTTTAAACTCTGAAAAAAATATATGTATTAGTTAAGGATCTAATCTAGTGCAATTCGCAGTTAGTAACACGATTTAATGAATTTTACTTGATAGAAAAAAATCCCAAAGTTACCCCTTTTCAAAAAGTTGTTTCAAGTTTATGACTAAACTAATGAATTTTTTTACTAAATTTTTGTACTCAACGAAAGCCACTAAAAAGTTATAGATGCATTCGCAGAGTTCGACTTGATAAAAAGTATCAGTTATTCACTATGTTTTAATATCTACCATATATATAGCGCGCCGTTCGGCAGGCCTGATCAGTCGCGTTTCGGCGCTCACGGACGACGGGCCTGTGCTTGATTTTGCAATTTTGACAACCGATAAATTTTAAATATTACGATCATAGTGCCACAGTATAACAATATCAGTAGGTATTACTAGTGAAGCACGCTATGATCTTGATTGTTGATACCGTTTTCATTGGAATCGAATAGACGCTGATACTAATTAGTACGCTGTTTACTTTATGTTGTAGACCAATAAGGGAGTCTCAAAAAACTGACGTCGATACCACATCAGTAAAAAATTCAATGCGGATGCAATGGAAAATAGATAAGTATCGGTAAAATATTCGTCTGTTAAATCAGAGATCAGGATAAGGAAATAATGAAAGGGGAGAAATCCCCTGCGTAAATCCCCTAATATAAATGCAAGTAAGGTATCATAAATGATACCTAACTTGCATTTATCGTATCTGCCATTTAGGTAAATTCTTTGGTAGCAAGGTACTTAGTACTTGGAAGTCCTCAAAGGAAAAGGAAAAGTCCTCACATACAGTTACCACTTTGGAAGAGACTTTCGCGCAAACTATTCAGTTTAGAAAAAAAATGTTAGGAACTTCAATACAATTTTGAACACCTTTCCATAGATACACGTATGGTTTTGTTAGAATTTTTATTTTTTTATTTCTTTTCCAAGTTTGTGACACCACCAACATTTATTGGTTTTTCTTTTTTGTTTTGTATGAAAATGTTAATATTGTTCATAGAAATTTAGACACTCGACCAAATTTGATAAGAAGCCTTTTAGGCAGTAAAATTACTCGTAGAATTTAACTCTGCGCTAAATTTCCGATTCGTATTTTTTATATAAGGTTTAGAATCATTTCCTGAGCATAAAATCACAAAATAATAACAAATCCAGGTGGAGCATCAAGCGCCAGCTCGAAAAAACGTTTTTGGCTGATATTCTGAAAAAGTTATACAGCCTATTATTATTGTAGAAAATAAAATTTCCCATCTTTTGTTGCCAGTAAACTTTTTTTTTCGAACTTACCGATTACGAT
The DNA here is from genome assembly GCA_017562165.1 of Ectropis grisescens. Classification (NCBI taxonomy): domain Eukaryota; kingdom Metazoa; phylum Arthropoda; class Insecta; order Lepidoptera; family Geometridae; genus Ectropis; species Ectropis grisescens. The sequence continues at coordinate 30,206,318 of CM029781.1, read as the reverse complement.
TTATTATGTCAAATTTGATGATTACAATGTAAAAATAATAAGATGTGAATTCTGTTCCCAGTAGCATAAACGTGTCCCTTTTTACCGGAATGGAAGAAGGGTTATGTTTTTCGCGCGTATCTTTTATGTTTGTAAATCTTTTATTTCCACATATCTTCCAAACGGCTGGATGGATTTTGGTAACTAAGATATTCTAAGACTAGTCTGACTCGCCAAAGTGTCCTTAGATAGTAGGTAATATTTTTTACATGTAGATTTTTTTTGTAGTCGGGGTTTTTAAATTAAAGTTATTCTATCATATTGCTCGTTGCTCGAATAAACAGCACCGTTCATCATCATGATTGAAGAGTTGAACGAAGAGTTTGGTCTTCACTTTTGTAATAAGAACAACTAAGCTGTGAAACGAACGCATTGCCAGAGTGGGTTTTTGTAGAAGGTTCGAACCTTGGGGTTACGAGGTACACTGTGCTTGTTTCTATTAGAGAAACAAGTTCCATCATAGACAACATCATTTTCATCCACTATTATCGGCATCATAGCAATCGTATCATTGAATGGGTTATAAATCGTAAACGGTAAGTTTTACAAAAAAGTTTACTAGCAACAAAAGATGCAAAATTTTATTTTCTACAATTATTGTCAAATATATAGTTTCCAAAATATCGGCTAAAACAGTTTTTTTCAATTGGCGTTTGAAGCTCTACCTGGATCTGTGAGCATTTTGTAATTTTATGCTCAGTAAGTGATCTTTACCTCATAGAAAAAAATTGGATTAGAAATTTAGTGCAAAGGTGAACAAAAAACCTTCTATTTTACTGGCCTTTCATTACGTTTCAGCACATTTTTTTTAGTGTTTGACGAACTTGTGAATTATTAGGAAACATTTTAAAAAGATGCATGAAATTGGAAAAGCCTTTCTCAACTTACGTGACCGTGACCAAAAAGAAAAGGTTGAGTTTTGTATATCTACGAGTATAGATAAATTTAATATTTCTTCGTTCATATATCAAAAAAACTCTTATCACTATTCACAAAATTGTTATCACTAGTATAAACAAATCTTGAACAAAAATGAGTTTAAATTACATAGTCAAATATTTTAATGTTATTTCTGCACTGTGGCACCGATTCCGCGGTCGGTGACGGTCGCGAGAACAAGACAGCGTTAAATGCCTAATATGACAGGACTACCTGGCCTTAAACAGCTTGTTACTACTAGCAGTTCTTGTTATTTTTCGGGATAAAAAGTAGCTTATGTGTTCTTCCAGACTATAATATTTGTGTTTGTGCCTAGAACTGCACGGTAGAAGTGAAAACTAGGATATTAAATAATCATTAAAATCTATGGAATAATAATATTATAACGATTAAAAATAAAATTATCAATACATTATATAAATTGAATATAGCAGACACAGTGACACAAAAAGGAAGAGCCGTAGGGGATTGTATCTTTCTCGCTCGGGTAAACTCGGCGGCCCTGAGTAATATAGACCAAGTAGAGAGATACACTCCGCGAGGTATAAGCTGAGCTTTGCATTAGTGTGAGTGATCACCAATCAGGCAGGAGCTTGAAATTTTGTCCGCGAGGTATAGGCTGAGCTTTGCATTAGTGTGAGTGATCACCAATCAGGCAGGAGCGCGGCGAGACAGAATGGCGCCGCGCCTAAGGCCGGTTGTCACACCTACACTATCCATGTACACTCACACAAATGCAAAGCTCAGCTTATGCCTCGCGGAGTGTACCTGAGTCCGCCCAATTGAGCTTTTCACTTCCGGTCGTGACGATCACCGTCATTTTCAGCCTACGAAAAAATATACGCGTGGTGCGCCAAAAGAAGGTTTTACTTTTAAAATAGTTCTATATAAAGACACCCGTATCTATTTTTTTAACTTTGAAGTTACATCGAGTAACGTCACGTTTTATTTTATGAACCTACTTATCTTAGCTCATAAACAAAAACCCAAACACTCGCAATATGAAGCCATTACCTCCACTCCTGCACACACCATTAAAATCCATTTTACTATGATCCGACTAATGATTTTTATGGAAGATATGCCTTGCTGAAGACTTTGTTTCCTTCGTCCTTACCAGATTCTCTGTATTATGGTGTCGCGGTGTTGATGCCGGAGAGAAAACATAAGGTGACGGACAGAAAATTATAAACACTTTATTATACACACTAAAAATGTTAAAATTTATATATATAAAATTTTAGTTTCTGTCAGCAGACCACTTACTAGGCTATGCTTGTATCTTGGAAGTCTAGAAACCTGCTTATCACACAATTATCTTGCGTTTCATGTAAAAAGTAACGTGTTTTATCATTGTTTTTTTTTTTTTTTTAAATAAAATATAACCAACCATAAAACCAATGCGATGCTTTTCACAAAAAAGTTGAAATACGAAACTCCAAACATAGTCATGTCCGGCGTCCGGCTCGATCTGGTCGATGAAGTCAAACTGCTAGGCCTACTGATCGACCGCCGGCTCAACTTTAAAGCACATGTGACCGCCCAATGTAAAAAAGTGGCGAACATTTATAGACAGCTCGCATGTGCAGCGAAGGTGACCTGGGGATTAAATGGCGAAATTACGAGAACAATCTACGTCGCGGTGGTGGAACCTATCATCATGTATGCCTCAAGTGTATGGGCGCAAGCGGCAGACTTCGAGGAAAACAAGGCTCAGTTGAACGCTATCCAAAGAGGTTTTGCCCAGAAAATCTGTAAGTCGTACCGTACTGTTTCTCTGAAAGCAGCACTTGCCCTTTCCGGTCTGCTCCCTTGGATCTGAGAATACAGGAAGCGGCAAATTTGTACAGAGTAAAAAACCTCTCCCAAGACTACCTCCCACCAGAAGTGGAACTCGAACGAAATGTTAACTGCCTGGACCAACCCCATCCGTCCACGCAGTTATCCGTAGAGTACGAGCTTCTAGAAGACACCTCAATCTTCCACAAGGACCTCAAATTTATACTGATGGCAGTAAAATTGAAGGTAAAGTTGAGCTGCTCTAACATGGTGGGAGAATGGCAGAGAGGTCAAGAACTCGACCTTCAAGCTCCACTCCGAATGCACAGTCTTTCAATCGGAACTTTATGCTCTGTACCGGGCAACTCAAATGGCGTTAAAGAGCAAGGACCCAGAAGTCAATGTCCTGAGTGACTCCCGATCTTCACTCGAACTGCTAAGTAACCCAAAAACGAGCCACCCTTGGTTAAGTGCGTAAAGGAAAACATTGGACAGATAAATGCTGAAGGAGATCTCTTCGTCTTTTCTGGGTGAGAGCGCATGTTGGCACCGTCGGCAACGAAAGAGCCGACGAACTGGCCAAATCGGCGGCACTCACGGAGTCACCCAGGGACTACGAGGGATCCCTTGTCCTACGTCAAAAGGAAAATCCGCGAAGAATCGGTCAAGAAATGGCAGGATCGATATGAGACCTGGGACACCGGAAAAGTCACCCAGACGTTCCTCCCCGATATAGCAAACGCATATCGGGTGATGAGAACCACGAAACTGACTCCCTTCCAGGTACAAGCGTTGACGGGACACGGAGGAATAGCAGATTACAGCTCAAGAGCAGTCCGGCATGCGAGTGTGACCCCAACCAACCCGAAACAGTCTGGCATGTGCTAGTCGATTGTCCCCGATTCATGGTCGCAAGACATGAGCTCGAATCTATGATCGACAGAAGACTGGTTGTCTCGGATCTCCACAACATCTTAGTAGATCCAGATAACAGAACACGGCTCCTGTCCTTCATGGAGAGCTCATTCCGCATAGCGGCCATGAGAAACTCCACTAATTCAAATACGCGCCCCCATCACCACCACACCCTGCCCCGCTGTCTGTCTGTGGACGCCGCGCGGCATGCGGTTCCCGCCCAACATAACTCCTCGAAGAGCATCTCCGTCAAACAACTACTGGAGAACGCAGACCGAGGAGAAGCAGGGATCCGTATCCGCAGAGTGGCTCTCTTCATGGACAGCAACAAAGAAAGATTCGGAATAAGCTTTTGCTTCGCTTGGGAGCGGAAACGAGCCCGTTTGTCGCCTGGATTGTCTTGCCTGCTCAATGGGAGTACCGCAAAAGTCACGATGAAGCGGAAAACCTACGACGCTATGCCGGTGTGCGAGGTAGACGGCCACCGATTTCGGTTGGTGCGATCGAAAAACAAAACGATTGCGCTAATAGAGTACTCGGAAGGTCGGACGCCTTTCACACAGGCAAGTGTTCGACCATCCAAACCGGCTCCGAAAGAGTACAGCAGAGGGCAGCCGCGGAAAAAGCCTCAGCCAATCTAACTAGCAGCCGAGGTACCAACACGGCGTTCGTGACTGCTTTCAACGCGGCAGCAAGGAGCGTACTCCGAATCACATCCCATTCATCGCCCCCCTCGACGTCAAAGACCCCCAAAGCAGCTTCACAGCAACAACCAGCCCGAACGAGAGCCGACATGAGACAGGTTGAACCGCCCCGCTATGTCACGGCTTCGGAGCCGCGGAGCCATGCACGCAACGCCTTCATCGAATTCATAGCCACACTGAGCGCGACACGACAAGTCAACCTCAAGACCTGCGAAAACATCATGCAGTCCTATAGGCTAGGAAGTGAAAGCCTTTTAAAGGCGAAACTCGAGGAGGCCGAAGCAGCCATTTACAATAATGTCACTTCCCGGGTCATCAAGGGAACCATGACAGGACAGTATATGGCAGCTTACAGTGCAGAAAATGGCTTCGTGACACTGAACGAGAGAGAGACAGAGCGGGAGTGCCTGTTTATGCGACACCACCAAACGACCCAATTGTAGTTACTGCCCGATGCACCAAGATTATGCTGGACGATAAGATCCTAAAGATGGCCAAGACCATCGAAGGGAACGGAAACGTCAAAGCAGATTGGGAAAATTGGGAGGTACCGAGAATACAGTGGGTCAACGGAGTTCCAGGATGTGGAAAAACAACATAGGTGATTAGACACTTCGACGTGGACAAGGACGCCATCATCACTACAACTACTGAGGCAGCAAAAGATCTAAGAGAAAAGCTATCGCACCGAATCGGAAACCTGGTCAAAACCAGAGTGCGAACCATGGCTTCTGCTCTGGTAAATGGTTTCGGTAGAGAAAGTTTCAGTCGCCTCATGGTGGACGAAGCTCTCATGAACCATTTTGGAGCCATTGTGATGGCTTCAAGGCTGTCTGGTGTTGGTGAAATTGTCCTCATTGGAGACGTCAATCAGTTGCCTTATATCGACAGGGAAAATCTCTTCGAAATGAGGTATCATCGCCCGAACCTGGTAACAAAGATCAGCCAGGAGTTGCTCTGCACACATCGAAACCCAATGGACGTCGCATATGCACTGAGGGAAATATACTCCGGTATGTACTCTTCAGCGTCCCGTATAAAGTCCCTAGAACAGAGAAGATATAAGGGAGCGCAAATACCCAACACCCTACCAAATACCCTCTTCTTAGTTCACACTCAAGAGGAGAAGGAGACCCTGACAAACCAGGGTTATGGATCAGGCACCGGGTCACGCATCCTTACTATCCATGAAGCTCAAGGACTAACATACGAGTCGGTTATCGTAATCAAAACCAAGGCAAACATGAAGCTGCACGAGAGCGTGCCCCATGCGGTAGTGGCAATCTCACGGCACACGGGGACCTTCACATATTACGCTGACGACACCGACGACGCCATCGGTCGGTTCGTGCGGCGAGCGTGGGCTGCATCACCGAAGACCATCCGCGATTTTAACCTACAGATGGCCATCAGGGACAGAAATGCGGCCGTTGTGGAGGCTCTGGGCCGGGAGGAGGCAGCTTAGGCAAATGACAAGGCAAACACTCGATGTCGAGTCGATTACTAGCGGAATCCCAACCGGTAGTGATCGGCTCTACAGACGAGCACTAGAATTAGATTTTAAATGTACCCAACTCCTCCTATTTTCCTCTTCTTCTCCTTATCCAAGATATGTGTAAAAACGATAATTGTAATGACAAAGATCACGGACCCCGGAGTCTGTGGAGTGGCTAATTTAAATAAAAAAAAAAAAAAAAACATTGTTTTTTAGTTGAATAGTTTTTTTACTTTATAACATACATACACAAACATTTTAACTTCAAAAAAGGAAGTTTCTCAAATCGACCATATATCTAATATATAAAATTCTCGTGTCACAGTTTTCGTTGCCATACTCCTCCGAAACGGCTTGACCGATTTTGATGAAATTTTTTGTGCTTATCCGGTATCTATGAGAATCGGCCAACATCTATTTTTCATCCCCCTAAATGTTAGGGGTAGTCCATCCCTAAATTTTATTTTTTATTTTTTAGACAAAAATTTTAATTTCTATTTTTTTATGATACAACATACAAAAATACATACAATCCTCAATTTTCATTCTTCTACGATCAACCCTTATTTTTTAATAGCCATTTTAGTAATTTAATCATTTTTCCTCTCCGGTCGAAAACTGATCAATCGTCATTTAATTAGTTATCCCCGCCAGATGTCTACATACAGATGTCACTTCTGACCCAGTAAACAGCACGATAATTTGGGGATCAAAAGTAGTCTATAGCATATATATAGTTTGAACACGTTAATCTCGGGAACCACTGGACCGATTTAAAAAAATCGTTGACCGTTCTTTCATATGTACGTAATCCTTGAATGCTGTAGGTTATATATATGTACCACGGGCGAAGCCGGGGCGGGCCGCTAGTATATTATAGTTTTATAATAGTAGCACTTACCTATGGCATATCTTTTATGTGTACGTCAAAGGATGTAATGCGGTTTTATTATCCCAGCATAAATCCTAGCTACACCAAACTTTCGAGACGAATTGGTCGTAAAACAACCTAATGTCTTGCTGTATTGTATCGATAAATCGTTATTAAAGTGGTGAATGATGGTCATTTGGTCATCTTGGTGGAGGAAAACAGTTACGATTACTTAGGACCTAAGTTACTTCTAGGCTATTCTCTTTCATGGACTGCATCGTCGCTTAACGTCAGCCGAGATGACTGTCAACTGAAAACATATTTTCGATAAAAAATGTATTAGTCGGAATTACGACACAAAAAATAACCGAAAGTTTGGTATATCAAAATACAATAGAACTGTCGACAAAACTAAAATACAATGAGAACTACATACACTACACTACTAACCTAACTAACTACTTACACTAAGCACACCTGAATTATCTATAGACCACTGTAGGTCTAAAGATAATCAAGATGTTCAAGCCCACTACCAATCGGAAGCGTACCCAGCATGCTGGCGGCATTACCACGCTGAATGAAGCATTTTGGTCACGCGTCGCGTCGACCAAGCGCTCGGATAGGCTTTTGAAGATGAGGTGAGCTCCCGGCCCCTACGGTCCCAATGTCTCAACCCCAAAGGGCTCAAATATGTAACCACTTCCGAGGGTTGCATATTTGCGCCGTTTGAGTCGCTCAGCTGAATTAGCCGCTGCACCGGCCCTACTATGTGTCTCTGGAAGATGTGATGATGCCAGAGTATCGACGCAAGTTGCGTCCCATACTAAGGGCCGACCCAACTTCCAAGGCACAACAGTCAGGTCTTTTGCCATCGTCACGCACAAGACCACTCGGTTCGAGTATGGCTGGGACATTGGCGGTGGAAAAAGCCCGGCGTATGACTTTTGTTAATAAGTCGACAAAATAAAATGACTGGCCTGGTTGGTGGATTATTTGTTAGTAAGTCTACCTGCAAAGCCGTGGGTCGTCGGTTCGAGTTCCACACAGAGAAAAAAAAAATTTGATGAATACTACTATTTGTTCGTGTCTGGGTGTATTCTATATAATATCATAAGTAGGTATATTTATACAGCAACATAAGTAATGTAGCAGATATCTGGCTTCCATAGTAGAAGCTTTGTTTAGTTTGGTGTTGTGTGTTGACTGATGTTGAGAACATTACATATACAAGACTTAAACGTGATTTTAATTACCTCATATGTTTTTGATCACGTGACATTTAACGCGGTGCCAAGAATACAGTCAGTCATTAAAAACTTAGAGGTATTGTGCAACTGTGTTTTGTTAGTCATGTAGAAATATTAAAGAGAAGTCTATTCCTTAAGAAAATTCACATTTTTTCGGAGAGTTTCGGCGCTAGGTGGCGGAAAATTCAACTAAATTGAAATGAACAGCTTATGCATTAATTAAATAATTTCATCGATCCAAGTTATTTGCCTGGCAGTTGGTTCAAATGGGTGAATATTGTCAGAAAGCTAGTCAAATCGTGTTGTTTCGTAATGAGGCCAAGATGTATTAATAAATAAAAAGTTACGAGACGAGCAGGGCATGTGCCTGATGGTAAGCAACATGCCTCCCACATAACAGCATAGTGACGCGCAGCTATTGGAACATGAAGAGTCCAAATTATTTACTAGCACTGCACTGCAGTCATCACCCAGAGCACTAAGATGTTATATCTCTAAGCCCTATAATTTCTCTGGAAACATTGCCCTGGGCTGTTGCAAAGCAAACTATGTGTTCTTCAATATGTGTAATGGTTATTACTTAGTACACATTTTAGTTTTCATACTATAATCTAACTATATTTAAAATTTCAGCCTGATCCATATTACAATCCATGTTACAACGTGATTGAGCAACAAATATCCAAACATTGACATTTATAATACTAGTAAGATAGCATAGAATAATTCAAAAGTTATTCGTAATGCAACTTCAAAAACAACAGCTCGTCATATTTATTTGAGTAAAGATTTCACGTAACCGTGTATAATGTATAAATGAATAGAAAAAGCGAACAAAAACTAATACCAACAATTGGACGAGCACTACGATCTTCTGACCTCTCATTACGTCACGAACTATTTTTATGACGCAATAAATGACGTTTATATTAGGAAAATAAAAAAGACCCATAAAATCTTTCGTGATTTCCTGTTCGGTTTTCTTTCCTTGTTAGGTACTTAATCAATCATAAGAATAATAACCGATATTCTGTCTAATACGGGTGTTAGATTTTTTATAAGAAAATACTCGTATTTTTTTTTTCGTGGTGACAGCCCTAGCGCTGCGTAGCGTTGTCTATACGAAGCTAGAAGTTCTAGCTTGCTAGCATACTAACACTAGCTTGAAAAACTAGCCTCGTGTAGCTCGAGCATTTGTGCATGAACAATACAATACAATACAATACAATACAATACAATATAATAATAATACAATAATACAATACAATATAATACAATACAATACAATACAATACAATACAATACAATACAATACAATATAATACAATACAATACAATATAATACAATACAATACAATATAATATAATATAATACAATATAATACAATATAATATAATATAATATAATATAATATAATACAATATAATATAATATAATATAATATAATACAATACAATACAATACAATATAATACAATACAATACAATATAATACAATACAATACAATACAATACAATACAATACAATACAATACAATACAATACAATAATACAATACAATACAATACAATACAATACAATACAATACAATACAATACAATAACACTTTATTATACCACAAAAATATTACAAGAACAATGATTAAACATAACTTCAAAATATTTTGGGCACAAAAGGCGATCTTATCGCTAATAGCGATCTCTTCCAGATAACCTTTTGTTTGATAGGACAAGATTACAGATAAGGGCAGTGGTGTGGCATCCTTGATACGTGTGCGAGAATAATTCCATAAATATAATAAATTCCATTTACAAATAAACACATAATGTAAATATGGTGTATATATATATATATATATATGTATATATAAATCTAGTACAGGTGTATAATACAATACATAAACATAGATAGGTATATATCTAAATATCAAAAATAAATAGTATAAAATAAACGTACATAAATACATTTTATACAATACACTAAGCGTAATGGAAATGAGCACAGGTTTACGCAACAATGTTGCATGAACTAGAACAGTATTAAATTTTTTGATTAAAATCCGACTATTTCGAATTTTTAATTTGTACAATATTCTACTAGTCAAGCCTTTTCATTTGATACCCATTTTGAGTTAGTAATGACAAAAGAAATGTAATTCGCCTCCCCCACGGCGGCCATCTTGGATTTGAGATTTGTCATAGTGTATAGTATTTTAATAGTCAAGCCCTTTCATAAGATACCCATATTGAGGGCGTTTGAGTTTGTGAATAAATATTTTGTCCGCCATTTTGTGGAGGCAACCATTGAATAGATTTCAACCAAACATAGCTAAGAACCACCGCACGGAAACTAATCTTCAAACAAAAAAATCGTATTGAAATCCATCACCCATCGAGACCATCCGTTGACAAACACACGCACAAAAGAAATATATATTTGTAATAAAGATGTAGTAATAACCTTTAAGGCACACCACAAGATATGAAACTTAGCAACTACAAAAATCACATTTCAATTGGCAGCCTTATCGCTCATAGCAATCTTTTTGGTAATTTTTCTCGGATTTGATACGAAACACACTCCTAAATGTAATAAACAGAAAGCCCTTTTTTTTTTTAATGCTCATAATTAATCAACCGCTTCACAAAAAACAATAATTATTTTGCGTAAGGCAGTATTTAAACTTTTCGAACTATACCTACGTAATTTCCAACGGACTATTTTCAACTCTATTTACAGAACAAATACGAATACCACAACGTACAGTCACGCAGGCAAGTTACAATGAGATGTAAATATTGTTTTGCTGACTGTCCATAATCATATTTTTAATGGAGTACGTGACTGCGCTGGACAAATTGTTAATTAATATTTTTCCGTTTATTTTCTCCTATTTTCCGCATCGGCCGTGATGTGAGCGAGTTTTATTGAGAAACTAGGTTGTATGAAAACGAGTGTTTATTTCAATAATACACAAACATGCAGTCTTTTTAACTGACTTCAAAAAAAGAGGAGGTTCTTAATTCGGTTATATGATTTAACGTATGGATGTTACGTAATGGCGCCGTCAATTGTTTGCGTCAACGATCTGTGTAATTGTAGTACATCTGTACAGGTGACGTATATTATTGCCCAACACTAGAGCTATTTAGATAGATAGATAGATTAACTCTTTATTGCACTTAATATAAAAACAAACAAAAGTTACTTACAACAAACAAAATAAAGTAGCAATTGGCGACCTTATCACTAAAAGTGATCTCTTCCAGGCAACCATAGGCAGTACTTAAAGAATTATAAATATTTGTCATGTCTTAACTACAGTACCTATTTTAAATAGCTTTAAAGCAAAGCTTGAGCATAGTATAGTAGCAGCTAATACCTAGTTTAGTTACTTTTTTTGTTTCCTAAGTCGTATTACTAGCTTCACTTTGTTCCGGTTTGAAGAACAATGTGTTCAGAGCAACTACAGGGCAAAGAGTGGCAAAGAGTGGCAGTGGCTGGAGAAGAACAACTCTGAGCATAGGGCTGAATGATGTTTCATGGGAGAGACGTATGTCCAGTAGAAGACTAAGAGGTGGGCTGATAATGATGATGTTAATTACGACCGCAGTGCAAGTGCTAGGCCGTAATTTAAAAACTTCTAGTTCAAATAACTCAAAGTCGTGCTCTGTTATGATTTTATTCTGCTCTATCAAGATAAATATTGTAAGTTTCATCAAGTCTCGCATACCAAAATTATCCGTCACTATGGAAACCACAAGAGCCGGACCCCCTCCAACCTTTGACCTACAATATAAATTAATTTAAATTACAACCTGGTGGCATTTTACTTAAAACACGGGCTATTTTAGGACAAAGCATTATTAACTGTAATGTAATACTTACCAAACGATATTTTGTTAAGTTCAAAGGTCAAAGGATAAATGCACGTAGGTTCAATATTTTATTTTATGTACCGGCAGTTGAAGTAAATTGGTTTTCTGGTCAGTTAAGTTATAGTTTGTATATGTTAACGGCCAAATCTGATTTTTCGACGAACTTTATGCTAGGTCAAATCAGTTAAACTTACAGGTGAAAGAACAAACCGGTACAAACTAGGATAAACTAGTTTGTCCTACATCCTATAGAAGAAATTAATAGGTTTACCTATGCTGCATTATTTGGGTCTAATATGAATAACTACACTTTAGGATTCAAAGTTTAAAAACAGATTAAAGTGCTGGCTAATCGATAAAACTTTTTATTGTTACAGCAATTTGTAGAGAGTGATGGAAAAAATTCTTTAAAAATGTAAAAAAAAATTACAAAAGTCAGTACAATTGTAATAAAACGTATTTTTTTTATTTAACCTCAATTTCCACTGCTGGGCAAAGGTCCAAATTCCCTCCACTTTATCCGGTCCTGAGCTGAATTATTTTACTCGCATAATGCTTGTCAGTTTTCTGTGCGGTAATTGTTATAATACATTGAAGGAATTATTTTAAACTTTGAAATCGTATACAAATTGTATGCTCTTTCGTCTTTTTATTTTTTATTAATTGACGTGTAAATGAACAACGTACATTTACCAACAAAGAACTTTGACTTTCAATTTGATTTTGACTTTGGATAAACTGGTAACCAAATCTAACTTAACCAGGTATTAAGCCTAGCATAAACTAGTTTCTTCCATTGACCATACGATGAACCAGTTTAGCTTAGTATTCACGGGTTTGTCCTATTGAACAAATAAAGAACTGATATTGCCTAGGAAAAACTAGTTTTTCTTAGGCAATCAAGTTTGGTCAGTAACGTTTGCATATTTATAATCACGCCTTAGTAATAGCATGGTGTTCAGTCAAGTTTATTAAAATTATATGTCTATGGTTGACCACCATCTTATAGTAAAAAAACAAACAACTAAACATTTCGAATTCTTTTAAGAATTAAGTCAAAAACTTGATATATTAACCCAATCATTAATAACTTTAGCTTTTTCTTCATTAGACCGAAATCTTTCATTTCCTTTGCAAGTTCATTACTAGTCATTAGCCAACATTGATATTTACACCATTTCCTACAACATGCAAACAAGTCATCAGTATAGTTTTGGCATTATTAAATTAGCTTGGTATACTAATGGTGACGCCAGAGTCCACAACATACCTATTTTTCTTAAACCTACTGTACTTCGAAGGTATTAAATTTTGCATTTAAATTTTGCAATTAAATCGTGCATAGGATTATATCAGACTAGATGCCCGCCCCGGCTTCGCCCGTGGTATATTATATAGCACTCATCGGGATCCCGTGTATATCCAACGGTGAAAGAATGACTGAAATCGATTCACTCATTCCTGAGAATATCGATTTCAAACAAAAAACCTCTTCAGCTACCTGCTACGCCACCTGTCGGAAATTGGTCGTACCAACTTTTTTTTTTTAACTATAATAGGTTTGCACTTGACCGCCATCTCGCCTGATGTTAAGCGATGATGAGATCTACGATGGAGCGTGCTTATCTAGAAGAAACCGATTCACTCTCGATTTAAAAAAAAAATAGCAAAGGTTTATATTCAATGCACAGATTACTGAAATTCAATGACGCAATCTTTGACACATGCTGTCATGTGTCATGTCAAAGCACGAAACGTACGAAAACTCTCAAAAGGGGAATATTTTTTCCCGATTTTGTTACATTCTTGTTTCATGCTCCGCTTCAATTAATAGTAGAGTTATTTTCTATAGCTTAAAGCCTTCCTCGATAAATGGACTATCCAAGAGACAAAGAATCTTTCAATTCGGACCAGTGCTTCCCGAGATCCTAGCGTTCAAACAAACAAACAAACAAACTCTTCAGCTTTATAATATTAGCATAGATATCTATCTCAACAGATGACGTAATATCCTACTTTTTAATAGTGAGTTGAAATTTGGAACACACTTAAATCATAGCCTGAAAAAATAGGCTACGTTATCCCAGGAAAATGGGAAACGGAATGCAGGTGAAACCGCAGGGCACCCTAGTCATACTAATACTATAAATGCAAAAGTTTGGATGTTGGAAAAAGTTGATAAGAGCTGATAACTACAAATAGGCGTAACACATACACATACGCACGCACGCACTCACACACGCACAACTTAATACATGCCACGGGTTTTGCGGTGATGCTCAAAAATGTTACCACTCTATTGATCAAATGTATACTAATAATGTTATGACAGATCTATAGTTACATAGATATGCTCTCGATATAATTTTGGCAGCCTCCTCACGTCCGAGGCTCCGGGGCATTGCCCTCCTCGCTGACATGTGTCCCCGCAGTATAGGGGTTTTTGCTGCTCTTGTTACAAGAATACTAATGGATGTAATCAATGGTTCAGAGGTCGAAGTTCTCTGATTTTTGCTCCAGCTATCCGGGTTTCATTAGCGGAAACTACGAGTATTTTCTTTTTGGAGGGAATGAGCCAAAGAGTTTACATATATGCTAAGCCTATTCAGAAATTAGTAAATAGCATCCCGCGGTTTTGCAAAGTTAATTTTTTTTTACAATTTACTTGTCAATTACTAAAAAAACGAAAGAAATGGTATAAGAATAGATTTACCTTATTCATACGAAGTTTTTTCTTTTATTTAGTGTAAAAAAGAGTTTTTTTATCTTTCTATCATACAAATATTAAGATACATTTTCAAAGTTTTAAACCAAAATATCAAATAATAAATACATAAATTAACATAATACTTCACTATTACTAACAAAACAAAACAATTGTATTCATTTGCAAAAATTTGTATCTGAGTAATCGTATGTATGAGTTTAGAATATTATGTTTAATTTAGAAAATTTCTTATTTTTTTTTTTGTTATAAAATCTGTATTGTATCAGACATTACAGATTTAATAATAAAATTTTGATATTCAAATAAATAAATAATAAATAAATACTGGTGAAAGCAATACAATAGTAAATCGTCTAAATATAAAAAGAACTCAGAAAAATAAGACACCACATTAACTTTTCAAATATTTGAACTACGAAGGGCCAGTTTCACTATCGCTAATTATAGAGCAAGTTTAACACTCGTTTATTTCCTCTCTGGAATCCGTGACGGCCCGTTTAATTACAGCAGCTTCTGTTAGTTTATCGACACTGGATTTTTAATACCGTGACCATGGGGCTTTATTGGTACGGTGAAATATTTTTAACGGTTTGTTAAACTTTTTTTAAATTGCCTTTTCCGAGATTGCTGAATTTTATTGGAAAACATACACTTTTTTCCACTTATACTATAGCTTTGAAGCAATGTGCAAATGTAACTGTGCTCTGGTTTGGAGAGTAATGTTTTCAAATTACGGGTCAGAGAGATAAATCGTCATAAATATCCAATTAAAAGCGCAGTGAACTCTACAAGTTTCTTTTTTTTTTAAATAAGATGTGAAGAGACTTGCAGGATATGTGCCTGATGGTAAGCAGCATGCCTGCCACATAACAGCACAGTGACACGCAGCTATTGGAACATGAAGAGTCCAAATCATTACCTAGCGCTGCACTGCGCTCATCACCCAGAGATCTAAGATGTTATATCTCTAAGCCCTGTAATTTCTCTGGAAACATTGCCTTCAAACCGGAACACAGTAATGTTTTCACATTACTGTTTGGCGGTAGAATAACTGGCATAGGTGTGGGGAAGGACAGGAGTCCTACCACTACAGATATAGCTCCGTGATATGGTGTGTTATTTACCATCAGACACATGTTTTGCTCGTCGCGCCAGTTTGTATTTTAAAGAATAGCGTTCAATAAAAAAAAATCATGTTCTAATAAAAAAATCGTGATAAAACAAGCAAATGACCTATACTGTTGGTAAATGGTACACGGTAACATCCAAACATGCAAATGCCCACACTTTTGTTATACCTATTAGTAGTACAGGTGAAATTGTTATTATATTTGAAATTGTTATTATTATTATGAAATTATGAAATTGTTGTATGAAAAGGAATTATGAAATTGTTGTTATTATTATATATTGTAGCATGTAATCAGACGAATTCAAAAGATTTCCACTGACCAAAGTGTGCAGAAGAAGAGAAGTTACATACAATAGATTAGAGTTATCTGAATAGCGGAATAGAAGTTACGCTTCAAAACAGTGCAACAAGCATATTTATACAGACTGAGCATATGTTGACTGGCCTCGTGGCTTAGTGGGCAGTAACTCTGCCTGCGAAGCCGAGGGTCGTAGGTTCGATTCCCATCCAGTGCAAATATTTGTGTGATAAATTCAAACATTTGCACTGTGTCTGGGTGTTTCTATACAAATACAAAAATCTTTATTGCTGTTTACAGGTAAGATAAGGTGATACAAAACATTTTAATAGTTGACCCATACATACTGGCCTTTTCTTCTAGAGGCATGCAATATGTCTGGCAACACAGTTTCCATTGGTCTGAATTTATACAATGACAATAATAGTCAGCTGATAAAATCTTCTTCTTGTTTCTTTTTTCATTTTTAGCGTTTAATCTGTTGTATCATATTACATGTCATCTGATTCATCGTCTATAAATTTCTGGCTTCTATCCAGTTGTGCTATGTAAGTGTGGTATGTTTGGTGAGCACAATTACGCCAACGTCTTGTGCTTCAACAGGATGCTGTTATGGACTTTGACAAGTATGTAGTTCAAATCCAAGATCTTGCGGTAGTAACTCTTGCAGTCAAAGAATGTCATTATGTATAAAATAATCAAAAAAATATGCATCTATTTACAATAAGTATGTATTTACAATTATATAGGTATTATATCAGCTATCTGGCCGTCATATTACAAGCTTTGCTTAGTTTGGGTTCAGATTCTGTTGTGTGTGAATTGTCCACCAATATTTATTGATTTATTAACTGAAAGATGAGTTATTCAAATAAAAACACACAGAGTTCCACTCTAACGGACAAACGCCAGAGGCAGGTGCGTCTGTAATTCAATAAAGAGGAGATACAACACGCCGCGTCAACGTTGTGACACAATATTCCCGCCATAATGGCGCTGTTGCTTGTTCACAAAACCGGAAATAACCGCTTTACAAGTATCTTTTGTTACGAGTATGCTGTTATTGTTTTCCCATTAGATGATACATTAGGTGATACGGGAAAACTCTTAGGAGGTTCTCTATGTTTTTCTTAATAAAGTTTGTTTTTTTTTAGCAAACGAGTGGGTGCCAAATTATTTTACTGCGTTGCATTTGGTCCATAATCTACGTACTAAATCATAATCCACAATGTAATGTATAATAGAAAATCAACATAGAAAAAAATGGTTTTCACGATTATGGAATCAAGATCAAAGCTGTCAAATTTAATTTTTAAGACTTAGTTATAGACCCGTACTAAACAAAAGCTTGTAAAATCAAGTTAAAATAGAAAATTAAAGTTATGAAACTTACAAAAGATAATTGGATTAAAAAAATATTTTTCTCTTTTCTCAGCTTCTTACTTATATACTTCTTACGCCGATACAAGCCGGGGGCATTGTCAAGATGAAAATTTACATATGCAGTATCATTTTTGTTGCCTGCTAAAACGGCCTCTTAAAATAGTACATAACTTTAAAAAAAATACTATGTATTTTGGGTATAATTAAAAATTTGACATCATTTCAACCTACCATAATCTTGATTAAATGTGTCAAATACGCCGGATAAAGTTCACCTTATTTGTACTGACTGAAAGTATCTCAAACTAAAGAGTCAACCAACTTGCAAATAACAGTTCTATGTCAACCATAATTATATCATTTGCAAACTTCGAGGGCTCTAATAGCAAAAGTAAGGATTACAAAGCAACCAGTTTAATTAAAACATGGCCAAATTATGTAACTAAAATGTTAAAATATGATAATTGTTTAAAATGGTATAAAAATCTAAGGCCTTATAATATTTTGTTGTGTTAAGCTTAGCAGTAGATGTCTTGATAAATTTTGTAAATCACTTAAAAAAAAAAACAAACTGAAAACAACAACCTTAAAACATAATTTCAAATGGTGACTTTATCGCTGAAAAAATCAATCTCTTTCAGACAACCGCGATATATAAATATTCAGTTGTACCATAGAAATACGACGCCAATACTTTTTTAAAATATTAAGATTTAACTTATCAGGAATGATTTTTAGTTATAAATGAATCAATATTATAATAATGTGATTTGGGACAATTTAAGACTAATTATTTATTTTCCGTGTAGATTTGGATGGAATGTTCCCAGTCCGGTTGAATGTTCTATGTGGGTTAACAAGGAAAAAAATAAAATCATCCTGTAATGAAATTTAAGTGAACTACTCGTAGATATAGTAAAACAAAAATCACCTAAAATTAAAACCTAAGTTCGGAATGAAATGTGCTATAAAATCCAGTTTTTACAACATCTAAGATTTCTTTTGTTAAAAACACGACAGTGTCGCCATTTTCAGCTGTACAATTACAACGTGTTTCTTTTGCACAGAAAATTCATTCATTAACTCGACCAATGTGTGGAACTAATAATTTTGAAATTTCAAACATGTTCAACCGGATACATGTTTAACTGCAAAAGTGTCGCCCCGCTTCGGTGTAAAACCAAAGTTTGTTCGGCTGTAATCAAAGTTGTTACGTCTTAACTCATTTGTTATGGACTCGGAATGCGCTACTATCATTTCACGTAATTGTTTTAGTTCTGATGTTGCTAATTGTTGTTGTCGGTAAAATATCGGTTAACTTCTGTGTTCGCAACTTGGTCGGGTAATGTTTTATTTAGAATGTTGCTGGAAAGGACTTTGTGCAGAGTAAGAAAATTTATATTTTTTTTTTTTTTTATTTATATTAATTCACGCTGTCTATAGTTATGACGTCCTGGTGTAATTAAATAAGAATGTAAGCTTACGATTTAGCAAACTAAACTAAACTAAACACTTAACTTTCAGGTATTGATTTAAGCTACCTATCATAGTTTTTCTCTAAAGTAGTGTAATCTGTTACGGGATATTTATCGTGATTAAAAAGTGGATGTTTCAATTAGGATCTACAAAGTCCGAAACAAATACAATAGTACTTAATTACCATTGTAAAAAAGAAGGCTCAACTTCAAACTCCAGGAACAAGCGTTACTCAATCCTGGATACAGAACTAGATTGGACTATTTTAATGGACACGTATGAAAAGCACTATAAAATCCCAGAGGATGTGGGTGTTTCGTCGTCCAGACTGGACATATCCCTTTTTTCTAGAGATACGAAACGTATAGCCCTTGTAAAACTTACCGTGCCGTGGGAAACTAATATACCTAAAGACCACGCGATGAAACAAAATAAGTATTATGACCTTCTAAACGAATTAACAAAAAACGGCTATGTAGGTAATTTATACGCTGTATAAGTAAGAGCGAGAGGTATACCAGCAAAATCTCTCTATAACCTGCTGAAAGATCTTAGATTGTCCAGAAGTCCAGTAAGTTTTATACTAGAACGAGTATCTAAAGCTGCACTAGTGGGCTTATATCAGATTTGGCTGGGCAGGGAGAGAAAAACGAGTAGTGAAGGTGAGTGTTGATATACGTCGGAAAGGGGCCCCCTTAAACCTACACCCGTGTCACTAGTCTTGTGATCTACTTGGGATTTCTCTCTCTGCCACACGAATGACCCGGCACTCGCACGGTGAATCCATGGAATGCTAAGAAGATCATCTCATGTAGAGGTAATATTATTTATAGTATACTGTCAACGGCCCGAGGCTTAACCTGCGTAGTTACAGTTTCCATTGTTGTCCTGAGATAACAGATAACCTATGTGTTATTCTAGAATATGACTTAATGGTATTCTAAATTTCAAGCTGAGCCGTTCGGATGTTCCAACGTGGTTGAACAATAAACATCCAAGTATTCGAATTTTTGCGTTTATAGTAGGATTTACCGTAAGATATAATACCAGTCGACTTTATTTTGGTGTGACTCCCAGCAATGGTAAATAAGTGGGATACCTGCTGCTTTGTAAGCCAAAACGTAAATACTTATGTCATCTGGTAACTCATCATCATCATCATCAGCCACAAGACGTCCACTGCTGAACATAGGCCTCCCCTAGATTTCCATAACGAACGGTCCTGCGCAACCTGCAACCAGCGGTTTCCAGCGACCTTTGTGAGGTCATCTGTCCATCTAGTGGGAGGCCGTCCAACACTCGTCTCCCGGTTCGTGGTCGCCACTCAAGAACCTTTTTCCCCATCGGTTGTCAGTTCTGCGAGCGATGTGGCCTGCCCATTGCCACTTCAGCTTGCTTACTCTTTGAGCTATGTCGGCCACTTTCGTTCTTTTGCGAATATCCTCATTACGGATTCTGTCGCGCAAAGAGACTCCGAGCATAGCTCTCTCCATAGCTCGCTGTGTGACTTTGAGCTTCGTTATGAGACCAACAGTGAAGGACCACGTCTCAGTTCCATAAGTCATCACTGGCAACACGCACTGGTTAAAGACTTTCGTCTTTAGGCATTGGGGTATTTTGGACTCAAAGATGTGCCGAAGTTTCCCGAACGCTGCCCATCCGAGTTGGATCCTTCGCTGGACCTCTTTGTCGAAGTTTGTCTGGTAACTACTATCCCGCAATTTCTATATTGCGAATGTAGCAAGCAGATGAGCAGATTTTGTTCCAAAATCAATCTTATTACAAGGACATGAAAATCGCTATTGGCACTTATAGTATTATTATAACCCATGGATATGGTTAAAAATACTACATGTATTTCGGTGCTTTCAAAGTTTATCATAGGTCATAGGTTATCAGGTCTGAAATGAAAAATACTGAAAATTGTAGTGAATAATTACGATAGCTTAAAACTGAGCTTCGAATAAACCATAGCGGAATACAATTTTTCTTTCCAATAACAATTTCGCTCTCGCAAAATTCCGGGAAAGAAAGTAGTTAAGCTTCGTGATGACACAGTTAATAAAGGCCAAATCTCTCGCCGTCCTTTGTCCCGGCGGGGAAATCTCATAAAGAATGCATCTTCAACAATAACTCCACAGCCCTTTGTGCTTCTCGTTTATTGCTAAATCGGTTATGCTCTGTTACTTTGCAATGTCGAAAAAATTAATGTACAAAATTGCTACGTGCCACCACTCAAGCCGACGAACAAAAAAACGAACTATACTTACTGTATTCATTGTCTTTGAAGTAGGCGATTGTGTCGCCATTTTCGGAGTTTCGGAAAATTGCTGGGGTCGGGCCAAATGTCGTTTGACCCATCTTGCTGGAAAGCGGAACGTATTGGCGGCGAAAGAGTTGTTCTCAGATGTGTTATGTACATTTTTTTTTGCTAAAAAGTATAATTCAAGTAAAAGTTGCTTAAATTTGTAGCTGTTTATTTTGGTGTGAGGTTCACGACTTTAAGCTACATACGTTCTAGGTTTACTGTTTGTAAATTGTGCGTTACAAGAACAAATTTAATTCACTAATAACCTTATAGTCCAAGATCCCAGAGCTGCCAGACGTCACGTTTTTCCTGATGAACGAAATGTGGACGATTGAGTAGTTAGTACGTACCAAGAACACACAAGCGTCTGTTAAGCAAAACGGTAGACGCAAAGTGCCTGGTAGTGTTGGGGCTTTACTTTTGAAGATATTACCTACAACATACGTGAAAATCGGTTATTAGAAAATACGTGAAGTAAGTAATGTTTTTATGTACCTTCGGGATCCCATATCTCAAAATTGGTCATCTAAGTAAGTTAGCGGGTAAGTATGTGTTCTTCTTAGTACGTATTAACTCTACTCAATCGTCTATATTTCGTTCATCAGAAAATACGTGACGTCTGCCTGCCCTGGGATCTTACTCTATTATTAAAAGAATTCACTTTCTAGTATCCTTGTACGTTGATTGTCAGTCGTTTTGTTTAATTGACATAGTGTTTAGCTATCAATGAAATTTTAATACGTTGCATTATATTTACTGATTTTGGCGTAGCTTAATACGTTACGGCTTTTACAGTGAACGAAAATATTATGAGGAAACCAACATGGTGGCACCAAGAATCTTTCCCAAGAATGGTGGCACCAACCTGCGCTGGGTGTGGTGGATTTTGACCTTAACTCTCTTGTTGCGAGATCGCGCTGTCTCCCCAGTCCCAGCGATGGGAACATTTACCTAACATAAGCTTTAAGTAAATATTTTGAACACGATGGTGATAAATTCACTCGTAGACAAAAATCTTTAGTATCTGAAAAGTTCCACAATAATACCTATACTTCCAGTAAATTATTAAAATTCGCACTTGGCTGAACTTCACTCAAGGTGATTTGTGGAACCTTCAGAGCTATTTGTTTGAATCAAAGCACAGATTTGTAGTTCTCTTTTAGAGATTTGTTCATTTTGTTTTTATCGTGAGTTATAGAGGTTTATAAAAGAGCTTGTATAAGTTTGATAGATTGGAATTTTTCTTAGAAATATGGTTTTATTTGATTTATGTTTGCTGTAAATACTTATAAAATTTCGCAATGCCACAATTGGTTACTCTTTTAAAGTGAAAACTTCATAAAAATGTTAGGATTCACGTCACCGATATTTTAGGAACTGGCGTTGGAGGCGTAGCGGTAGTAAGCAGCATAACATAGTAGTGGTAAGACTCTTGGCAGAGCCCACCTGAGGAAGTACCACCCCTTTGCCAGTTATTCTACCGCCAAGCAGTAATGTGCAAACATTACTGTGTTCCGATTTGAAGGGAAATGGTTCCAGACAAATTAAAGGGCTTAGAGATACAATATCTTAGATCTCCGGTTGACGAGCGCAGTACAGTGCTAGGTAATGATTTGGACTCTTTAACTGTGTTGTTATGCAGCAGGCATGTTGCTTACCGTCAGGCACATGACTTCCTCGTTTTGTCACTCTATGCTATTTAAAAAAATAACGTGTCGTACGCGTTTAATTATTCTTGAACTCATTTTTAAAATCTTGCTAGTTTTCGTCACAGATATGCGAAATAGCAGTACATAAAATATGTAGCTATAGGTACATATACCCGTATAGAAAAGACGTATTGTCTATTAATGATGTATGATACCTACTCAAAACCAATCACCTTTTCGTTTAAGTTGATGTTCCAAAGACACAAGAAAAGTGGTTTGACTCTGCTTTCGTAAAACATTCCTTGAGTGGGTGTTTCTTGTCTTTAATCTCTGTATTTAAGTTTAAAGTAAGTCGGTTTTTATAGTTAAGCGTGTTACATCGGAACAATCCTTTCATAGGTAAAAGATAAGCTTATAACAATATATAGTTATAAATTTATATTACCTCTCCAGAACAAGCAGTAGAGGCCTATCACCTTTACCAACAAGAACAAAATTAAAGATGTTGGTTTACCTTGATGCAATAATCGTCTGAAATAAAAGAATCATTGTCAATTTTGTTTCCAAATCGAGTTATGTAATATTTATGATTTTTTTTTCAAAATAGTGTAGATTATTCTACTTAGCAAGGCTTTTTCATATTGACGGAGAAATAAATATAATTAGTCATTTGGTGGTGGCTGTCTTAGGCTAAAAACTCATGGACCGGTTTCAAGCCCCCTCAAAACCAAACTTGAACCCAGGCCCGCAGCTTCTGTAGAATGCAGATTTAAGTGTAAAAATTGAAATCAAAACTCACGAGGCTGTTTACGGTAGCGGAGCGTGCAGCTGCCACGTGGTTCCCAAGCACAGATATTAACCTTTAAGGCCCATTCGTTTAAGCTCTACGATGCCACAGACAGACATACAGATAGACATAGACGTCAAACTTATAAAAGCCATTTTGTGGTCCGGGGTTAATAGAACCGTCGCCCGCGCGCTGGCGCAGTTGGAAAACGCTCCATGAGTTCTTAGCCTTAGGCTTAAGATTTATCATAGTGTGTGTGTATGTGTACCGTATAATTACAATCACCGTCTGTTCACAATAAAACGCGTCGAATTTTAAACCCATGGTACGTCAGGTTAGTTAATAATCTAACATTGTTACAATGCAACATAAAGGTTTTTACACTTTTACTGTAACACATACACACACATACACCCTCTCACACACCCTCTCACACACAGACACACCCTCACACATGCTCACACACACATAGTTTTTTCTAACTTACTATGTAGGTAACACTCCGTCGTTTTTGTGTCTGGTATTGTAAAGGTGTAAAGCATTCTCATACACGTTCGATATAAAATATACAATGTCAGTCGTATAGCATTTGAATTTATGCACCTCCGTCTCGAGATGGATTATGCGACGCAATTTAATATTCCCGTCTCAGTGCAGCATTGAGGTTAGTTCTTTACATTTCGCTAATGGAACGAAAATACGGTGAAAGGTGAGTAATTTTTGAGGGAATAGTTTGGAGTATTTTAAACTTGAAAAGACGTAAGTAACCCATAGTTTTCACTGTTGAGAATCGAGGATTTTTCTCAGATCTCATTAAGAGGATAAAGACCATAATGTATCACCCTGGCAAAGTGCGATTTTTTGTTTTTATGATACTTATTTACAGATAAGCCGTACTAATATGTAAATAAATAAATAAATAAAATAAATTATATATTTTTTTTGTTCCTGTAAGTGATTGCTACCATGCAACTTGGGAATAGACAAAAAATATGAAAAAAAAAATGTGTGCGTGTACTAGTGTACACACGTAAGAAGTGAAACTTCTTTATGGCCTTATTTTTCGAAAAATGATATACATGCAACTTTCTAGAAATTGGTTAAATAAAGTTAAAATAGATAAAGTTTAAACAAAAGGATTTTATTATCATAGACATGAATACAAATAATACAATTATTTCACTTTACCTTTTTTGCTACTAAGATTATTACAGCATTTCTACAATAAATTACATTTAAACTACATTTTTTCATTTTTGTTATTTCGCTTAAGCGATATGCTATCCCTACTCCGTTGGAGAAAGTGAAAGTACTCTTCGTCTGAACCAACCGTGGTAGGGGCAAGAAAAAGATGGCGCGTATCGGAAAAATGTGACGCGTAACCGAAAAATGTGACGGTAAATTTTTTTCCAACGCCAATAAAGAAGTTTCACTACAAAAAACTATGATAGATAAATTTTAAATCACATTGTTAATTGTTTCTTCATGACACAAATGTAAAGACAAACATTTTAAAACACAGAGAGAATTATCAAAAAAAAAAAACTTTTAGATTGATGGCGGTCACTGTCAAGTCAACCAATGCAACCACTGGCTGTATTTTCGCTAAAAATGTTCCGTTTCATACAATTACAGAATAATAAATAAGTTTTAATGAAAAAGTCTTGAATTGAAATAGACGAACATTTACGTACTTTCTTGAAAAACAAAACTAACACAACAAAATACGTAAACTTTACAGTCAACCTATTTTAAAACACTTCCAAAACAATCTTAAAAACTCTGTAAAACCGTCGATATTCGCCAAATTTACCGTCTGAGCATTCTTTTAACTTCAACAAATAAAACATCGTAAAAGAAAGCAATAAAGTTAATTCACTCAATAAAGCATTCATCATTAAAGCTGATTATTAGAGAACTTGAAGCGATTTCCTCCAGAAAGCAAAGTTTCAACTTCAAAGGTTTTTCGCAGAAATTGGGCAGAGATTTTTTTTCAACAACAAAGGTATTCGATTATGGCCAGAGAAAGGGAGCACGCGGGAGTTTCACTCGCGAGGCTGGGATTATATCGCATGGGCGGAGCGAGTAATTACTTTTTGTGGGTTTCTTTGTGTCACTCGTGTGATTAATCATTTTTGGGGTAGGTTGTGACGGGAAGCTGTGCTGTGTATGGTGTTGTTTGATGTTTATGACAATCTTATTGTTAATAAATATTATTTTCACTCGCACGCAGCTTTTCATAACAAAACTAAACAAATATTGTTTTTAAAGTGTCGCGATTTGAACACATAATGTGTATAATGTACAGGACTTAATCACGATTTAATTCATTGTCTTTTCACCTCAATTTGAGTCTTCTCGTGACAACGGCGGTTGTAACGCTGCCGAAACGCCGAGGTATTTTAACAATGAATTAAAACGTGATTAAGTCCTGTACATTATAAACAAAAAACTAAACAACATTGAAAATTAATTTACACATTATCTAACTATTCTACTATATTATATACTCTTCGAAAAATTTGAGATCCATTGTGACGTTTTATGAAAACCTGCTCTCAATATATTTCACTACAATGACAAGGCGCCAAAAACCAATCCAATTTATTTATTTAAAACATTTTATGCAATTAATGATCATTTTATTGTTTATTCCAGTTTCTTTGCTAGTTACATTCTAGGGTATTTTTTAGAAATATGTAATTTTGTTCATGTTGATTATCCATGGACAGTTAATGATTAACAAATATTAATAAGTAGTCAAGAAAATTAAGGAAGTAGGAATAGTTTAGCAACATTTGTGAGCGAATTTGAATTCTACAAGTTGCTTTGGACCAAAAAGCTGGATCGCATTAAATTAAATAAAAAACGGAGTTTTCCTCGAAATCTTACTCTTATCTATTAGATATATAATATTATGTAATATTTACTGTGTATTTTTTTATGTAGAGGGACAACACGAGCAGGACTTGTAACTCATGTTACGTAACATTCCTGCCCATAACAGCACAGTGACATGCAGCTATTGGTACATGCAGAATCCAAATCATTACCGCACTGCGTTCATCACCCGGATATATAAAGTGTTTTATCTCTTAACCCAGTAATTTTGCTGTAAAAAAATCTCTTCAAACCGAAACACATGTTTGCACACTACTTCTTGGTGGCAGAATAACTCGCAAAGGTGTGGTACTTCCCCAGGTGTACTCTGCAAAGTGCCTCACCACTACAAAACTATTACCTACTGTTCTATTACTGTTCTGCTGTAAAGTAAGATTCAAGAAAATTAAGAAGTAGTCCAGAGAGGTTGTTATGAGTAGGTTTAATCAACAAAATTCCATGCTGAAATATCTAGAACTCATTGATGACTGTCCGAAAAAATATCCAACCGTTCGACCAACTGCCCATGTCTACTAACGCTGCGCCTTCATCGATTAAATCGATGAATCGAAAGATCGTACCAGCAACAACAGTCAAGACACTGGCGAAGTTGCGGTCAAGCCGCATACAGAAGCCATAGATAAAAAAAGTTGAAGTTATCCAACCGTTGACATTTACAAAACAAAAAAAGATATTTATAATAGATATTTAAAAGATTATTAGGACTAGAATAAACAGCAACATGTAAATATTTACAAGAAATATGTTACCTAATAATATTATGTTATTGCAACAATCATACAATAGACAATCACCGCATTCCCCGCCACCTCTCTTCACCAAAGTCCATTCCCAGCGAAATTTTCGTCTGAGATTGCACACGGTGTTATCAGGACTCTCATTATGTGTCTTGTTGCGTATTTATTTCCAGTGTCAGGTAAAAAGGTCGCTTCGTGGAGGTGTTTTTACTTGTGGAGGATTTTGGAGTTTTCGGTCTTGCTTTGCATTTCACTATTTTTATTGTTATTTCTGTGTATAATAAGTATGTTATTAGAACGATATAAGTATTTAATTAGCTATCTGGCCGCCATAGTACAAGCTTTACTAAGTTTGGGGTCAGATGGTGTAGTGTGTGATTTGTCCACCAATATTTATTTATTTATTTTAATTTTAACTGTTTGATTTCCGTATGTTTTTATTAGATGAAGAGTAACTAACTGGAAACAAGTATAGCATATGCACCCTACTAAATGTTCCCGCTGCTGCGACTCGACTTCTCCCGCAAGGAGAAAGTCAAGGCCAAAATCCACCACGCTGCCCGAATGCAGGATGGAGAATAACACATGACCTCTAAAGACACATGTTCTTGTTGAAAGTACCTTTCAATGTTGATGTTGATTTCCTGGCGATGCTTTCCTACACCGTCTGAAGTTAGCGGCATTATGCAAGGACAGTGGTGCGCGTGGGATTTGATTTTCGGGGCTCCGCTAGAACAAACTGTTGATACCAGACCTTTGTAACAAGACGTAATACACGGTTTTACGCAACAAAATTTCTAATATTTAAAAGAAACAAAAAATCTTTCTTTCTTTCTTTCTTGGATCAGCAGTCGCCATTGTCTCGACTAGATCAGCTGATGAATCATTAAAATATTTACATAAAATTTCAATAAAAACGGTCAAGTGCGTGTAAAATCGCCCATGAAGGCTTCCGTAGCAGTAAATAACATAATATAAAAGTTCTTGTAGTTCGTTGTTACTTTAGTCAGCATTTTAACAATAGTGAATGTATGACGTACTTATTGAAATAAAGCTACTTACTAGATCTCAATCAAACCAATTTTCGTTGAAAGTTTACATGGTAAAAATGTACATCATATACCTATTTTTTTAGTTTTTTCTCTTATTCATTTTTGAAGACCTATTCATAGATAATCCAAACAAAAAAATTGAGTATCAGTTATAAGTATGGGACACCCCCAAAACTTGTTTTTTTTTCTATTTTTGTATGAAAATATTAATGCGGTTCACAGAATACTTCTGTTAACCAAGTTTCAATAGTATAGTTCTATAGTTTCGGAGAAAAGTGGCTGTGACATACGGACAGACAGACAGACATGACGAATCTATACCTAATGGTCCCGTATTTTGCCATTTGGCTACGGAACCCTAAAAAACCTTCAACGTAATTGTTTGAAATTTTAGATGTTTGCAAGTAAAGCAAATACACGTTACGTAAATGTAACAAGTTTTTGTATAATTATTGTATTTTTTAGGCATTTTCGTATCGAATGGCGCAAAATTGCATTAATCTAAAATTATTCAAAATTATAACGCGACAGATCGAGTAAAGGAAAGAAAAAAAATGTTTTGAAACTCCTTTCTTTTCATATAAAATGATATATCAAAAAAGGTTAGTGCCCACCAATCAATCCGATTTTATACAATCGTAATAAAATAACGAATTCCAAATAAAAATCTAATAACACCAACCAACCTAAAATATTTATATCATAGACGCATTTCGCTATTGAAGCACATAGCCTAGTTTTACACGTGTAAGAGATAAGTTTCATGTAAGCGACATCGTTTCATCATTTAATTTCTAAAGACTCTAACGAAAACATTTGACTCCATTTTCATAATTCGAATATCTGAAGGTTAGAACGAGTTGAGTGAGTGGTTATTTTCTGTATTTTCTGATGGATATAACGTGTCTTCAAGTTTACAGTGAATTGATGTTTTCTAGGATAGTGTGCTAATGGATTCATTAGCACACTATTTAATTCTACATCGTTGTTTAACAACAGGCAAGACGGCGGTCAAGTGCATACCTATCGTCAATAAAAATAAGATTTCAGACAATTTTATTTCGTTGTTCAAAACTTCGTGTTTTGATTTTATCAACACGTATTTAATAAATTTCAAAAAATACCTAACAGTTTAAGTGTCTTCATAATCAAATGACTGTTTTTTCCCACTGTTGGGACTCGCGTATTTCTTTTACAAGTAGAAAGTGTTAACGCTATTCAAGAAGTGCGAATCAGGTGAGAAATGTCATCGAAAAACTTTTATTGATTCATGCCACTTATCTCACCATGTTTTCCTTCGGCGCTAACAACGATGGTAATAAGTTAGACTCAAACCTACGGCCACACAATTATGAAATTCAACGTCTCATTCACCAGGCCACTAGGCTAAAACAGAATCACTCTCTTCTCAACCAAACTAATTAATTTAAGATTTAGATTAAACCAACCTAATTTGATAATTCAGTCAAAAAACTTCGCAAACTCCAACGTTTACAAACAAAAACTCTATAATTAAATTTTCAATATCAAAGTTCCCGACTCGGTGCCTGTTAGAAAAGCGGTGTAAACGAAGTAATTTCTGGACAAAATAAATTTCACTATCTCGAGTTGGAGATAACGTTTGGGAAAGAAGACCTTTTTGCGGG
Organism: Ectropis grisescens; assembly: GCA_017562165.1. Lineage (NCBI taxonomy): Eukaryota > Metazoa > Arthropoda > Insecta > Lepidoptera > Geometridae > Ectropis > Ectropis grisescens. The sequence continues at coordinate 30,176,351 of CM029781.1, read as the reverse complement.
TTTCTGGCGCCAATTTACTTTCTCCAGCTCCGTCGTCTTTGAGATCGTGTTTCTGTGATATAATACGAGCCAACTTAAAACTATCACACACTACAGTACAACGCCTCTATTTGTGTTAGTAAATCTTCGGAGAGTGTGCGACTGATTTGCACGATCTAATACCACCTTGCCCTTTTTTCTATCGGAATGCTCGTAGCTCGAAAGAGCGACATCGTTTCATAGTTGATGTTCCAAAGACACGAACGAAGATATTTGAGTCTACTTTAGTGATAAGAACGTCAAGGCTGTGGAATACGTTGCCTGAGCGGGGTTTTCCCGATAGTTACAATCTTTGTGTCTTCGAATCGAGAGTGAATCGGTTTCTTCTAGATAAACACGCTCCATCGTAGACCGCATCATCGTTTAACATCAGGCGAGATGGCGGTCAAGTTTAAACCGATAAAAGTAAAAAAAAAAATATGGGCACACCACTAGTATGGGTTTTGCTTGCTCATGTTATATTCACAGAAACTTTTCAACGGGACTAAAATGACGATTTAGCGGTTCTGTCTGCCCCATAGGCTTAGTAACTGTCGTATGTGACTAAGAAAATAGCAATTCAGCAGAAAGCGCCATGTGTCGCCTTGCCACGCGGCCACGAAGACGGACTTACTCGTAGGTACCCACTTCGTCCACGAGCACACTTAGCTCTAATTAACTATTAATTATTAATTTGTTACCTTTTGAATTAATGTATCAAAATCATTTTCATTTTTTAAGTCCTTCGTAATTTATACGCTACCTACATATGTATAAATTCGATATTCGAAAGGAAGCTGGTGGCGACTGGAGACGCAAGATCGAGGATCGGGCTGAGTGGCGTATCATGAGAAAAACCTATGTTTAGCAGTGGACGAATACAGGCTGATGATGATGATGATGACCTACACGTGTAAAAAGGTTATCGAAGTTGTATAAGTTTCGTTTTCTGAATTTCGTCGCAACTGAATTCACTGAAGTGTGCATTCAGGGAGCTAGAATACTAAATTCAGAAGAGGGGATTCCTTGCTTCGAAATTCAGTCAAATAAACTTGCTTCAAAATTTGCTTCTGAATTCTACCACTAAATTTAGCTAAGTAAAAGAAGTAATTTTTTTAAATCAACCAAAAAAAGGAGGTGTTTAATTTGGCTAGATGTTTTTGTATGTGTGTTACGCGACAGCTTTGCTAATACATTAAGAACCAATTTTGATGAATATTTCTTGTTTGATAGAACGTATATAAGAGAGAGTCCCGTGAACATTTTATCGAAAACAAGTAGCTATTTTTGAAATATCAACAAAAATCTAAAATTTGCTTACCTCGGCGATGTATGATTATTTTATTTGATTATTATTTATTCAAAGAGATTATTTATTTGTACTACCCCGATGAACGGATTTTTTCGTTCGTTTGAACGAAAAACAGAACAGTTAAGTGTATTAAAAGAACAATTTTAATCGAGTGTCTGAGTTTAGTTTTAAATTAAAGTTGGAGTTGAGTTTGGTCTGAGAAGATTTTATCATTTCGGGATGCATTTCGGAGAGTGTGCAGTTAATCTATGTTTTCTTAGCGTAACCATCCACAAAAAATCTTTGAAAATTGTCAACTTCGGTATACCTTGGAGTCGCTCAGTTAAATACCTGGCTGCTTTCTTGGACACAAAGCTGAACTGCACTGATAACATTTCCAAGCTGTGTATAAAAGGTACCAAGGCCTTAAATGGACTTAACCCAATTATGAGCAGGCGCTCGTGTCTTAGCAGCCAGATCAAATTGCGCACTTACTGTACCCTGGTCCGACCCTGTATCACTTATGCTTGCCCAGTATGGAGCATCACTAGTAAATCTAATATAAATAAGCTCCAAATATTGCAAAATAAAGCCTTAAAGTGTGATTACAAAACTCCTTTCCGCGCTAATCTACATAAACTACATCGTAAAACTCGAAACAAAACTATCAAATTTATCGACTCATATAATCGACTAGATGCCCGCCCCGGCTTCGCCCGTGGTATATTATATAGCACTCATCGGGATCCCGTACAAATCCAACGGTGAAAGAATGACTGAAATCGGTTCACTCATTTCTGAGAATATCGATTTCAAACAAAAAACCTCTTCAGCTACCTGCTACGCCACCTATCGGAAATTGGTCGTACCAACTCAGATTTAGAAATAAAAAGCAAAGGTGCAATAATATGCAATGCACAGATTACTGAAATTCAATGACGAAATCTTTGACACATGCTGTCATGTGTCATGTCAAAGCACGAAACGTACGAAAACTCTCAAAAGGGGAATATTTTTTTCCTATTTTGTTACATTCTTGTTTCATGCTCCGCTTCAATTAATAGAAGAGTTATTTTCTATAGCCTAAAGCCTTCCTCGATAAATGGACTATCCAATAGAAAAAGAATCTTTCAATTCGGACCAGTACTTCCCGAGATCCTAGCGTTCAAACAAACAAACAAACTCTTCAGCTTTATAATATTAGTATAGATATAAATTACCGCATCACTTATTTCTAGCACACGACGACTTGGAGATTTTAATGCGGCCGGCCCGCCGTCGCCGTCGGTCGGCCGCCGTGCACACCATTCTCGCCCGTGTCATTAGCGTACTGAGAGGCGGAGACGGCGTGCGCTTAGTCTGCGCCCGTGTGTGCCCAGCGCGCAACAAGCGGCGAGCTCTTGTTTGTCAATTGTGAGCGCTTAACCGCGCCAACGGTTCATTTCACTCATGCCTACCCCCCTTAATTTTTGCAAAGGTAAAATAATTAGTTGTCTAAAATGTATTCCTAATTCTAAAGCTTAGGTACATAAAATTGAACCCCAGTTTAGCACTAAGACTAACTAATCCCCAAAATACCACCTACGCTAAAAGTTTTAATCAAGTTTAAATGAATTACTTGCTAAACAAATGTACATTCTCACGGCATTGTATTACTAGGAATTAGATACTAGTAATTGTATAAATTTTCTTGTTATTGTCATTTATAAATAGACTTTGAAAAACTGAAACTAAACTGCAGTTAATCTGCACGATTTATCTTGCTATTTTTGCCTATCGGATTGTTTTGTCATTTCATGATTGACGTTTCAAAGACTCAAACGAAGAAGTTTACTTTCATAATGAGAATCACTTGATTGTGAAATGATTCGCCTCAGCGGGGGTTTCCTGATGGTAAGCTTCAGTCCTGGTTTTTTTAGTAAGCATCGTTGAATGCGTCGTCCTTTAGCATCAGGTGAGATAGCATTCAAGTGTAAACCTACCATTTAAAAGATAAAAAAACTGGATACACCGCGAGAGACGCGAGACGAAACTTGTAAGAAATATCACTCAAAGCTATATGTATAGTTGTATTATACTACTAAGCCATCACAAATGCCCCTCGAGTCATCTTATATCGTCAAATTTAGTAAATATTCCAAGTAGAATTAGAGATCGTGGAAAATTTTTGGCAAAGTTAAATTTCAAAGAGTAAATTGACTTTTTTCGTCTTAAATTATTATAGGCCTCGGGTTGAACGTTATAAATATGGGGCTTAGTTATCTTGATCATTAGATTTTATAAGAAAATATTGGTTAAGATTAAGCTCCTTCAGTCTCGCTAGTAAGTTTTCTTGGTTAATTTATTTCAGGGAAATTTGAGAAAGTAATATAATTACAAATAACTGTGGCTTGAAAATACAATACAGTACAATACACAATACAACAACTCTTTATTAAAAGCCACACAACAGAAAACATACATAAAAAAACATACTTACTATTAAATTAGCATTTTAATTGGCGGCCTTTTGGTTAAATACTAGAGAACTTTACGATTTTACCCGCGTATTTCCCGTTTACGTTATTTATCCGTAATAATATATAGCTTATGTGTTTTTTCAGACAATTATCTATCTATGTTTTGAATTTCAGCCCGATCCGTACGACGTGATTGAGCAGCAAACATCAAAACATTGACATTAAAATATTAATAGAGTTGTTTCTTTTGTTTTAATTTATACTTTGTTTTAATAACAACATACAGTCATGAGACGAGCAAGAAATGTACTTGATGGTAAGCAACACTCCTGTCCGTAACAGGACAGTGTCATGTGGCAATTTGAACATGACGAGTCCAAATTACTACCTTGCACTGCAACGCGCTTGTTACCCAGATATAAAATCGTAGATTGATTATTGATCTGTTAGCCTTGCAATTTCTGCCGTTGTATTGGTCTTGAAACTGGATACAGTAAAATTTTAACATTCCTTCTTGGCAGTAGAATACCTGGCAAAGTGTGGTTCTTCACAAGGCGGATTCTGCAAAGACCTACCACAAGTTTTATAAATACATAATTATTATAAATACACATAAGGAGCCAGGCTTTGTGCCTTAGTTGGTAGTAATTCTACCTACGTAGTTTATTTATTTATTTAATCAATTAGAACGGCATAACGCTAATTATACTTATGATAGATACATTTATTTTCTAACAAAATATTGTGAACAAAAGTAAAAATGTAATCAACTTGTGTCGTGATTGATTTTTTATTTTATTTAGATTGATCGTTGATCAAATTGATATAATAATTATGGTATGTTATGATAACTACGCACATTAATATAATAGGCAAATAAAAAATAATTCAAAAGATAATTAAATTAAATTGACAAAAATGTCATAAGATGTCATAAATTAAATAATGATTTAAAACAAAAATTAAACAAAAATAAAAAATAAAAAAGCAATACACGAATAAAGAAAACACGAAAGTCAATTTGTATATTAGAGGAGGGAATGAGTAGTTATTGTTCATCATACATTCTCATTCCATTTCTCACAAAAGTATAAGTACTCGGACATCAATTCCCTTCATACCAGTCGTCGTCAAATACATCGCACTTTGGCTGTGCGTCTAGCAGGAGTGAGTTGGAGGTCTAACATTCAAATCTCACCTAAAATAACACAAAGATTTGTGTTATTTTAGGTGAGATTTGAATGTTAGACCTCCAACTCACTCCTGCTAGACGCACAGCCAAAGTGCGATGTATTGCTATTATATTAACACATATTTGTGTGAAGTTATTTGAGCGACTACAAACTTATTACGAAAGTAGAAATTTTACTCAATTTTTGTAATAAGAACCTATACGTTGTAGAATGTATTTATTGCCTGAGGTTTTACCCGATGATTACTACCTAGGTGTTTTCAAGTCGAGAATTGGTTCCTTCTATAATGGCATTTTCCGTCGTCATTTAACATCAATGCAAATCTATCATGGTTAAAAATTTAAATAACTACAGAATAACAACTGCGCAGTCAAAGTATTGGCTTGACTATAGTAAATATAGCAACGAAAACGTTAATATCAATCTGAGCGCCTTTCGCTATGAAACCAACCCTAATATGGCGGAAAAAAAAAAACGCAAATTGTTCCATATTCAAATGTACTTTAGACGCGACAAAATGTATGCAACAGTTGGTCTTCCATCACAATTTAAAAATTGGTACATTAATAAAACATTTTTGTTTTGCTGAGCGGAATTTATTATTTTTGTAGTGGGTAAGACTCTTTTCAGAGCCCGCCTGGGAAAGTACCATAGTTTTGCCTGTCATTCTACTGTCAGGCAGTAACCTGAACACATCACTGTATTCCGGATTGAAGGGTAATGTTTCCTGTGCATTACAAGGTATAGAGATAAAACATTTTATATCTCTTGGTGATAAGCACAGTGTAGTGCTAGCTAATGATTTGGACTCTTCATCTTCCAATAGCTGCGTATCCCTGTGCTATTATGGACACATGGGCAGGTATGTTGCGGAACATCAGGCACGTGTCTCCCTGACACTGTCAACTGTTGTTAGACCTAGTTTCACAGATGGTTAAAGTATCATTGAGTATCATTGAGTGTCCTGCTCGTCTCGTCTCTCTAGAGGTACTATAAAACAAATTAAACCATATCTAACAATATCAGTTCGCTTCTGATGAGTACCTAATTGTTCCACATGTAAAGTTGTATTTATAATTTCACCCGTAGCAGCTGTGAAACCACGAAAATCAGCGGTCTCGTGAGTTTTTATATAAAATGTTTGAATGTTGTTTCTAGGCCCACATAGTTTGGAATGTAATACAGTTCTGTACAGTATACTCTTATGTTATAGTTTGTGTTTATTACGTTCTGTTTTGTGTGCTCATTGAAGGAATAAATAAATAAATAAATAGGTTCTAACAGAACTCCACCTACGTCTTATCTCCGTGCGAGAAAAGACCGCAGTGGGAAAATATAGTGGGGTGCTTCAGATGTCTATCCAATAATGATAAGCAGTAAGCTAAATGTTCCCACAGTTGGGCCTGGGGCCCTCTCTCTGAAAGAGACGAGCCTAGACTATATGCCATTTCGCTGACTCCGTGCGAGTTAGTGGATATGCTATATGTAAAAATATTCTAACGAAAATATTTAATAAATTCAATCTATGTCAGCTGCTATGCTAAAAGCTTGTAATTCGTTCTTGCGTGAAAATGAAGAATGCAAAGGATTTTCAACGAAGCGTATTCTCGAAGAATTCGATTAATTTGAAAAGCACTTTAAACCGTGTGTGAAGGTATAAAAGCAGCGATTTCAATTGTCTGGTTTTCAGTAAGTATTGGAAAAAATATGTTCGTGAGGCAATTTTAAGTATAATTTTATATTTCACCAGCTGCACTCACAGTTATTATGACAGTACCATTATCTCTAACGTGATAAAAAGTGACCTAGAGGAACCATTATTCGTTCAGGTGATGTTTTATTGGACTGCGCGTAGCTCGAAAAATCGTCATTTTTATGGTGGATGTTCTAAGTACTGAAACGAAAAAGTTTGAATCTATTTTTGTGATAAGAACGTCTATAAAATGCGCTGTCTGAGTGAGTTGTAGACCGCATCGTCGTTTAACATCAAGCGAGATGGCTGTTACTCAAATGTTTCTCATAGTAATAGTTTTAAAAAAATGTACTTACCAAGCACAGATTACAGAAATTATTTCCTAATCTGTGTTATCAAGTATTTATTGTAATTCGAATCAATTGAGTCGGTTAAAAAATAACGGAAAGGGCTGTTGCCCTTTCCATTATTTTTAGTTCCGTTATTTACGTGGGTAAATCTGTGGTGGGTGAATAACTGGAATTTTTTGTGCACACTCAATTTCGGCTTATGTTTAATCTAAACAAAAGTTTGGGACATCAGGAAAAAAAGTAAAGCTTTTAAGTAATAGCTAAGCTCTTGCTTTTAAGTTCTTTTCTCTGTGACATTTTTTTTTGTTGCGACGCGTTTGATGTTTATACGAAATTTATTTTAAAAAAAAGACTTACATTTCAAAAAGGTATAATTTTCAAAATCAAATTTTAGTCCGCAAATAAATAAATATATCCATTGTATGGGATGTAAAAAACAAACACTTTTTCCCCCATTTTTTACACTTCTGTAACAACAAAACAACAGTTCAACAAAATAGGCATACCAACACGAAAAAACGCATCAACGCGAAAACCGTTTTCTCAAAAAAACTTAACAAATTCCCATGTAACAACCCTATCGCGATCAAAGTGCGATGTTTACAAGTCAGGGCAATCGATCAATGTCCGACTCCGGGTTGTGAGCGAATGTTTTCATAATTTCATAAAGGTTCCTCGAAGTTTTTTTATTACTTTACCTTTCGTGAAGGCCAAAATCAAGATTTCGGATTATTTATTGCCACGTGTGAAAATTCGTAAATATTATTTACAAGGGAAAGGTGGGAGGGTCATAAATTCGACGTAACACCACATACGTTAGGAGATATAGGTTCCTACATGTGGATTCCCGTGCCGTGATTCTGTCTACTTTATGTTTCCTCCATGAAATATCTTAGCAATAAAATGAAATAATTTGCAGTATTCCTTTGGAATCGAGTGTTAATTTTACCAGAAAGACTCTGAAAAGAAAAAAAAAACTTAGAAAAACTTCTCCGAAATCACTTTGAGACAGGCATTTCACACATGATGAATCATGAATGAATCACACATGAATGTTGTTTTTAGTAAAAATAATAAAAAATAACATAATTTGCTCATTATTTAATCGCTTTCAAAAAAGGAGGAGGTTCTCAATCCACATTTACATATGTCACCTAGGTGATAGCTCCAGCGATTTATGTCATTTTTTTTACAATAATACTTCAGAGGTGGTCCCTAGGTCCCTGGATATTCCTATTAATTACATGAATGCATCATCTCGCAAAACTATGTAGCCCTTTAGGGACAAAAATAAACTTCTCTACATAAATTCATTACCTATATGCAGATGACTTTATTACACTTCATGAGAGACATAACTAATTAGTTATGTTTCTCATCAATCATGTTAAATCATGTTCAATGTTCAATTCATGTTCAATCGAACGATAATAAAAATATTTGAATAAAAAATAATCTTACACCGATTTTAATAAAACTTATTTTACAACAAATAAAACTCCAAAAAATAAGCTGAGGCATATATTTTTTCGAGTATCTATTCCCTGTCAGAGTCGATTATGCATTTCCGAAGTGGCTTGTGAAATTTTATAAAAGCCTCCCTACTTTTTACTTGAATAATATCGCTGGGTACTTTGAAAATTACATCTGACGGTCTTGTATAATCAGGGTTCCGCAGCGGTCAAACCGCTAAGGAAAATCGTGTTATAAACAAGTGAATTTTGTACCAGCCTTTTAAAACAGTATATTTCGAAATAACACATCATCATCATCCACAGTCTTTCTTATCCCTCTGCTGGGTATAGGCTTCTCTTTTTTCATGCCATCTTTTTCGGTCCCGTGCCAATCGGGTCCAAGTTCGACCCGTGATAAAGATGATATCGTCGCCCCATCTTGTAGCTAGAAATAACACAATTACAAAAAAATTATGGACATTTCTCACACAACTCCATCTGACCCCAAACTACGCAAAGCTGGTACTATGGAAGCTAGATAGTTGATCTAATACTTATATTTTTAAATACATACTTATTATACATAGAAAACACCCAGGCACAGTACAAATATTTGTATTCATCACACAAACATTTGCACTGGGTGGGGATCGAACCCACGACCCACGGCTTCGCAGGCAGACTTACTCCCAACTAAGCCATTTATAGAGACTAGCCATTGTCTAAAGATGTGTCGTCACAACTCCCATTTCGGATTTTTATGAAATGATTGTCAATTTTTATAATTTTGATAAAACATAGAACAAGTGTCTCATGTTTTTTCCATGATCTACCCGACGGACTAGTTTTTTTTTTTTAAACTAACCACTCCACAGACTCCGGGGTCCGTGATCTTTGTCATTACAATTATATCATTATATTATGTTTTTTACACATATCTTGGATAAGAAAAAGAAGAGGAAAATAGGAGGGAGTTGGGTACATTTAAAATCTAATTCTAGTGCTCGTCTGTAGAGCCGATCACTACCGGTTGGGATTCCGCTAGTAATCGACTCGACATCGAGTGTTTGCCTAATTGCCTTTTGCCATTTGCCTAAGCTGCCTCCTCCCGGCCCAGAGCCTCCACAACGGCCGCATTTCTGTCCCTGATGGCCATCTGTAGGTTAAAATCACGGATGGTCTTCGGTGATGCAGCCCACGCTCGCCGCACGAACCGACCGATGGCGTCGTCGGTGTCGTCAGCGTAGTATGTGAAGGTCCCCGTGTGCCGTGAGATTGCAACTACCGCATGGGGCACGCTCTCGTGCAGCTTCATGTTTGCCTTGGTTTTGATTACGATTACCGACTCGTATGTTAGTCCCTGAGCTTCATGGATGGTAAGGATGCGTGACCCGGTGCCTGATCCATAACCTTGGTTTGCCAGGGTCCCGACGGACTAGTTAGATTATAAAATTTTTAGCCCATCCTAAAATCTCAATTTCTTGTTATAAAAGAAATTGAACCATCACTCGCAAAGAACGTCTCGCTTCCTCATATTTTTCTTTTCGTTTTCCTGGAGATACGATTTGCCTGTTTTAATTTTCAACGGCTCTCATAATTCCGTCTTATTTTTGATACAGTTCACGACTCCATGAATAATTTTCAAATATTTCCTTTCTCTTTTGATTTGTATATTATAACTAGCAGAGTTTTCAGATTTTTTAATAAACTTCAAGGAAGAGATTCGTTCGTTAATTTGTTACAATGTTATTTGTTCCTGTTACTTTTTAAGGCTGGTTAAATTTGTGAAATTGGTTTTCGCATTAAAAAAAGTAAGTGGACATTCTTCAAACAACACCATCTTATAGAATAACCCATAGCAAATACACTGGTAAAATTGCGGTAAATAAATAATTATTGATGGACAATTCTGACCCCCAAAGTTCTATGGCGGCCAGATAGCTGATATAATACTTATATACTTTTAAATATATACTTATTGTATATAGATACACCCAGACACAGAAAAAACATTTGAATTCATCACACAAATATTTGCTCTGGGTGGGAATCGAACCCACGACCCTCGGCGTCGCAAGCAGAGCTACAAACAACCCACTAAGCCACGAGGGCAGTCAAGCTCTTAGTACCTATACTATCAAAACCATAACTTGAATGTATGTTACTCAATTACGTCGCAACTGCTGAAGGAATCGCGTTGAATTTTGGAATATAGTTAAACTATAGTCTAGAATAACAAAAATGGTACTTTTCATAACGGTAAAATAACACGAATGGAAACTAGACGGGTGAGACCGCGGGGCGCTGCTAGTTCTAGTGTTCCAAATGTGTTACTAATTTTAACCCAATCTGTTCAGGCATTCCAACGTGATTGAGCAACAAACATCTAAACATCCAAACTTTCGCATTTACAATTAATTTTACCTAGTAGAGTGTTGTAGAAAGAAAAAGAACATGGCAGAAGTTATTATATTTCCCAGTATAATAGAACAATTCTCGTAATATGAAGTAATTTGCAGTAATCCAAAGTAATTCAAACTAGGGCACGGTAGGTATAAAGAATTCTATCAACGCGGAATTTGCGCCCATTCACTTCATGTAAGAAACTTTGTGGTCCCAGTGCGAGCGTTATATAAATACTCCTTACGTTACATAAACACTGCGACCAATAAAACAGGATTTATCTTCAAAAGGGTAATGAGTACTTATTTTCAGGGTAACCTTCCTTTATATATAGGTAGTTTATAGGCGTCAATTTAATTTTTTATATAGTAAATTACGAGTATTTTTTGATAACGTTTTTAAATACAATTCTTCTGAGATGCTTATGTTAATGATACAATTAGAAATAATAGAAATTAGTTGACAATTGAAAAACACATTAGGTTTTATAGTTACAGCGAGTTTTTAAAGAGAGCAAGCAGTAATTTGAGATTTTAGTGTTGAAATTGATACATGGCAGAGTGTTGTAATAAAAAAATGTGTAAAAATCATCTTTCCCACATCATAAAGGTACTATCACTGTATATTATAAAATTGGCAGTAACAGACGCTGCCGTTGGAAGCGAAAACTTTTAACACAATTTTAGTATTAAAAGATACGTTGGCTGTATCGCTATAGATTTACTGCTGTTACGTATATTGGTGACACAAACTCACAGGATTTCACAAGTCGGTGACGTGGAGCGATAAAATTCTTTTTTGCCAAAAAAAAAACAATCAACGTCAAAAAAGTTTTTTTTCAAGAAACAACTTGTTACTCATAAGCGACAGCGGTTTAGCAGAACCAAACACCGCTGTTACTGCAACCGCACACGACCTCTCAGATCTCACAAGCAATGTGTAAATATGACATGACATGAACTGGCAAGAAATAAACCATGTAATCTGGGCCAGCGTTTGTTGCTGTGATGTAGTAAAGAAGAATTACAATGGCATGGAGTAGGCTGTCTTTCCTTCGACAAGATTTGTTCTTTTCAAGCTAAGTGCCGTAATATATTATTATAATATTCGACGCATACACAACACCATTTGACCTCAAACTAAGCAAAGCTAGTCATATGACGGTCAAATGGCTGATATAATACTTATATAGTTGTAAATACATACCTATTATACATAGAAACACCCAAGCACAGTACAAATATTTGAATCACACAAATATTTGAATTGGGCAAAAATTTGTCAAGGCAAAAGCCAGACAAAAAAACCAGTTGACAGTTTACGTCTCTTTTTAATTTTTATAGGTTTACTTTTGGCCGCCATCTTGTCTGAAGTTAAGCGATGATGTGGTCTGCAATGGAACGTGATTACCTAGAAGAAACCGCTGTACTCTTCATTTGAAAACAGCAAGATTATCCATCGGCAACTCAGTCAAGCAACGCATTTCACAGCCTCGACATATTTATCACAAAAGTAGATTTTTATACAAGTGCAATTCTTTAGAACGTCAAACATAAAGTGATGTCACTTTTCGAGGAGTAGTCCAATAAAAAAGTTCAAGAAGGTAGGAAGGTACATTGAAAGTACGTGGGGGCCGGGAGTTCACCTCATCTTCAAAACCTTTCCGAGCGCTTGGTCGACGTGGTGCATGACCAAAATGCTGGCGTTTATTTGGCCCAATCCATACGCATTGCGATTCAGCGTAGTAATGCCGCCAGCATGCTGGGTACGCTTCCGATTGGTAGTGGGCTTGAACATCTTGATTATCTGTAGACCTTCATTGGTCTATGGATAATTCAGGTGTGCTTGGTGTAAGTAGTTAGTTAGGTATGTAGGTAGCGATGTGTAGATCTCATTGTATTTTAGTTTTGTTAAAAAAAAAGAAGGTATTAGATCCTGCGGATTAGTTGCACACTTTCAGAAGTGTACTTACCTCTTCACAAAAAAAATATGGCAAACTATAATATGATAATTTATGGGTTTTTAGCCGTTGAAACAAATCTCAATCGCAGAAATGTTATGTTAATCCAACTATAATACAATGATTCCATTACTATGTTTTCAACTATTTTTATAGGAGATTTATTTTTGGGGTTTGTAATTTTGATCAAGTATCTTTTTTTAACCAAAAGGGAGGTTTCTCAATTCGACCGTAAATTATATGTTTTTAAAACTATAATAGGTTCGCATTTGACCACCATCTCACCTGATGTTAAGCGATGATGCGATCTACGATGGAGCATCAGGTCTCATTTTCGTATGCATATCGAGTGGTTACTAGTTGGCTTTCTTAATGCTCATTCCCGTACATCATACCAGTACTACAGTACACATACCTCTTGCCTTTAAATAGTTTGTTTAAAATTGTTTTCTTGGCTTGCGTGTTTATGGCGCTAAAATAAACTAAAACTATTCAGTTGATTTTAAATTCACACTGAAAACATCAATCACAAAATATTGCCAGTCTTTCAGGAAACAGCTGATTTCTTAACATAATTTTATCACAAAATTTAATTCAAAAAATTTTACAGCTATCCTTTTACAAACTCCAGGAAAAAAGTTCGTTAAACAAAACATGAGCGAAATAACATTCGACCAAATAAGAAACTGCAAAATATCGAAACAATTTTTGCAAGAACCTTCAGGCGAAGATAGGAGACAAAAGGACGGCCATTGTCTGTGGTACCTTCCTTTTCTTCCGTACGATATTACGAACCGTGTCGCCATATTTCACAGTAGCGTCTATAAAAGGTCTATACGTAAACAAGTGGGCGTATAAAAAGTTTCAAACAAAGTAAACAGTTACGCATTGAATGTATCTGCCACGTTTTCTAGTTTGAGCAAGAAAAGGCATTAAATACATAGTAAATTCTCAAGGTTAAACGTTGACTGAAAACTACGGTTTACTGGAAGAACTCTTGCAAGTAGTAACTGTGTTCTCCAGTTGAGGAAGTAGGTACATTTGTTAGATATTGTACCGTAACACAGTTATGTGTAAACTTATTTAAGTAAAATAAATTGAAGCAAAATTAAACGATTTTTTTTAATAAGAAGTGACGAAACGAGCAGGACATGTGCCTGATGGTAAGGAAAATATATATATTTGCATAGTATAAATATAGAGAGTAAGTGTTAAACGTACGAAAGGTTTACCATACAATGCTTTTCAGTACGAAAAACATGTACAATAAAAACAATCATATTTTGTAAACCGTTATTCTTATGTGGAACACAGTTTGGATGTGTTTACATGTTATTTCTAAAATACCTTATCATCGAACTCTACACACTAAAAAATCTGTTACATCTAAACAGTACTCGTAATATTAATTAAAATGTGAGATATCTATGGCTTCCATAGCAACATGTCGCTTGAAACTGCAACAAAATATCGGGGCTTGGAGCAAATATTTAAAGGAAGACGTGTTTCATGACGGATGTGATTGGACGGCCTCCCACTAGATGCACAGAAGACCTCACAAAGGTCGCTGGAAATCGCTGGTTGCAGGTTGCGCAGGACCGTTCGTTGTGGAAATCTAGGAGGGAGGCCTATGTTCAGCAGTGGCCGTCTTCCGGCTGATGATGATGATGTGTTTAGTGAAACAAATGAAACAACAGAGACATTGTACAGTGATTTTACTAATTTCAAATAGAATGTGAAAATTTGATGTTTATATTTTATTCACTCCAAAACCGATTAGTGATCAAGTTGGAGTTTAAAATACTAGTTATGTTCTGGAATGGCACATTGGTTGGGCTTCTTAACGCGAAAAAAATTACGAAAACAGAAAAAGCCCATGTAAATCCGCAGGGAACCGCTAGTATTTTAACTTTCTTACTAGGAAAAACTGACATCCAACTACTTATCAATATGGAAATCTCAATAGTTACCAACTAATAAAACTCAACTAAAACATTATATTCTTTCTCAATAAACAATTCTCAGAAGTTCATTCATAATACTATCGACACGGTTCACTGAATTTCCTTCCGAACAACTCAACCGTTTCCATGAAGGCGCTTTGAAGTATTCTCCACGGAAAGTATAACTAAATCGGAGTGATTGAAAAACGTTAGTGAGTTAGCTAGAAATAGATAGATAGATAAACTCTTTATTGCACTTAAATTATAAAGAAAAATAACAATAACATATATAGATATAAAATATCGAAGGATTTGCTTTTAAAACGAGGTAAATAATAAATTGAATAACTTTTAATTGTAATGTGAAAATTAACGTATCAAAATTAGTAGCATGATGATAAAATATTTTAGAAAGCCTTGTTTGCTTTTTAGTTTTTATTCAAAATATAGAATAAAAAGTGTTGTACTATTCTCACTGATGGTTTACTTATATTTTATAGTGGGTATCCGTCAAATTACAAGTGCTTACGTCACAATAGATGCGAATAGTCAAAATGAACAAGTAGATCGAGTAGTTTTGGTAGGTTTCTTAGCATTGAAGGCCCGGAGAAGTAGGTACCACACTTTTTCCAGTTGCTTTACAGCCAAGTTGAACTTGAAACTTGAATAAGCAACCTTATTTCATATGTGATGTTACAAAACCTTGTGGTGAAACGAGGACTCCAACGTGAATACTTTCACTTTGTGTAACCTGAGTGGTTATTCCCGATGGTGATAATCTTGGCGTCTTATAGTCGATAGTGAATTGTTTTTCTTCTTCTATGTAAGAAGACTCCATAGAATACTACATCCTCGCTTAATATCGGGCCAGATGGAGGTGAATAGGAACTTTAGGCCAAGTATTGGATCTTTCCTTAGATCTTATCTAGTGTTTCTTGGTAAAATAAGACTGCATCATACATAACAACTTTCAGTTTAGAAAGCCCAGGTTTTGTTTTATACATTTTCATCATAAGTGTATGTATTTATCATTTATTACCTTCTATACCCCAGCAATATCATCTGAAATATATTATAAAGCCACCCACAAAAATATTCGCAATGTAATAACCTGGTGTTTTTAAATGAGAAGACTTTTAATAAAGATTGTCTTATCTTTCCCTATTCTACATATCCGAAAAAGTTTCCACTGATTCTGTATTCCGTATCGTTACGATTACTCGTATACGCATTACCCTCTTGTGTAATGCTCGAATGTTCTCGAATGTTGTAATAAAGAGTAACGTACTGAAGCTATTCTTAGTGCCTACTACCTGAGTAATTCTGGAATATACCAGATGGATAAGTAAGCACACGTTATTAGAAGTTCACTTTGGAACCAAAACAAACCTCAAAAACATAACTATAGGAAAGAGTTGGGTTTTGGGGCGTTCTTTCACAAGCAATGAAGAAGCCTAAGTGTGAGTTAGCGGAAGACTCATATTTTTGAAAGTTGTATTTCTTGACACAGTCATGAAACTTACTGTTTACCGTGAGCTGTTTTTAATGATGATATCTCTCTTCACCGTTAAAGCCAGGGTAACTTACTTATATATCTACACTCAGTACTCTCTGCTATATCTGCAGTAAACTCTACTCTACTGCTAATCAGTAATGTATAATCGTCACTGTTTTTCGGTTTGAAGCGCACTTTTTTAGTGAGATAAGATATCATATTTATCTAGACACACGGCAGTGTGGCAAGCCAAGTTCATTCAAGCAAACTGGAGAGCCGCACCATGTGTAATATAAATATATATATATAATCTCTTTCTATCTAAGCTTGGTTTCATTATTTAATACCACTTTGCCTTTTATCATATCGAACTTCTTTCAAAACACTACATCTTTTCATGGTTGACGTCGTAAAGATTCGAATAAAGTAGTTTGTTATTGATTTTGCAATAAAATGTCTGAGCTGTGGAGTGCAGCGGTCCAAAAGTTACAATTTCAGAGTCGAGAGTCAACTGGTTTTTGTCGAAGTAGGCATGCTTTACCGTAGACGTATTGTCGTATCAATCAATTTTACAGTCAAGTGTAACTCTATAATATGCAGGCAAAAAACTAAGAAGAAGAATACCAATTACCTGAACATTGTGTCTGCAAAAAGTTGTGTCTCTGTATTAATCAGTACAACGTTGGACCTATATTCATTGTTTCCCGATAGAATGGCCCATGTGGAGCCACCTTCGATTTTGTGATTAGGATTACGATTCCATCGGCGGCGGTAACGGTAATGAGTTTTCGTGAAATAATTATTTATTTAACGATAAGTACGGTCAATGCCGGGAAATACCAACATTCAAATTCACCGAAGCAATGACACAGCACACAACAAAGGTTTGATTGTATTATAGTAATTTTATAAAAAATAAATGTTTATTTAAAACATTTAAAATTAAGAGTGATTGCCGAGCAAGGTATGCGTCTAATGGTAAGTAAACAGCATTTCTAATGAAAATGATAAAGAATCCAAGTGCCGGCCTAGCACTGTAGTACTGCGCTCGTCTTCCAGACATGTAAGATCATACATTTATTTGTCTTATAGTTTTTAAAAAGCAGTAATGTTGTACAATACTTCTCATGTACCTATAGCTAGAGATAAACTATCGGTAACACAAACGCTAACATAGGGTTTCACCCATCCCACAAGTATCTAGCGCGCACATCCTACTCTGCTGCTCCGCAACCGCTCCAACGCCACATCGTCATCGTATTGAAATGATATGAAATATGTTTATTTGCTTAGAAACTTTACAAATAACAATTCGTACAGATATAATTTTTATTTTGCGTTTATCCATTTACACACTTGCATTGGTACCCAAAGTTGGAAAACCTGTGAGACGGCGCACCAATACCCTCCGCCGAAAACTGAATGGATAGTTTATAATAGTTATCAATGATACTGTTACTGATATTATGTCGATAATACGAATCTATAAGATTAACTTCTACCAAAAAGTGCTCATTGCGTCTAAAGAAAATTTAGTTAAAAAAAACTACATCATCATCATAATCAGCCCACTTTTGTCCACTGCTGGACATAGGCCTCTCCAATAATACGGCACTCAGCCCGATCCTCGTCACTCCACTCCACCTAGTCTCAGGGCGTCCTACACTACGTTTGCCGATTCGTACTCTCCACTCCAGCACTCGTCTACCCCAACGGTTTCGGTTCTGCGACAGATATGAGTGAATCGGTTTCTTCTAGGTAAGCACGCTCCATCGTAGATCTCATCATCGCTTAACATCAAGCGAGATGGTGGTCAAGTGCAAACCTATTATAGTTTAAAAAAAATAATTAAAAAAGCCCACTGCCACTTCACCTTGCTGATGCGCTGAGCTATGTCGGTGACTTTGGTTCTCTGACGGATGACTTCATTACGAATACAATCTCTCAGAGAAACTCCAAGCATAGCTCTTTCCATAGTTTGCTGACTTTGAATTTTCTGACTGATTTTACTGTTAGTGCCCACGTTTCAGCACCCTAGGTCATGATTGGTAAAAATAACTTATAACTACGTAAACTAGCCTTTTTAAGTTCCATTTTTCATCTTTACAATTTATTTCACCACTAAGGCTGTATAGGTGAGCAAACAATCTTAATTTTTCTTTTAGGTAACCTATATACAAGAACAATATTATCAGTTAAGCCTAAAAACAACTATAGATTCTGGACGCAAAGAGTGAACCTTCCGAAGTAATTTGCAAACAAATTATTCCGAATTGTTGAACTTTGTTTCTGTTTTAATGAAAGATTTCACTGAAAGCTGTGATTTGTTGTGATTATCGAACTTAGATTAAGTTGGTATTTTTTTATGATATGAATATAAAAACAGCTCGCTAAGATGCGTTGCCCGTGTGGGCTATTGACTGTCCTTGTGGCTTAGTGAGTAGTAACTCTGCCTGCGAAGCCGAGGGTCGTGGGTTCGATTCCCCACCCAGTGCAAATATTTGTGTGATGAATGTTTGCACTGTGTCTGGGTGTTTCTATTTATAATAAGTATGTATTTAAAACTATATGAATGAATGAATGAAAACTCTTTATTGTTCACACCTTAAAATAGTACAGAAAATAAATATGTACACAATAAAACTAGTGAAACAACTGGCGGCCTTATCGCTGAAAGAGATTTCTTCCAGGCAACCTATATAAGTATTAAATCAGCTATCTGGCTGCCATAGTACAAGGTTTGCTTAGTTTGGGGTCAGGTAGTGTAGTGTGAATTGTACACCAATATTTATTTATTTGTGTGAATGTGTTGGTTACTTGGTGTCTTCAAGTAGTGGTAAGACTCTTTGCAGAGTTTGCTCGGGGAAGTACAATAACTTTGCTAACTACACCAACAAGTAGTAGTGTGCAGACTTCTTGATAAATTACTGTCCAAAGAGATAAATCAGAATGATAGACAAACCAGATTACGAGCGCAGAACAGAAACTTATGTGCAAATAGATACATCATATTGTGTATCATGTAATATGACGAGCACAACGCAGTAATTTACATTTATCATATATATAAAGTTGTAACCTTTCCCGATTTGAAATCCTATTAATAGGTGCACTCAATACAATTCAATTTCGTTTTTTTTATTTACACACCATATATAATTATACACTTATGAATAAGTAAACCAATTATTTATTCATAATTGCACAATTTACACGTCAATCAATTTACAGATTTAAAAATTACAAACGAAAGTATACATTTACGAAATTTAAATCGAACATTTCAATGAACGATAATATATAACGTAAAGATATACTCGAAGTGTCAAGTATTTTACAAGTATTTTTTGACGTCGTAATAAACAATGTTATTTTTTATAAATCCACTGTAACTATGAAAAAGTTTGATCGATAAGGCATAATGTAAATATTTTTGATAACGTGTATTATAAAAAAAATGTATGAACATAAAAAATAAAATTCCTACTCATCAACACGTTTACGTCAACAATCTTTGGTTATAATAATAACTCCTATCCGCTAATGACAGGACTTGTTACCTTGCAATTTAGCAGTCCCAATCAGATTCGATTTTCCTTATACCTCCCAAACATCTCCCATTACCTGAAATAAACAAATCTGATCACGGAACTGAACGAAACTTTGTCTATCAGAATTCAAATCAGTGAAAGTAACAAAATTAAAAATGGCAACAAATCCGCGTCTCCGTTTGGAACCAATAAGGAGCGTCTGATAACCTCCTTATTTGTATTCTGTGTCTATCTCCTCGCGTACTTATTCTGGATGAAGAACGCAATTACCTTGTTTTATGCCACAGTAAGGAATTTAAAAGTTATTTTAAACTTTTTAACCAATTTTAAAAACGGAATCGGACTGGACATTTCTGTCGCAAATCAGATGATCATTGGGATAAAATCACTGTTCAGTGGAAGCTTGATTGCAAACAACGATGTGGCAGGCCAAAGAAATGGCTGGACGACCTTGATAGCTATTTAAAAGACTGGAGGGTCTATATTGTTTTTAAGTTTTCGCGATTTGAACACATAATGTCTTCTCGTGACCACGGCGGTTGTAACGCTGCCGAAACGACGAGGTATTTAAACAATGAATTAAATCGTGATTAAGTCCTGTACATTATAAACATTATACTGGAGGGTCTATCACCAATTTTTTTATTTTATTATAATTTAGAGTGACAATATGAGCAGGACATGTGCCTGATGGTAAGCAAAATGCCAGCCACATAACAGCACAGTGACACGCAGCTATTGGAACATGAATAGTCCAAATAATTACCTAGCACTGCACTGCGCTGGTTACCCAGAGATATTATATCTCTAAGCCCTGTAATTTCTCTGGTAACATTGCCCTTCAAACCGGAACACAGTAATGTTTGCACATTACTGCTTGGCGGTAGAATAACTGGCAAAGGTGTGTGGCACTTCCCCAGGCGGACTCTGCTAAGAGTCCTACCACTACTAAACTATAAAAAAAAAACTAAAACCACTATTAAAACTGTCTTAGCTTTGTAATTGCTGTCTCTTTTCTTTTCGCTTGATATGATAGAGACAGCATTAGCAAAGCCGTAGCCGATTTAGTAAAGCGGTAATAAGGACAGGAAATATGAATACAAGCAAATTGAGGTGGTAGTAGAGGCTAGTTTGCACAGAAGTGTGGCAGTAATAACAAAAACCAAAATTACATGGTTTTCATTTTGGTTGTGTGTTTTCTTTGTATGTATGTTTTTTAACATTATTATTGTTTACTAACAGAGAGGGCAGTCATTACCCGTTAGTTCCTGCGTAAGACGCTAGTTATGTTAGATGTATTTCAAAGCTTTGACTTTCATGTGGCGATTAAAAATATCCGTAGTGATTGGTTGTGACAGTAAAGCTAAAGTAACACTTACTTTTTTGAGTACCTACACAATAATGCTCAGTTCAAATTTTCGTTGTCCAATCAAACAAGTTTTTCGTTTACGACTTACGACCGCTAATCTTTGACGCTACGATCGTAAAGGTATGATCAAAGAGTTTACATATACCACGTATAGAGTTGGCACAAACGCACCGAATGCACGGGTAGCATTATCTTTCTTGCCTTGTCGCTCTTGTGGAAGTGTCATATTTTTGTCGCGCCACATCACTCTGTTGCCATAGCAAGTATACACGTCATCTGCTTACGATCGACATAAAGGAACCGTGCGGAAAATCTAGCTCTATACGTAGTATAAAATATGTAAACTCTATGGGTGTGATGCTACGACGCTACAAACTCAAGTCATGTAGCATAAACGCTACAAATATCATTATTTCTGTTCTGTGAGCGTTTTGATAAAATGCTCCTATGAACGCTATATGTTGCTACAATCGCTCTACGCCTTTACCACCTACAATAGGGATGTTAACAATTTTTCGGAACTGCTTTTATTTTGAAGATTGACCCTTGTCGATGTTCATGAATCATTCCAATGTTATACGTTTGAGCAACTTTTTACCGAAATTACGTGAGTGATCTATAAAATACCAAGCGTTTATTGTCTTGATTTGTGGTTTAAATAAACAACTTGGATAATGTATGCCATTCATACTTTACTAGCTAAGTATAAATAACTAACAATTACATTCCCCAACTTGCGTATTTCACACACAAAAAAAGGCTAGCATCATCATTTTGAGATAATGTTAAGGCATTTTAGCCCCCGACCTAAAAGAGGGGTGTTATAAGTTTACGTCGATGTCTGCTGTCTGTATGTGTCTCTGTCTTTGCGCCGTAGAGCTCAAATGAATCGACCGATTTCTTTGTAGTTTGGTTAATATGGATTCATTAATTAGATGGCAGTTTTCACAAAATGACAGATAAGATATTTTTCCACAACCTCCCTCAATATGGGGCTCAAATAAAAAAGCTTGACAATAGAATACTAAACACTGTGACAAATTTCCTATACAAGATGGCCGTCACCACAAAATGGCGAATTAAATTTTTTTACAACTATTTTAATATGGGTGGGAAATGAAAGAGCTGGATTAGGAGAATACTGTACAAATGAAAGTACAAGCAAAAATAAACAATTCCTAGAAAGATAAACATCCAAAGCCAAACGGTCAAGAAATAATTAGCCGTTCGGCAATAAGTCATACTACCAAAAGTGCCGAAGTATGCTCGGTTTAGCATAATCAGTCTATAAAGCTAAATATTACTACAGCTGGGACAGAAGGCATTTCCCGAGGAGAGACTTAAGGTCTTAATTCACCACGCTGGCATAGTATATGTATGGGTGGGTACATACATGGATTGACGAATGATGCATGATTTCGAAAGATTTTTGGAATCATGCCATTTTTTTGCCATCAGATTTTTCGACGCGATATTTTTCTTAACCGTCAAAGCTAGTAATGATGACAAATTTATACCTACATCTGCACTTGGATAAATATATCAGAAGTGCAAGAGAGATTCGAATCTATGACTTTACAACTGAAATCCTTCGTACTCATCACTAAGCCATATAATCTCTTTTTATATTTTGTTTACAGAAACTTAAAGAACTGATCCGGGTTTAAACATGTTGCTTTTAATATAACGATTAAAACCGTGAAATTGTGTGTTATACAAACAGTTTTATATAAGTTTGTTGATTAAATGAAGACTTTGAATGCTACCAGAAACCTTGATGAAAGGAGAACTGGGAAATGTGATTTTCAAGTTTGGGGAAATAGTTCTTAACATTCAGGAATATAGCTATATTACTGAATTTTGGAAGTTTAAAGGTTTTAGTTCAATTTATAAATAATAAACAGAAGAGTTTATGCTTATATGTAATTAACTAGCGGTCCGCCTTGGCTTTGCTCGTGGTACATAATAGCATATAACACTCAGGGATCAAGTACATTAGCCATTGGCCATCAAGAAATGCGATAGCGTTTCCCACGGGCCATCTAGAAATGCGTCAACATTTCATGCTATGCATGCATGACCACGTCCTCCGATTTCACCCGCGTAGTTTCCAGAATAAGCTATCAAATTCTGATTTATAAGTTTTCAATTTTATTGGCAGTTCCCATGACTGCCAATAGTTTTTTTAGTCTCAATTGTTCCACTGCTGGGCAAAGGTATCCCCCAATTCTCTCCACTTAGTCCGGTCCAGAGCATCCAGTACTACAGCTTATAGACTATGTACCACGGGCGAAGCCAGAACGTACCACAAGTTATTTATAAAAATGAATATTTTACCAAATCAGAGTATACACAGAATACGACTAGTAATGACGAGATACGGATCGATCACTCCCAATAAAGAATTAGTATGGAAGCGAGCGTTCTTATAATAAGCAGCGGATAAAAATCGGGAATATTTCCCCTTGGGGATTAGATCCATAATATTTTCTCTTTGTCCCCCTCTTGAGGTAAGCTGACGGATACGGTTTAGAGTTTCTCTGATGTATTGTATTAAATTTAACTCCTGTTTGATAACATGATACGCAAACAATAATCCCTATTCACATTACCGCTGTATTTATTGTAAAAAAATAGTTGTATTACAAATAATTCACATTGTGTGCATTGAATCGCTGTGGTGGAAGGATTATCCAGCCGGTGCGGTACCGACTGGCCCAGGGTGCGCCTAGCATGGTATAGGTATCACACGTATTTGCCGCTTGGAAGCTCTTTTTATGCATCCCGAATAAGCAATCCATAAGCCCTCTAAATGTTACCACAGCTGGGACTCGGGGTCTTCTCTGAAAAGGAGACAGTGAAGGCTATTGAATGACACATGATATCGAAAGATGTACTAAAACTGCTGTTAAAGTTATCCCTTCAATATGTATTTACATCAAACTTTTCGCCTTTGAAACGTACTCGATTATAAAGCCACAAGAATCAACGTCACGCAAAAATGTTGAATAATGTTATTACATGCACGCTGTCACTCCGCAGTGACAAATTGCCCCGCCAAGTCTAAACAAATCGATCAAATGGTACAATAATTAAAAGAAGGATCTTTCGGACGATGGGACGATTATTGAGCGATTATATCAAGTAACCATCCATCATTTTGTATTCATTCGTTCTTGTACCGTATTTGCATACGTTTTTGTTGGTGGTCATGGATTGATGGGCAGATTTTTCTTTGTGTGTAGAATATTATGTGATGGTTGATCGATTTTGTTATTATCATCCCTAAGCCTTTGACTATTTGGGTAAAAAGTAGACTATAGTATAGCTAGTCTAGCCACTTATTTGGCAGTAGGTCTGCCCGATTCCGGCCCTAACATCGCCGCCTAAAGCTATCATGGAGCGGTTTCCAACCGCGAGCGCGGGAGGAAACCGCGACAAGTGACGGTTTTATTTAAAAACTCACGAGACCGCTGGTTATTGCGGTTTCGCAGCCGTCGCGGTTGAGATTTTCGCGGGTGACGGTCGGGCGGCGACAGCGCGGGAGCCGTGTGGCAGCCGCGCGCGCCGCGTGAGTAAACCGCCTCGTGAGTTTTGATTTCAAATTTTAAATATAAAAATGTTTTTTACAGAAGCTGCAGGCCCGCGCCCGCGCTCATGCGCGGTTTGAAACCGCTCCATGAGTTATTAGCCATATTCTCCTGTTTTCTGCTATGCTTTGATTTGTGACGTAATTTGCCAATTTGATAACACCGGTGAATGGAGACAACTACAACTGCTTTCCGTATACATCGGAACTGAAAGCAGATGTTGATTGAGTGATGCAGTTTATTTATTTCAGTACAATTTAATCATAATTTATATCAAATATCATGCAATACAAATCGTTTTTTAACAATATAAATAATAATTATCAAATATTGTACGTTGATATAAACATTACCTACTTTATTAAGAACAACATGAATAGGTAGTCCATTAGTTATCTACACAGACTAAGTAGAGAAGCTAGATGGTTATCTAGCTCCCATAGCATAAACTTTACTAGTTAGGGTTAAAACGCCGTCTAGTTATGTGTATTAATATTCACTTCATTTATTTCTAATCTTAACTTTTATTTTTTTAACAATAACTATAAAAAATATAAACATCATTATTATTTATTTATTTACTAGCAGCGCTTGGTTTTACCCACATAATTTCCGTATCTGTTATTTTTTCGGAATAATAAGAGTTTCAAATTTCAACTCGATTCGTTTATCATACGTTACGATGTGATCGAGCAACAAATATCCAAACATTGACATACATAATATTAATAGGATTTGTTTTCTCTCTCTTTCTCTTTACAACATTAGTATCTCAAGATCGCTTTAAATACAAATATACATTTGTTTTGAACCTATAAATTTGTAGTTTACACTATCATTTTGTAAGATAATCTGTTGTCATATTTATATTGTGTCACTACAATCACAATTTAAAATGTTACAATGTAGATACTTCACAACTTTTTGATGTTAATCATCTAATTAATTATTTTAATAAACAACACTTGTGTTGTATGAGGAATGTCGAACTATTCTTGCAATACTTGGATGAGAAATTGGTTTGTTATTTATTTAATACTAAGATAATGGTTTTGCACATAAGTATGTTGTAGCAAGGTATCAGAATTCAACAAATAAAAATTAAGTTGGTAATAGTAAATAATTATATTTCATTTTTAATTGAATTGAGATCTTACCTAAAAAGTCTAATCATATGAACATTACAAATATAAAATACTTAATACGAATTGATAAGTACCTACTATATTTACAAAACTTCGTATTGTCACTCATTGTAATTCAAAATGTACATTAAGGTGTTTAATCTGTGTATATATTGCACACTATCTTCAGAAAACTGTCATTATCGGTCGTGGGTTCGATTCCCACCCAGTGCAAATATTTGTGTGATGAATTCAAATGTTTGCACTGTGTCTGGGTGTTTCTATTTATAATAAGTATGTATTTAAAACTATATATGTATTATATCAGCTACCTGGCCGCCATAGCACAAGCTTTGCTTAGTTTCAGATAGGAGATTTCTTAGGGTCAGATGGTGTTGTGTGTGAATTGTCCACGAATATATTTATTTATTTATTTATTATCAGTCAATAATTAATTAGTTTGCTGTAAATTAAACGGATTTTACAGCTACCTCTCTATGACAACAATCAATCCTCGAGAAATCAGGATGTTAATAAAATACAAATTTGTACTAGTTTAGAGAGAGAGTACCTACCTATGATATAAAAGTTAATTAACACTATCTTAAACAAAACATGAATATGTAGTGTACATATTCAAGTTTATTTCTCTCTATATATAAAAACGTTATGTTGGTTTGTACGCTTCAAAAATTAAAAAAGTTCTGCACCGATCGAGCTGAAATTTTACAATGATATATAATCCGCATCAAAGATTGTTTTTATCTAATTTTTGCATCACAAAGTGCTACAGCGAAGCGTGGCAGGGTACAGCTAGTTGATAATATTTTTGTGTGGAAAAACAAATTCACTCGGGTTTTTTTCAATGGCTACCTATCCAAATATTTTGACGTACTTAAAACCAATGTATAAGTCCACAACATTTGCGTACCCGAACAAAGTAGCGGGTTCAGCTAGTCTTCAAATAAAAGTGCGCGTGTATGTTGTTTTGCGCTCCTTTACAAATTCGCAAGGTCCCTGTTTTAATCTGCACGTGTGCGCTGTTCCACACAAATTGATAACAGAGATAAATTACATTGTAACTGTTTTTAATACTGCACATCTGTATAAGTTCAATGATACAGGAAGGGTCAATTCTAATTGTAGTTCAAATGATAGCATTCAGAGTCCGAGGGCAAATTGATAACATTCTAAATAAAGGGTGCGGATTTACTATTCACGACGCAGTCTAGAACAGTGTGAAGATTTGCTTAATATTTATACTAGTGAAAATGTTAGTAAAATTATTAATTCTCTGCTGTTCGATTACAAGTTGTGTGGGATGGCTTGCTCCAGAAAGATGCGCACAAAGCAAAATAGTTAAAACTACTTTAACTCCTGTAAAACTAGATGCAAAGATACCGTCTTATATCACAGAATTAGCTGCCAAACAGGAGGAAGATCTGGAGCAAACTTACAAAAATCGTAAGTTTGTTAGCATCCCAGTCCGAGCCGAAATGTCCAATGGGGACCCACTAATAATTAAGGTAGAAGCCCCAATTAATTGCTCGTTCACTACATACGAACCACGATTGTTATCTTCTGTCGCTTGCGATGGCGTGAATTGCAAACTGTCCCACACTGTGATCACTACAGATTCCTACACTGCGAGCGAAGGCTACAACTGGGGTGTAAAGATTTCTTCAAAAGCATCGTTTTTAGGCTTCATTGAAGCAGGCGGTGAAGTGTCTACCGGTGGAACATACTCTTGTACATATAACAAAGGAAGATCAACTTCAGATCTAGTGGAATGCTCAGACAATACCGGTGGAAGAGGAAATCTTCTACTTTACAACATTAAATCTGATATCAGGTGTGATTTTGGTGAAATTACATTGGAAGCTGATGTGAGAGATGGAAATGATTGTGATGCATCTATTATGACTAAGGAAGAAATAGCTGACCTAAGCAACAGTGCCTTGGACAACACTTATGTGATTAATAATATAATAAAGATGTTTATGATTGATACAGACAAGATATCGCCCCGTTTGCTGAACAAAATGAAGAACCTGTTTCCCTATTATGACCCATTCACAGATTTTATTTCGACACAGAGACTAACCCCCTATGTCATGGTATTTTATTTAAAGAAAACTAATTTTGTAGAAGAATACAGACGTGTCATTCCGTTCACTAATGAAAATGGAGATTCTGTGTATCAATACGCATGTACTAAACAACCAATATAATTTTATACTAACAATATTAATGGATAACTCCTAAGAGCCAATAAACAGTTTGGAGATAGAAAAAACCTTTTTATCGATCCCTTTTTCTACCGCGTTTGTTATGCCATATTAAATTAATGATCTATACTAATATTATAAAGCTGAAGATTGCATTTGTTGAAACGCTTATATCAGGAACTAATAATTATACCGATTTCAAAAATCCTTACACTATTTTACGTTTGTACGTGACACTTAGGTAAGTAAAATATTTATGCAATATAAGTATCACGGACGAAGCCGGGGCAGACCGCTAGCTGTAGCCCTGCCACGCTTCGCAGTGGAACATTGTGATGCAAAAGTTTGATAAAAACAATCCTTGATGTGGATTATATACCATTCTAAAATTTCAGCTCGATCGGTGCAGAACTTTTTGAGTTTTTGAAGCGTACACAAACCAACATAACATTTTTATATATATAGAGATATAAACATCATTATTATTTATTTATTTACTAGCAGCGCTTGGTTTTACCCACATAATTTCCGTATCTGTTATTTTTTCGGAATAATAAGAGTTTCAAATTTCAACTCGATTCGTTTATCGTACGTTACGATGTGATCGAGCAACAAATATCCAAACATTGACATAAATAATATTAGTAGGATTTGTTTGCTCTCTCTTTCTCTTTACAACATTAGTATCTCAAGATCGCTTTAAATACAAATATACATATGTTTTAAGGCACTTTCGCCAAGATACCAAGATACGCCGTAGTAACACACCTGTAATTAATCTCCAAGCACGCGGGCCCTTCAAATGTGATTGTAGCACAAAACCACCTCATTTCTGCGTCTGCAAACAGCCGTGCCCTACTTTCTGCCAGAACTTGCACAGACGAATGAAATAGATCACGCAACGAGATTACCAGCGACCGCGGGTTGTCTACTCGTTACGTCGTTGTGAGGTTACCAAACGTGGCAATTTAAAAGAATAATTTTCTCTGAAAATCGTAACAACGGATTTCAATTTGAAAATTTTTACAAAGTGTCAGTAAGGTACAAAGTAAAAATAATTCGAAATTGTACCTTATGTGTGATTCTCGTTACTTTCTGATATATTTTCAAACAAGTGATCGCAGCAATATCACACCCGGACACTCCACTAAACTCCATACAACCGCCGCTGTGGAGTTGCCTACTCTTCACACAACTACGCAGATGTCGTTCGTACACACGCGTGAATGTGTGCGTTAGCGCTAGGGCTACTGAATTGTTTTATTGAATAGTTGTGCCCCTTGAGTTCACCTGGTGACGTAGTCTATATAACTTGCTATAATGTTGAGTTACATAAATAGAATGGAGCCAAATTATACTATTCTAATTAAAAGGGTGTTTGCACAGATTTCTAAATTGTTTCAGAAATCTGTGGGTGTTTGTATTGCCGCGTAAAATGAAACGAAACCGATGATAGATTAGATCAGGTACCTAGATATCTATTTCTTTTAGTAGGTACACATTCGCATTTTATTTTACACTTACCCATGAAGGAACTTTATTCTGTTACTACAATTATTCCTCCAGGCATTATCAATCCGTGCTTGGGCACATAAGTTACTGGCTGTGTGAGTTACGAACTTTGAGTTAAAAATGACTTCGTTATTATAAATAAATAAATATTGGTAGGCAATTTACACACAACACCATCTGATCCCAAACTAAGCAAAGCTTGTAATATTATAAAGCAACGTTATTGAAAAGTTTCTAATCTTACGTTATTTTATCATTAGGAAATTAAATAAAGCTTTTAATCTTGTCACGTTTAGTTGACGGACAGCCGTAAACAGCACAACAACCCACCATGATGATATTTCGTTAGAATTAGATGTTCGATACCAGCCCTTCGTTGAGTGCTCTTAGAGTATCCGAAACGGCCTGAGGGGTGAGGAAGCTTGAAATTGGCGGGGGTGGGAGTGTCCGTTCTATCTATATTATCTATTCTATGGCAATATTCTAGTGACCGCTATTTTTAACTATAATAGGTTCGCACTTGACCACCGTCTCGCCTAATGTCGCTGTCTTTTCAACCTTTCCAAAGCCCAGGTAATTAATTATCAAACACCTCTTTGAGTATTTAATCCTCATATATATTTCCAAAGAACAAAAAAATACACCAAATTTTGCTTTGTCACTTGCGTCATCTATTTGTTTTACTTCGTTCGTTCAGATGAATAGATGCGAGCCTCAAAGCTGCTGCGATATGTTGTTTTAGGATTGCACTAGTGTTTGAGAGCCGTTTATACGGGCCGGTGATATTTCGAGTGCTTATCTGGGACACGTGTACTTAATATAAACTCTATGCGTGTTTCAGCTCACTTGAGAATCTAAACTAGTTTTTGAAGAGAAAACTTCTTTTATCGTACCACACACAGGTTTTGCGTGGACCGTGAATAAAGTTCAGCGTCACGCTTGGAAATGATACAAGTTTTCGGGTGAACTCGGTACCACCAAGTGTGGCAGAGTGAGAAATATAGTCAGCTGGTTCAAGCGGTGCTAATGTCTGTTTGGTGTCACTGTCTTTTTTAAATTTATTCTTGGTCGTGGATACTAGTCCTTTAACTGCAACTTTGCTATGTTAAATTTATATGTAATCTTTTCAATTATTAAAATTCTTCAAAAGTGTTTAATACTCGTAGTTAATTCTTATTTTAGTTTTTACTTCACACACTTTTTTAAATATGAAGTACTTGTTGAGTATGGTTATAGTATTATGGTAAGTTATGGCTGGTCTATATACTTTGGAGAACGGCATAGGCAGTGGTCGGAGCCACAACTTTTTAAATTTTTAGTGACCAAGTATCATCTATATCACCGTTCTTCGCTTTCAATCGCGCCGTTGCGTACCATTTGGTGATGGACATAATTACAGCCAGACATAACCATAGGAGCAATCCATAAACTCTCAAATAGTACCTACTCGTAGTTGATCACACGAATACAATATTTAAATTTCCCAAAATTGAAAAAACACCTAATTTTTTACTTGAGAACATATCAGTTAAATGGTGAAATTGTAAAAAAATTGCAGCATACGCAACCCACTTTCACTCATTACCATCTAAGTCACAAAGTCAAACAACCTAGTTACAAAGGTACCTGTATGTATGAAAAGTCAGTATTTAAAGTCATTTGCAAAATATCAACTATAAATCCTATAAGATCGGAGTTCCCGAGGAGTGTTTTGAAACATGTTTTTCAGTCGACGTGTGGCCTGAAAATGCGAGACTGAAAAGGTGGGTGAACTTCACGAAGCACACCCTGGACAATCGGCCCTTTCAGGCCGGGGTCGGCGGAAGGCGCGCCGTGCCGTGATGGCGAATCTGGAATCACTATTTTCTACCAAAACGTACGAGGCCTGAAGACTAAACTATTTGACTTGAACAAAAGTTTACTGTTGTGCGAGAGTATGCTGTTCGCGGCCTCGGAGGCCTTCCTCGACAGCTCCGTCGAGGACGCGGAGGTGGTGTCCGCCGGCTGGGCGCTCCGGCGCCGCGACCGGGGCGCGCGCGGCGGCGGCGTGCTGCTCGCCGCGCGCCCGGGCCTGCCGCTGCAGCGGCGGCGATACCTCGAGACGGACGCCGGGGAGGATCTCAGGGTCTCTTACAGTCACGGCTCTCACACTGTGCACGTATGTGTTGTATATATAAGCCCGAGCGCGACGGACGATAAATACATGACATGGTTTTGTAAAGTTGAATCTTTTATAAGAATATTGAAAGGGAAGGTTGTTATAACTGGCGATCTGAATTTGAACAGCGCATCGAAAAATGTAAATAACTACTATGGGTATTTTCTAGAATATTGTAATTTAACCGATTCTAATGAAATATTTAACGCACATGGTAGTAAATTAGATGTTATTTTGACGCGGGAATGCGATGAGACGCGTACGAATGTTGTGCTGGCAGCAACCGGCGGCGCGGTTAAGGTTGACGCGTATCACCCCCCTCTTGAGGTAATGGTTCGCTTTAGTTCTCGTGGAGGTTCCAAACCTAACCCGAAATTGCCCCCTAGTAATATCGACTCGGACCGTGACTGGAATTTTAAAAAGCTAACACGTCCCAGTTGAGCCATTTATTCCGTGAATGCTCATGGACTAATGTCTTTGAGTGTACCGATGCGCAAATCGCGGCTAATACCTTTTATGATAATTTGTACGCTATTTTTGACCAATGTATACCGTTAAAAAAAGACTAAAATCGAATTCTTCTAGATACCCGGTGTGGTTCTCCCTGATATAATTAGAGATATCCGTAGGAAGAAATCGTTGCATAGAATTTGGAAACGTACTGAAAGTGCGGATGATTATCATTCATTTTCTGTCCTAAGAACTAATCTCAAAAACGCATATCCGAAGCCTTCAGTAAGCATACCAACAATATAGAAAAGACTTGAAAAATGCCTCAACATTTTTGGCGACACGTGGCAAGTTTGAGGTCTAAGGGGGGTTTTGAGCCGACCGTTGAGTATGAGGGTGTTGCACGGGAGGGAGTCTCTGCGGCGGAGGCGTTTGCACATTATTTTTCAGGCGTTTTTCAGAAAGATAAGCCTTCTCTATGTGCAGACCGGTGCTCAGATCATCTGCCTGATGCGGGAACAGTTAGTATATCCCTCAAGATGTAGACCGGGGTCTAGGTAGGCTCAAAACTAGTAGTAGTCCGGGACCAGACAATCTTCCGGCATCTATTCTTAAGTCCTACAGGAAATTTGTGACACTCCCTTTAAGTCATATTTTCAATTTGTCCCTGGAAAGCGGTGTTTACCCACACCAATGGAAACTATCCCGGGTTACTCCAATACCTAAGACCAGTAATAAAACCCCAGTGGAGGAATACCGCCCGATTGCAATACTGTGTTCCCCTGCGAAAGTGTTTGAATATATCCTTCATCACGAAATCTATCGGCAGGTATCACAGCGCTTGTATGACGGCCAGCACGGTTTTCGACCCGGCAGATCGGTAAATACGAACCTCATCAGTCTTGTGGATTATGTTTCTGGTGCCATGGATCGTGGTTCGCAAGTGGACGTTTTATATTTTGATTACCGCAAAACGTTCGATAGAGTTGACAACGATGTTTTACTTCAGAAGCTTTGTAATATGGGGTTCACACCGCGGTTACTTCGGTTTTTTGCGGATTTTCGAATTTTCGAAAATGTTATGTGATGACCTTTGATCGAAAGCGTCACCCTGTTCACCACGCATACCTCATCGATGGTGATTCCATGAAGCGGGTGTCAACTATAAAGGACTTAGGCGTGACCTTCGATCGCGGACTCACTTTTAATTACCATGTAGCCAATACCGCCAGGGAATCCTACCGGCGACTCGGGTTTGTTCTGCGAAACTCTGGGGATTTTAGGGATCCCCATGTTCTCCGGCTATTGTTTACCCTCTAGTGAGAAGTAAACTAGAATCCAGCGAGTGTGTGTGGAGTCCACACTGTGACACACACACATTTTATCCTTAGAAAAGGTCCAGAAGGCATTTTACGTAACCTCTACAAAAAAAACGTATGGGTATTATCCATATATGTACCCCACTGAGTTCTTACTTGGTCAGTTGGGTTTTAACTCTTTGAAAGTTCGGCGGACACTTGAGCAGCTCAAAACTGGCTGTAAGATACTGAGAGGTGCTATTGACTCTCCAAGCCTACACAACATTATGTGCACCCTGCATGTACCCGACAACTACGTACACCGCCCTCGCCGGTCGAAACGCAAGCATGAACTCTTTGCCATTGAACCCAGCCGCACCAAGTCGAGAGACAATAGCCCGATGTGCCGCATCGTCCGTGGTCTTAACGCATTCCTTAAACAATGCCCAGAATGTGATATATTTTGTGATAAATGGGCACAGATTGACACACATTTAAAATTATTTTGTGAAAATATTAGTAAGTAGTGTGTATATTTTCAATTTTGTTTAATGACTAACTAATTAATTTATTCTTCATTATTTTGTAACATTAACTTGACATATTGATTATTATTTGATTTTTTTTTTAAATATTTTAACTAATTTACTATTATGTTTTAAATGAATTTTAAGTGTAATTGGCATTGTAGCCGTACTTATTATTAGCCAATAAAATAAAATAAATAAATAAATAAAATAAAGGTTTCACAGTACAATATTTACTCAATTTGTCGTGACATAGTGTTTTATGAAAAAAATTCGTCCAATCAACCAACACTAAACCATAGTACTAACATAATCTTAAAATCTTAAATCGTTTGACTAAAAACTATATTTACCATAAATCTAGGAAACACGACTACTTTACTTAACACGGCTAAACCCCAAACTTAAAATTAAGCTGCACGCCACGAAATTCATTTTTCCGCAGAACTTAATCCACGTCTAAATTCATAAAAAACCTTCCAACTTTATCGCAGATCTTCGCTTTTAAAATAAACCCTAATTTATCAATGTACACCTTAATTTACTTTTGACTAAGCAAAATGGAGGTGTTTTGTAATTTTTCCGTTTTTCGCTTATTTTCCTGGTTCTATAAGGACGTTTTCTTTAATCAGAGGTCCTTCGACGCTTCGTCCTTTGAGGTCCTGGCTAATAGCTTAGAAAAATAAAGGCATTTAAAGTGAGGGAATCGAGTGACCCAAAATAGATTTAGGTAGGGAGCTAAATTGAGGATGGTTCTTGATAGAAACTTGAAATTGCAATTATGTCGATAGACCTAGTTTAGCTAGTCGTTAAGAAATTATAGTATCAAGTATATGTATTCCTTTTATAAGAGTTTAGTGTATGTAACTTATTTATATCTTTTATTTATTTAACTTATTTATCAAGTATATTTATTCCCTTTATAAGAGTTTAGTGTATTCACTTTTTCCTTCGTGGGTAGTTGCAATAACAACAACAACTATTTTGCTCTTGAATTAAATTTAATATTTTAATTAGTAAACACGCATTTTAAAGTTTAATTTTATGTGTTTTTAAATTGTTAACATAAATTACCTGCCTGAGAGTGTTTTCCTTTGAAATAAGCAACATATAACAATAACACATTGTCATCACTTATTTGGACAACAAAAATGGAAGCAGTTCTGGAAAGCCAAGAGCAGTTGCAGGCTCTGTTTGTTCAGAAGATGAACACCTTTGAAGCAGCATTACAGCAGAATCCCTCGGGTAAAACTTCGTCTCTGGCACAGGAATTTCACTCTTTTCGAGAACATATTCTGTTAGCGGTGAAGTCGCTACAGACACAGATTACTTCGTTGGCTCGTGACACTGACAATATTGAAATGAGGTCCCGTCGAAAGATCCTATTGTTTCACGGTGTGCCCGAAGATAAAGGTGAGGACACAGCAGCCTGCGCAGTACGAGTGGTATGTGAGAAACTCAAATTGTTGAATTTCCAAACTTCGGATATTAGTAGGTGTCATCGTTTAGGTCGCTCGGCTACTTCGGATAGGCCGCGGCCAATCTTGATCAAGCTGAGCAGCATGCTCCTTCGACAGAAGTTGTGGTACGCAAAAACATCTTTAAAGTCATCCGGAATCACAATGTCGAAGTATCTGACTAAGCCGCGACATGAACTCTTCATGGCAGCCCGAGAGCGTTTTGGTGTAACAATGCTGGACACGGGATGGATTCGTCATAGTACTCTGGCTTAACAACACGCGACACCGACTTAGCACCCGTAGCGATCTGGATGACATCGAAGTGCCGGTTTCATCTCCTGCGCCGTCCTCGATGAATAAGAAGACTGTTGCGGTAGCTGGGAAGAAAGTCATGCCCACTAAACGACGAGTCGCTATGAAACGATAATCTATTGATTCCAATTCTATAAAAATCTTGCATTGTTGTTTATTTGTGTACACTGTTTTTTGTTGATTTGCACATCTTAATGTTTTCCCCTTCTTTTGTATTTGTATATATTTATTATTATACATTTTAGTTTGAAATGATCAATATTTATGACAATGACAATGGTGACAGCGATAACGAATTTCATTGGGCATCTCATATGGACTCGAGCAGTACCAATGACAGTTTTACAAGCATACTTCCACTTTCTGAGTTCATTGAGAGCAATTTGAGTGACGTATCTGGAAACTTTAATGTAGTTCACATCAATGCTCAGAGCATACTATCTTGTTATCCCGAAATGCTGGCAACACTCGATCAGAGCAATATTCATACAATTTTAGTCTCGGAAACTTGGCTTCACCCAAGTCTCCCAACGACTTCCTATTCACTTCCCGGTTTTGTTCTCATTAGAAATGATCGCGCCAATCGTGGCGGCGGTGTGGCTATTTACTTGAAAACTAATATTTCTTTTTTAATTTTAAGTCAATCGCCACAGCCGCCTCCTGTGAATGGTGGCGAGCATCTTTTTATTGAAATTTCACTCTTGCATAAAAAACTTCTTCTCGGAGTCTATTATTGTCCATCCAGTAATATTAATTATTTTTCTTCTTTCGAGTCTATCTTATTTAACTTAATTCCTTCCTACAATCACTCCATTATTATCGGTGATTTTAATACGTGTCTTGTCAGAAAAGATTACCGCAGCTTGTCACTAGAATACACCCTTAAATCCTTTAATCTACATCTTCTACCCCTAAATTCTACACATCATTTCCCAAACTGTACCCCATCTCTTCTTGACTTGATGATAGTCGCATCCCCAAATAATGTCGCTAAACATGGTCAATATTCCGCTGATAATTTTTCATACCATGATTTAGTTTTTCTATCTTATAAAATTCGACCTCCAAAAATCAAACCTCAAATCCTTGTGCAGTGCAATTTTAGTGGCATGAATACCGACGCTCTTATTCAAGATGCAAAAAACATTGATTGGCGTTCTGTCATTGACGCTAATTCTGTGGATGAACAATTAGACATTTTTAACACTCTCATCATTGGACTTTATGATGCGCATGCACCAATGCGTGCCATCAAAATGAAACATCTACCAGCACCATGGCTCACTGATGATATTAAAACTCTGATACATAAAAAAGCAGTAGCTAAAACTAAATACAAATTGCATTCTTCTGAATTAAGTAACAAAATTTTTATTTATTTTGGTGGAATTCATTCAATCCACAGTACTTACTATAAGTAATTTACACATAATTTTAAGGATTCACTTTATTAAACCCCAAGATCAAAAAACAT
Organism: Ectropis grisescens; assembly: GCA_017562165.1. Taxonomy (NCBI): domain Eukaryota; kingdom Metazoa; phylum Arthropoda; class Insecta; order Lepidoptera; family Geometridae; genus Ectropis; species Ectropis grisescens. The sequence goes on along the minus strand of CM029781.1, from coordinate 30,139,039 downwards.
TTATTGTGGTGTCATAGGGCACCAGGTTTATATGAACGCAGTTCCGTCGGTTAATAGTATAAAAGTAGAAGCAACAAAATTTACAAAAAAAAAAAACTTTATTTTATTATTTATGGCACAATCATCTGAAAATGAAAGTTGGCAACACTGGTCACGGGTAGTTTTTACGCGTCACTTCCGTTATCTATACTAATATTATATAGCTGAAGAGTTTGTTTGTTTGAAAGCTAGGATCTCGGGAAGTACTTGTGCGGATTGAAAGATTATTTTTCTATTAGATAGTCCATTTATCGAGGAAGGCTATAGGCTATAGAAAATAACGCTATTAATAGAAGCGGACCATGAATCAAGATTGTAACAAAATCGGGAAAAACATTCCTTTTGAGAGTTTTCGTACGTTTCGTGCTTTGACATGACACATGACAGCATGTGTCTAAGATTGCGTCATTGAATATCACAGATTACATACCGCTTGAATATAAAACCTTTGCTAATTTTTTTTTTCTAAATCTGAGTTGGTACAACTTATTTCCGACAGGTGGCATAGCAGGTAGCTGAAGAGGTGTTTTGTTTGAAAGCGATATTCTCAAGAATGACTGAACCGATTTCAGTCATTATTTCACCGTTGTATATGTACGGGATCCTGATGAGTTCTATATAATGTACCACGGGCAAGGCGGGGGTGGACATCTAGTATAGTATATTTTTCTTGTGCTTTATTTTCATATTTTTTTCAGTTCGCTGACTAACTTGGATATTAAATGTATTATTATAGTATTCTACCAATCAAGTCCTATTATTTTATACCTACTCATATTGAGGGAGGTTGTGAAAAAATAAAAACAAAAAAAATGTATTTGAAATCCTTGCGGTGATTCTTAGCTATATTTGGTTATTATCACGGATATGTTATTATCTATTCAAGATGGCCTCCGCATAATGGTGATTAATCAAACAGCTAAGATATACTGCAAAGATTTCAAATTAAAAAAGAGCATCGAAATCAGTCCATCTGTTTGACATGCACACAGACAGACCGACATCAACGCAAACTTGTAAAATTAATCTATTCTTCTTCAATTTTTAACTTTCACTATTTGAACTAGGTAATTAAGTTTATAAATAAATATTTACAAGTCAATTAAAAAAAAAATGTCAAAAACCTAAATACCACTTGTAAAATACATCTATTTTTGCATCGGGGGTTAAATAAGTTCAATTCATACACTACCCTGAACTTTAGTCTACGATATTTCTTTTTTTACTTTTATAGGTTTACACTTGACCGCCATCTCGCCTGATGTCAAGTGACGAAACGGTCTACGAAACTCACATTACGAAATTTACTCTCGATTTGAAGACAGCAAGATTATAACCATCGGGAAAAATCCACTCAGGGAACTTATTTTTATTTTACAGCCTAAACGTCCTTATCACAAAAGTAGACCAAATCTCGTCGTTTGTGTCTTTTGAACATCAACCATGAAACGATGTCACTTTTTCGAGCTACTATTAGTCCCATAGAATAAAGGGCGTAATCATTTTAGTGAAATTGAGGTCATCCACGGTACTATAGTAGTAGAGTGCGTCATGGAACTTCCGACTAAGCCACCCTTTCAGCGCAAACATGCATACATAAGTAGATTTGAATTATGCCAGGCCATTGGGCGATGATTTAGGTCTAAGAAGTTTGCTGAAATGGGACATTTCCGTAGTTAAAGGTCATTCAGGCAAGCAATATTGAGTAGGTGTCTGCGAACTACGCTATTTCGCAGAGTCTAGTTTACTAGCGTCATCGGTGAGGTATAGACAGAAACAATGCTAAAATATCAACAACACTAGATGGCTGTGTTAAAGAAAAGTATTACATTGCTATCTCTTTGAGGGATCTGTTGGCGGTAACACCAAAGTAAGACGAAATGTAAGTATATTTATAGTTCCGAGGATTTTCGCTACCGTTGACCCGCATTATAAAAATCCCATCAATAATTCTAACGAATTATTGACACTCAATACATTTAAGCTAAAGATAGTACAGTTAAGCTAAAAACAGGACCAGTATGGTCCGTTTTCCATTCTTTTAATATGTAGTATAAACAGCCTACTAAATGTTCCTACTGCTGGACTCGGCGCCTTCTCTCGCCTGGAGACAGTCAAGGTCATAATCAACCACGCTGGCCGAGTAGACGCATTACCTCGAAAGATTCTAGGTACATGTCGGTTTCCTCACGATGTTTTCCTTTACCGTTTTAAGTTAGCTACATAACGCACGTGAAGTCGAAAAGACAGTGGGGTGCGTGAGATTTGTACCCAGGGGCTTGAATCGGCAGTCGCCGGTATGATAATTATACCAGCCGTAACTTTAATATACGGACCCGACGAAATCAAACTAATTGGTGATCCCTGCTCTAGGTCACTGTCGCTAAGTCTATATATCCTCAGTGTTGCCATTAGAGATATACTCGCATTGTGATTGAATTTGCGGTTCGCGTCCTACCTCAGGCCATTTGCGTAGAGCGAGGCGATTCGCGTAATCAACAGCAAATGGCATGAATAATGCTCATCGCACGGGGTGTACAGTTTGAAATAATTAATTTTCTGGGGTGTGTGCCTCTGCCCGTCTCGAGCGAGACTGGAGGGCGCATGCGTGCCGGAGGATACGAGGCGGGTTGTGTACGGTGACCATGAATTGTTAAATTCTGAGACGTGAAGATAAGATATTCAGAAGGTACACGTTCGTTGACAAATGTACAAATAATATCAGAATTATTATTATTAAAATGTATTTTGGTTATTACCTCACCTTCGCCAGTTATTTTGCGTTAGAGCTAAAACAAAATTGAAATGATAAGGTAAAGAGATAAGTGATGAGCATAGTGCAATCATATTATGAACTATTAATTTTGAAATATCCACATGGTTACCATTAAGCCATATAGAAAAACCAACAGCAATCGAAATCCTACAAAAAATATGATAATTAACCTACACGCAACAAATAATTGGGATATAAAAATTATCCTCTTTAAAGGAAAAAAATAGCAGTCACAGGAACAGCCAATAGAAGTGAAAACTTATAACTCAGAATTTGACACGCGCTTACTTTTGTATGTAACTACGCGGGTGAAACCGGAAGGTGTGGCCATGAGCATGCAGCATCGGAATGGCAAATGGCCATAGTCTCGAGTGTACCCAAAGATCACATCTCTTATCATTCCCGAGCGTGACGCTAGAATTCTATTCACAGCCCACGAAAAACCTGTCTGTGGCGCGCCGAAAGAAGTTGTCACTTCATTTTTTCTGTTGAAAAAATGAATCAATCTATTGTTTTCTAGCTACAGAGTAACAGAACGAGCAGAACTTAGCCTGATGGTAAGGAACACGCCTGCTCAAAGCAGCACATTATCACACGGCTATTGGTACAAAGAGTCCAAATCATTGCTTAGCACTGCACTGCGCTCTTAACCCAGATATATAAGATGATTCATCTCTATGCTACAGCTTGACGATAGAACAACTAGCAAATCTAATATGAGTCCCCAAAAGAACTTTTCAAAGAGTCCTAAAACTACAAAATAAGATTGATAGAAAGCTAACGTAACTTTTTATTTTAACGAAATCAAATCGGCATATCTACATCGGCTTCCCAATTATTCATAATCTCCACAGCCCTTGGAGCAAACAAATACTGTGTTCCTTTGTTTTTTACCGTGTTCCTTTGTTTTGTACATCTTATAATTTTGAAATCCACTAATTTAAGAACAAAATTTGATGTTCAATATGCAGTTAGTTATTAATCTCGATTTCATTCGTATCATTGTGGATTTTTTCGTAATATTAAATTACTTATTCCTATACACAGCAATGTACCTGGAACCATTACCCTTCAAACCAGAACATAGTAATGCTTTCACATTATTACTTGGCGGTAGAATACCCGGCAAACGTGGGGTTTTCCCAAAGCAGACACTAAAAGACTAATAGAAATTCAACTAAAACTACTATTAGCTACCGTAATTCAAAATAAGTTATTAGTATATTTCCCTGTATCCAACTCAATAGTGAAACTAAATTTAATTACATTAAAATAGCAGCAACAAACACTTAATTCAGTAATTACTTTCCAACATAATTCCATTACATGACGTAATTTGGCGTGTCCCAAAAACCACAAACAAGACATGGACGTCATAACTGCAGCCTCCAGTACCCGAAGAGTTTCATATTGACCTATACGTATTACGAGTACTCACAGGCTCTCTTTCAGCTTGCGGGACAGAGAAAGCAGATAACCTAACGCTACAATAAAGCGAGGAGAGAGAAAGAGAAGCGAATAGTCGGTACTCTGCCCGGTATACGAGTTTCAGTGTGCTCTGAACATCAGAGAGTCGCGGTCTAATGGTTTTGTTTAAAAAAATCACGTGCGTGGATATTAACTCTCTGAGTGTGACTGGTGTGAAGTGTGGAGACGTGGTCAGAAGTGTGAGTGAAGTGTGACAATTTCTGTGATTTTCTTAATTCGAATTCTGAGTAAGTATTCTATTTCATTTATTGTCATACGTCTTGTGTTTTAGGTAATAACTGTCAGGCACCCGACAGGGGTGAGGATTGCTCCTTTTTATTTGTCAAAAATGAGGAGTGAGTAGGGAATTGTCAGTTGTTTGTTACAATTTGTAAAGGTCGGTAAGGGTTGCGTATGTCGCCGAATTTTGTTTACTCAGCAAAACCCTCGTAATTACTAGGGTCGGTTTTGGCGTATTTGCTCCATTTCTAATACTGGATCCGGTAATAAGTAGCTCTTATGGTCAGTAGTATAGTCTACAATATATTTATAGTAGCGAAATGTGTACTGAAATTTTATATTGGATATGTAAGTTTGTTTATTAAGTCTCAAAAGTAATTATATACATCTATTATAATTTGTATGTTTTTAACGTAGGTTTGTATCAAATTATTGAGGTCTTCTAAGTGGAACACGTTGTCATTTTCATGAAAATTACTTGTTTACACACCTAAACATAAACATTGCAACATACATATATGTTTTACTTTCCTAATTACGATATTATATTGATGTTTATTAACTACCAATTTTTTTTTAAATACCTACTTAATTAGTTTTAATTTACTAACAATTAGGTAAGAAGTTACTAAAGAGTTAATTTCAAAATGACCTCAAAACTGATATAAAAAATATGAATTACTTAAACATTTTATTGTAATATTACAAATACCAAAAACTAGCAGTATGAAAGGAATTACGTACATATTTAATGAAACAATCAAAGTGATGCCTTATTCTTAAAGCCTGTTCTAAAACTCTAACACTAACTTCTTCTGCTATTTATCTACTATAAATTATCTACTTATCATTATTTTTCTCAACTGTACTCTTTAGTCAGAAGAATCTAATACTGTCAAATCGGAATGTTTGCATACGGAATTATTCCGAAATAAACCGCCATTTTAACATCCAATAACGAAGGTGGCCCTAAACTTTTTCAAGCGAGGCCAGAAAACTTTAACAGGATATTTTGCTAAACTTGGAGCACTTTTAGTTTGCACAAGTATCTCAAAGGTATTTAACTTTGCATTAGTTGGAAAAACAGATTCTATCGACTCAGAAAGTTGTTTTTTATATGGTAAAGAGTGATAGGACGAGCAAGGCATGCGTCTGATGGTAAGCCACATGACGCCACAGTATCTTCAGGTATTGGAACTTGAAGCGTCCAAACCACTACTTAGCACAGCACTGCGCTTGTCATAGTGATTTGAGACGATTTATCTCTTTGCCCTGTAATTTCTCCAAAATATTGGCCTTCAAACCAGAATGTAGAAATACTAGCACATTACTGACGGTAGAATCAAAGGTAGCAAAGATGTGGAACTACCTCAAGCGCACTCTGAAAAGAGTTCTACCACTAGTGGGTTGAGTGTAGAGTTAATATTTTGATACACCGTTCTGGACTATACGCACTGCAAGCTTTAGATTAAGTCTCACGCGAGCTAAAACTCTAATAAAAACTATAATAGGTATGTGACATGTATGTGCAGTCATATCGGTACAAAAATTATGTATGTTAGTAATATCTTATAAACTTATAGATATACAAAATTTACAAAATTGAACTTAAGACAACTTCAGCTTCCGCTCACAGTATTATGTACACAGCAGTATATCTATGTTTGCAAGCAAACAGTACTGGTCAAAATTCTGAAAAGAATATTTTACTCCACAGAGTAAAATTAACATTTTCGACGACAAACAAAACTAAGCAAATAGATAAATATTGGTGAATATTTCCCACGCAATCGCACCATCTAGCCCCAAGGAGCCCCATATTCAATTCAATTCAATTCATTTATTCATACCATAAATTCATAAGAACACTTGGTAACGTCATTTACAAAAAGGCAAAGAATCTGTGTACATAATATAATAAAATAACAACGTCAAAAAGAATAAAGCAGCTGTAAAGGAGCCTAGTCAATTACATGCAGCTGTAAAAAGGCTTTGTCGAAGACAATATAACAAATAATCAATACACACAGTATACAGATACTACATTAGTACAAACAATGTAACATCAAAAGTCTTAAAATCTATTATTTTACCTTATTACAAGATTCTAATTTCGACACATTTCTCTTCCATACGTTACTATCTTTAACAAAGTCGTCTATATTATAATATGCCTTGCTCAATAGGTAGCTTTTTATTTCATTTTAAACTTGGTTTCATTGAGGCCTTCCACTTGTACAGGGATTGCATTATAGAAGCGAATTTACATTTGAAAGAGTTATTTGTTTTCTGAAGTCTGCACTTAGGAAATACAATTTTGTGTTTATGGTGCGCTTTTGGATTCAGATCAGTTAATTTCTGCAGACGACTTCGATTTTTTTCTTACATACATTATACATTCATAAATATACAATGAAGGGACTGTTAATATGTTAATAGTTTTGAACATCTCCGTACTGATTCTCTAGGTGATAAATTATATAGACCACGGATTTGCTCTTTTTGCAATACGAAAACAGAGTTTCTGTCCGCAGCCGAACCCCATAATAAGATCCCGTAGGACATAATACTGTGAAAGTAGCCAAAATAAACAAGCCTAGCTGTTGCAACGTCTGATATTTTTTTAATTTGACGAACTGCGTGGGCAGCTGAACTGAGTCGATCAGCTAGTCTCTCTATGTGAGGACCCCATTGAAGCTTTGAATTTACTGAAATACCCAGAAAACAAGTAGATTGTACAGGTTCGATAAGTTCATCCTTCAGTCTTATATCAAGTTTACCGCACATTACATTGCAGAGTGTGAACTTTATACATTTCGTTTCAGTTGGATTAAGTACTAGATTATTTGCATCAAACCATTTGTACGCAATGTCCAAAAGTACGTTTATTTCAGTGAAATCGTTTATTCCTCTCTTAATTTTGAATAGAAGTGATGTATCATCGGCGAACATAACTATTTCTATATTTTATGTTTCTTTATCATAAAAGGTAGATCATTAACGTATATAAGAAACAAGAAAGGTCCAAGTATGGAACCTTGTGGTACACCCATTCTTATAGGCGACTCATTTGATTGCACACCGTCAACATCGACTATTTGTACACGGTCTTTAAGATATGAAGAAATGAAATTTAGAGCTGGTTTCGAAACCCCATAAAACTGCAGTTTCTTAAAAGAGTGTCATGATGAACACAGTCGAAAGCTTTTGATAAGTCACAAAATACTCCCAGAACGTCATGATGATCTTCCCAGGCTTTCAATATATAATTAGTTAGTTCAATACCTGCATCGGTAGTGGAACGTCCTTTTGTGAATCCAAATTGGTTACTATGTAATAGATTATTAATATTAAAGTAAGATAAAAGTTGCTGGAGAACAAGTTTCTCGAATATTTTGCTGATGCAAGGCAAAACCGAGATGGGTCTGTAGTTTCCAAGTTCGTTTTTGTCTCCAGATTTAAACAGCGGTATCACTTTACTATATTTCATCATGTCAGGAAGCTGATGTCAAAGCTGATGTCATGATGTCATGTCATATTACATCATAGCTGATGTAATACTTACTTAGTGGCAAATACACATATACAAAAAACTTATTATACATGAAACACCAAGACACAAATATTGTAATTATCATGTAAATATTTGCGCTGAGTGGGAACCAATTTTACGACCTATGGCTGCTCAGATTTACTACCAACTAAGCAACTAAGCCAGCTATAGTGCTTACGTTTCAAAGTAGGTTTTACAGGGCTTAGACAAAATATCTTAGATCTCTGGGTGACGAGCGCAGTGCAGTGCTAGGTAATGATTTGGACTCTTCATGTTCCAATAGCTGCGTGCCACTGTGCCGTTATGTGGCAGGAATGTTGCTTACCATCAGGCACATGTCTATCCTATAAAAAAAAACACCAAGCAGCACAGTGCAAAAATACAAATTCTTTAAGTTTCTAAAGTTCTATACATCACGCAAGTGTTCGTTTAATTATGGATTAGGTTACAGATTTCCATCATCTTATTAATATTAGAAATGTCAACTTTGGATGTTTGTTGCTCAACCACGTCGTAACGTATGAATGGATCTCACCGAAACTTAGAACACAGTTACATTGTGGTCTAAAATAACACATAGGCTACTTTTTTAACCCGGGAAAATAACGGAAACGGGAACTACGTGAGTAAACCCGCGGGACGCTGTTAGTTGGTTACAAAATTTTGTATATAGTCTTAAGCTTAATGCAGTCTTTTGAACTAATCTAGTATAATTTTAAATTTTTGTGTCTCTATTGTAAAACTAGGAAAACCTGTGAGATGGCGAACATAATGACTAGAAACCAAGTAAAAATTGGAAGAAAAACTTAAATTGGAGTTGCAATGAGGATAATGTGAATCAAACATGAACATAATGTATATGTAAGCGTGTCGGATTACTTCGTGCATTGAAGTGTTAAGGGTAGATGCCTTATTATACTTACAGATTTGTTTCTTCTATCGTTCAAAGCATGCTGCATGTGCAATGAACCATGTCGTATGTTAGACGAGTCGTTTGCGTGACTAGGATAGATTCAACGGCATTAAGCGACAACAACAGTATCAAATTTACACGTGATAATTAAGGTGCGTCCCCCCAACAAAACGAGTTTATTGGCAAGTTTTCAGAGCTATCTGCTCATTAGCCAAAACAAATAACGACTGATAAAAATTACATTAAATTTCTACGATTTCTTGGCTTCAAAATGGTAGTGTCTGTTTAAATAATCTCCTCACAACGAAACCATATAAATAATTGTAATTATCATGCATCTACTCGAAAAGCTTCCATTATTAAGATTTTGTACTTACACCAACGGATAGGCAATTTAATCACGAACATTTTAGTAGAAATATTTTTTTCAAAAGATCAAAATCTGATTTTATCAAGCTTTTATTCTAAAATCTGAGCGTAAATCAATGACAAATCCTACTCTCTTGCTCTTCTTTTGGTGCGCGATGAGGTAAGAAATACTCAAGGTCATTTGTTCGGTGTACGGCCTTAATGTTGGAATTATAAAAAATATTGGTCCTAAGTCCAAGTAATGTAATAAATTCGAAAGTTTCGATATTTTGATGGTCGATTTTTTGTTGTTCAATCACGGCGGTTCAGCTGAACAGTTAAATTTGGAATACTATTTGACTGGCCTTGTGAGTTAGTAGGTAGTAACTTTGCCTGCGAAATCGCGGGTCGGGGGTTCGATCCCCATCCAGTGCAAATGTTTGTGTGATGAATCTAAATGTTTGTACTGTGTCTGATTGTTTCTATAATTATAAAATAAATATGTTTTTTTTTTTAATAAGGAGTGACGAGACGATCAGGACATGTGCCTGATGGTAAGCAACATGCCTGACACATAACAGCACAGTGACACGCAGCTATTGGAACACGAAGAGTCCAAATCATTACCTAGCACTGCACTGCGCTCGTCACCCAGAGATCTAAGATCTTATATCTCTAAGCCCTGTAATTTCTCTGGAAACATTGCCCTTCAAACCGGAACACACAAGTATATAAGTATTATGTTAGCTATCTGGCTACCATAGTATAAGCTTGGTTTAGTTTGGGGTCAGATGGTATTGTGTGTGAAATGACCACCAATATTGATTGATTGAATTAGACTATAACCTAAAATACCACATAGGACACTTTTTAATCTGAAGAGCAAAAAAGGTATGGCAATAATAATTGTGGGATTTATACCATTACATGTATGACTAAACATTTATGCACTAAACTAAGTTTCAATTAAAACTGATACCGTGGGAGTGGGATATACTTATAGTCTTTTGGATATTCCTTTATACTGACGTAAAAAAATGGTATTTATTGTATTTTTAGATTCTGATTTATAGTCGATTTTGGTCTGATTCTAAACTTAGCCAAGTTTGTACTATAACATATCCAGATAGCTGATATAATACTTATGTAATTGCAACAACGTACCCATGAAATATCTAGAAATACTCAAACGGGGCGTGTTTTAACTGGCTTCAAAAAAGGAATAAGTTCGTTATTCGATTGTACCTATATGAAGCACGATTTAGGATCTCTCCGGTCTACTTCCCTGAGCTGTATTATTTATCATTGATCTCAAAATGTCTTAAATTTATAAGCACTATACTAGCTTCCAAGACAAGGCCGAGCTTAAGCAACCTAGTTAGTCCAAGGTAAACTTAGTTTGTCTACAAATTGAGTTGAGTTGGAAACTCTATTATACTCCCTGGTCTTGAGGGCATTGCGCTGTAAGGAGTGAGTATTAAAATGTATTCTTTTTTTTAAATATAACGCATTTGGATATCGCCATCACTAAAATCCGTTTTAAAATACTCGTATATAAACCCAATCCCTTTAGTCCCGTTCATACGTTTCGAAGTGATTAAGTTACAAACATCCAAACCTTCACATTTATAAAGATTATCTTAAAAGTACTTTGTGTTCTCAGTTCTGGGAATCGGAGTTTTTTTCTCACAAAGTGAAAGTTTAGGCCATAATCCACCACACTAGTATGGGCCAGCAGCTATCGCATTGTTCCGAAATTTGTCTTTTTTTTAACATACCTCACAATGTTTTCCCTAACGTTAAAACCAGATAACTCACTACCGACTTTTTAAATATATTAATACAATAGTATTGTAATCATGTAAAAAAACTACTTCACTACGTATTTATTTAATTTGGATTTCCAAATGCATAGAGTAAAGCCATTAAGACAAAAACTTATATTGAGAAAAACTGAACTTAAATTTATTTGTCGTAAACTTCTAGAGACTTGCGGCCAGTCCCGGCTTTGCCCGTAGTGCATATGTACGTAACCCATAGGACTCAAGAATTAGGAACATATCCAACGGTGACATAATTTTTGAAATCGGTCCAGTAGCTCCTGAGTTTAGCACGTAAACATCGTATTCAGCTTTAGTATTGATTAATATGACATAAACTTAAATTTATTTGTAGTTACGTCTGAAAGATACTCATACATTTATGAAGATTATTTAAGTCATTACCATTTCTAACCAAAGCTTGGAATAATAAATTTCATCGCTTAGTCCGGGCTAAGCACTTAGTTCCACTTAGTTCGTACATTAAGCTGACCTTGTATTCTACGGGTGGAGTTTGAGTTATTCATATTTTTTGATGGAATTTATAGTTAGCCTATTAGGGTCTAGTTGGGTAAAATGAGTTGAAAAACTAACCTTATTTACATACCAATTGGGTGTACTTTACCTCTTCAAGTAATAGAACCTAGTAGAAATAAATGGTTTAAAAGTAGCACGCTTTTTTATGATTTTAAATAAATAGAGAGAAACGTATAATATTTGTATCTATATAAATGCGACTGATGATGCGTAAGCAATTCACTAGCCCATAACAGCATATCGCCCTGCAAGTACCTAGATAAACATGAAGAGTTAAAAATTACAATACTGTAGAAATTATGTGCTGCGCTATTCACTCTATAAGATAATATCTACAAGATATTTAAATTTTTAGCCATGTAATTTTAAAAAACATTTTCCTTCAAAGTGGAACACAGTAACATTTACACATTGCTAAGTAGCATCATCATTACGTAGTATAAAACAAAGTCGCTTTTTCTGTCCCTATATTGCTATGTATGCTTAGATCTTTAAAACTGCCAAACAAATTTTGATGCGATATATAAATGGATAGCGTGATTCAAGAGAAAGGTTTATAAGTTTATATGTATATATTATTGCCTATATTATATATTTGAAATTGTAATAATTTGATATTTGATTGTTTGTTCAGATAACCAGTGTGTTGTATTTTTTTTTAATTAATTACTTGACTTAAACTATTATATATATGTATATATAATAATATATTATATATTTGACTATTTAATATCATACTGGAAGTACAGCAGTACACATAATTGTACATTATTACTTTTAATTTGATTAATACTTGAATTGACGTGTAACAGATGGTATTAATAAATGATTATGATTATAATACGTGCATAAATTTTAAAAGTTTCTAATATGATGTCATAAATAGACACATTTTTGTGCTTACTTTGAAAACGCTGGCTGGTTCCTACGAGATGGATCAAAATAATGTACTGCAGTATTATACCACTTAAAAAGTTCTACAAAAAAGTCAACAATGGTATATGTCTATCTCTTAGGGATAACCCACGATAACTATTTTTATTCGTATTTTTAGTATCAACATTACACCCGTGCGAAGCCGGGGCTGGTCGGTAGTAATATATAAGTCTGTGTTCCGGTGTGAAGAGCTATGGGTCTATAAATTAAGGGACATTTAAAAGAATCACCTTAGGTATACCTCTGTAGATAGGTGACTAGCGCAGGCAGTGCTAGATGATGATCAGAACACTTTACATGCCTTTTGGACTGTCATTTTGCTTTCTACCATACATCAACATCTATATTTCTTCGTCGTACCATTACTACATCTGTATAAGAAAGATATTAATATCGTTTTCTTCATAAACGGCTCATGCATAGTATCGAAAGAAGATCTATTTCTGAGCTTGTCACGTACACAATCTAACTTGTAGGAGACCGTTGGCCAACTCAAAATAGATATTGATATAATATTAATATTCATATTTATTGGTAAATCCGATTTACACGTCAAGTAGATTATTAATTATTACATAAACAACATTACTACATTAATAAAGCTTATGAACTTCCTAAACAATGATAAATTAATATAATTCACATTACAAATACGAATCTATGTAGTTACAGTTGTAACTCAAGGAATTCCACTCAAGCAGCGCATCCTACGGCCTAGACATTCATATTTCAAAAGGAGAGTCAAACTATGTTCGTGTTGGTGTGTATGTTTGGTGTATTGGAAAGTCCTTACGAAACGATATAATTTTCCACCTATGACTCATCCGAGGAAACGTCCACAGAAAACAACAGAATTGCTTGAAAATGACTTCAAATTTTTTGACGTGACTGCAAAATTGTTTGCTAATCGGGTTTTCATCGTATATGAGTAGTAGCGAGTACCTTCAATATCGAGAAAGTGAAACTGATCTGTTTCGAATACCACCTTGTCTTTTTTCCATCTAACTACCCGTAGGTAGACAAACAAGATGGCATTAGATCCTGGAGATCAGCTACACACTTTACGGAAACTATTAGATAAAAAACTACAAAAACCCCATATAAGTTGCCAGCCTAACAACTTATATGCGGTTAAAATACATTCAAATCTGAAACATTCTCTCGACCGTGACAAAAATCAATGCCCCGGTTTCATGGCTGTAACAGGCAAATATAAAACAAAGAGTGTAATACTTCGACGGCTGTTTGCCATGCACGACACGAAATGGCTATCGAACGATGCTAGGCCGGGTTCGAAACACCAAACCGACGTATAAATCGATGGATGAAATAGTATAAGGCTAAACTGCACTACAAACACATTTTTTGACAATTATTTATAATATAATCATAGATTATTTTTGTTATAAAAGTCGATATATTTGGTTGTTTGTCATATTAATATATTTAAATTACGCGGCACGTTGTTTGTACGTGATGGACTCCTAAATTACTTAACCGATTTTAATCAAATTTGCACACCGTGCGCATTTTGATTCAACCTAAAATATTGGTGGACAATTCACACACACAACACCATCTGACCCCAAACTAAGCAAAGCTTGTGTGATGGCAGCCAGATAGCTGATATAATACTTATATAGTTTTAAATACATACTTATTATACATAGAAATACCCAGACACAGATATAAAATAGATAGGTTAGTAATTGTACTAGTCAACAAGAAATATGAGATGATTTATCACTATATCTAGTAAATTTGTACTCCACAATACCAAATTTAAAAAAATATTCTCCCAAAAAACTATGTTGCCCTAGGAACTGTGTGTAAATATGTTTTCAAATTTTCTACTTAAGAAAGAGGTACATACTAAGATTTTACATATACAATGTATAGAATTGGCACAAACGCTTTACACCGAAAGCACGGGTAGCGTCTTTCTAGCCTTGTCGCTCTTGTGGAAGTGTCATACTTTTGTCACGCCACATCACTCTCTTGCCATAGAAAGTATGCACGTCATCTGCTTACGATTGACACAAAGGAAGCATGCGGAAAATCTAACTACAACAATATTACAACAATAGTCACATAGTAACTAGATAGCTTGAGTTCAACAATAACTTAAGTTGTTATGAGCCATCTGGAAGTTTCTGATATGGACGTGGTGTGGATCGTAATACATCATTATCTATTACTACAAAATCTAACTTGAACTCAATTTTGTTTTTTCGAGCACTTGTGACGTCACGAATGTCAACAGATTCTTAGTTTTCTTGATATACAATAATTAAATATTGCTGTTCTAATATGTATTATTGTAATATGTATTGATGCCAAATTTAGGTTTATCATTATTTCTGTAACGGTTTCAATAAAAACAGTATTTTTTTTGAATAAAGTAAAATTGGTTAAATTTTTAGGTATATAAAACTAATATATAGACAACCACGTCAATTTTTTTGAGACTATCAGCTAACGTTAGGTATCTCAGATTTTGTTGATCTGACCTCAGACTCAGATCCACCTTAGACTCAGATCCACAAATTTTAGTGTCCAGGGATTTGTACATATCAATAAAAACATAAATCGTATTAATTTGACATGGCTGGATTGACAGCCAAAACACGATGTTACAAGTTTGTTAGTTATATGGTAATATTTCCACTATACCATATTAGATGAGAACAAAATAATTAAATCTGCCGTATGAAGGAGAAGGGTAGTTAACCTGCAGACTATAGGCTGCCTGTAATAATGACAGTCTCCTAAACCATCAATAAATAAATAAATAAATGGTGGACATTTCACACACAACACCATCTAATCCTAAATTAAGCAAAGATTGTACTATGTAACCCAGATAGCTGATATATTACTTATATATTTACATACTAATCATACATACATATAAAACACACAGGCACAGTACAAATATTTGAATTCATCACACAAATATTTGTACTGGGTTGGAATCGAACCCGCGACCCACGGCTTAACAAAATATTTGCTATAAATTTATCGATGATTCATTATTTTAAATCGATTTAAAATTGATGCTCACTTTTTAAAGGGTTATTACAATTGGCTAAATTTAGTTGACTAATTGCAGTGAAGTGTAGGTTATAGCATTCAGTAAGCTAGCACACTAAATTCAGAAGCAAGAGTGGCTTTCTTCTAAATTGCTTTTAAATATGCTTCTAAATTTAGTGGACTAAATTTAGCCAAGTGTAATACTCATACTCATTTGTTCATACTTTCTGTACATGCCATACTTATGAAATATATTAATTACCTACATCAATAAATAGTATCGTTATTATATAATAATATTCCAGTGAAAACCTTAGTGATAATATACCTAGAAATAATCTCAAATATAATGGCAAATAGTAATAAGTAGTTAGGTATCTAAAATTAATAAGTCTTTTGCGGTATATTTTGTTGTTAGTTTGGGAAATGAATGGTTTATGCTTCATTCAGAACCTTCTACAAGTAAGTACACATTACAACTAAAGTCATCTAATAGTCTAGTGGCTCTTAGAACTGCACTTGGTGCTTGGACCATTAGATAGATAATAAATAAACTTCTTAATAGGTATCTCGCAGTTTCTAACTTTACCGCCATACAGTGTGTCATACATCTATGAGATCGTTACACTTAGTATAATATAATTAGTATAAGTATAGCTACAACGTGTGTCGACAGTGTGTTGTTAGCCGTCTTCAAAAAAATGAGGATGTTCTCAATTATTCAGATTACACTCCGTATAAAATAAATATCATTATTTAACCACAATATGTATTCGTCTCATTAACTTATTTTGAAGTTACATGCGTCAAAGCTTATTATTTCGTTATCATTTTGATTTTACTCCTAACCTTGTTACTCGTAGTTTTTTGGTTTGCGGGGATGAATACGCGTTCATTGCCATATTATTTAGGCCCATAACATTTAGGCATCAACTCAAATTTTAAGTTATTCTGATGCTTGATAAACTTAATTTTTTATTTTAAATATTAACGTGCCAATAAATAAAATTCAAAGAAATAATTATATATTAAAATATATAAAAAAATGGTGGTTCTTTCTAGAATTTGAGCAAAGGCTCATACTCCTAGAGCAAAGGTTGGGCAATACTATTCTACGTGGGAATGCAGGGAGCGTTATGGGTAAATTTGCGATTCGAGCAATTTGAAATAGGGGTTTTTAGGCACTAGTTTTAGGGCTTAAATTGATATTATGTTTTGACAGATTATCATGAATAAAAATCGTACGTAAAAACATATATAATGAAAAGTCATACAATGTAGTAAAAAAATGTCACGAACACATTAAATAAACTACTTCTATAAAATATGAATCCTACACAAGCTTTAGAAACTAAACAACAGGGAGGTCACCAAGAACAGTGCTATAATTCATTCCGTACTAGAAAGCCGAAACAACTTGTGTGCCCATAAAGTAAGGAACATGACACAAAGTATGGCTATAACTTTACCCTTGAGACACAATTCGGTCCAACTCCTGTCATTTGTAAATATAACTGCCGGAACCAGCGATAATTAGAATTGATAATGGTAGCTTTTTATGTGAGGTTTGTGGCCTAACAAACCTTTTGTTCCGTTATCTTCCTGATATATTGAATTGATTGTATTCTATGAGTTTTATCTGGTCTTTTACTGGCTTCGGGGCTTAGATGATAGTAAATCTGTCTGCAGGGTCAGTTAGGTCAGGTCAGTCAGGGCAGTTATCGGGCGGTTTTTTTTTAAATAATGAATGACGAGATGAGCATGACATGTGCCTGATGGTAAGCAACATGCCTGCCACATAACAGCGGCAGTGACAAGCAGCTATTGAAACATGAAGAGTCAAAATCATTACCTAGCACTGCACTGCGCTCGTCACCCAGAGATCTAAGATGTTACATCTCTTTGCCCTGTAATTTATCTGGAAACATTGCCTTTCCAACCAGAACACAGTAATGTTTGCACATTACTGCTTGGCGGTAGAATAACTAGCAAAGGTGTGGTACTTCCCCAGCCGGTCTCAGCGAAGAGTCCTACCACTACATAACCTTTACTTGTATATGCTTATTTAAGTACCCTAAATTGTTTCAAAAATGTGCTTGTAATTATGTTATAATAATAAATTTTCATTTTTTCATTTTCATTAGAAATGGGAATATTTGTATGTTTTTAACTCGTTCAAGTTAAAATTATTGAAGAGATCTGAATGAAACATATATAAATAATAGTCTGAATAACACAAACGTTATATTTACTCATAAAAATTACGAAATAAACACCCACGCGAGTGAAACCACAGGATGCAATCAGTGTATTATAAGTTAGTGTTGACAATTGTATAATTATTAAAAATGCTATCTTTCTCCCTTGACAAGCTTTGCTTAGTTTGAGGAAAGTTATTGTAGGGAATAACCAACAATATTTGTAGAGTAATATTCTGTTAAATTTATAATTTGATCAAATTACTGTTTTTCGCGTGTTTTGTTTTTTATGTAAATCTCTTCATTTTTCTGTAATATTTTTTATTGTAAATGTTGTCTGTAGGAGTAGTAGACTACAGACCCGTTAACAATTGGTAAAAAATAATGGGTCATATGAACCACCAGGAGACCTATGTAGGATGACAAAAGGGTATAAAATAATAAGATTCAACACTATGCCGGCATTTATTATCTGTCCAACTTAGTACAACTTGATCAGTATAGTCACGTGATAATTCATTTTATCTAAAAACGTCGGTAAAATTTTCCATCATACATTGTCATTTTTATTACAAATGCAAAAGTTTCGATGGTAGTAGCTCATTTACATAGAAATGGTTGAACTGATCGGGTTGAAATTTGGAACATGGATAGTTTAAACCGGGAATAGCACATAGATTTTTCATTGCTGGAATATTACTAAAACTGTACCTACGTGGGCAAAACCATGGGACGCTGCAAGTTTTTTACAAAAATACAGCATGATAATTGGGATGAAGTAATTAATAATTGCTTTTTATGTGCGGTCTTGTGGCGAACAAAACGCTTTGTTTCACGCAATGGTGCTAATTTCATTTATGTAATGGACATGTTTTTTGGTATGATCTAAATCCGAGATGAAAAACCTATCTATCTCTTTTTACGAAATTTGCGCAGACGGAGAAGCATGGAATGTCGCACACTTACAATTTATGTAGAGTGCAGAATACATTTTTTTTTAATTGGGCAAAAAAAAACATTTCACTCAATAATAATGTTTGTAATTATAATAATGTATTTTACCGTAGAGCGAAGCTGGAACGCCCGTTCCAGCTTACGCTAGATATGCTAAATTTATTTTAGATATTTTAATAGATTATAAAAAGTATTCGTAAATTTTAAACGTCATCTTTAGTTTTACTCTTTTGTCGAAGTACTTCATCCGTGGAACAAAACGACGAATGTTGGCGAATGATATTTGACTGAAAACCGTTTCACAACGTATTTGCTATTTGTTTTGTCTGCGCGCGAGCCAGCAAAATTCATGGAATATATTTTTAGTATACTGGATCGAATATAAAATTTAATTCAAAAATAGTGTGTGGGCATGAAAAATAACGTTTATTTTGTAAAATATCAACCTTATCAACGTTACACAAACGTGTGGTTTTGTTTGATTTTTTGTAAGTATGTTACATTTCGTGTAACAATTGTGAATCGATGTTAATGGTTATATTTTTGTAATGTAAATCATAGTTGAGAAGTGAACCCATATACATTTTATTGAAATAGGTGAGGCGGTTTATGAAATATAAATGAAATAAAAATTGCTTTCATGTATTTAGACGATATTATAGTGATAGATAGTTACGAAATTTGGCCCAGTGTCTTTAATATGGCCATATATTTGGCCATATTAAACTTTGAATTGAAATCAGTTGCTGTTTTTTTTTTGAGAAAGTATATTATTAATTATAGTATCGAGTGATGGAACTAGCAGGACTTACATATACTTACCTGACGGTAAGCAATCGGTTTCTTCTATGATAAGTTCACTCTACCGTAGATCGCTTCTTCATTAAAAAGCAGACGAGTCGGCGGTCAAGTGAAAATACTAAATAAACAAAAATCTAAAAAATAAAAATACCTACAGCTAGAATTGAAAAAAAAGTACTGTACGGTTTTTAACCACCTAATTATTCCTTCACAAACCTAAGTAAACTTGTCCAATAGAAGCGAAATTGAAGTCCAAGATTTCAAAAGTTTCCTTTATATTTCTTTGTAACATAAATGAACTTATATAAACTTTGCTAGAGAAAATTAGTACCTATATTAAAATTATTGAAATCATAAACTCAAGGTTGAATTACGAGGACCGTAACTAATTCACGAATTTCACGGTAATTTAAAGAATAGTATAATAGAAAGCATGCACTATGTACTGTGTTCAATTTTAATTGTACTGTTTTAAAAACGGAACTTGTTTTCTGAAATCTATACTTACTAATGTTGAAAAGCTGAAGTGCTTAACGCACTAATCTCAGGAACTTCAGGATCGATTTCAAAATATTATTTCACCATTGCATAATTATATATGCGATTTTTGAGTGTTCTAAGCTATAAGTATAGGGTCTTCCACAAGCAAAGCCGGGGCGTATCGTTAGCTATAACATACATTTTAGAAAGCACAAAAAACGGTAAACGTCTTGACCGAAAATTTAAAAGTGGTGTGAAACCATTGCTGTTGATACCAAACTTTAGCCCTTAACAAAACATCGCCACGCATCACTTTCAACATGAAGAGCTTAAATTTTTTTCTATTTGCATTAATGTTTTACTTTTACTGCTTAACGATAGTACAACTCGCAAGACGTGGTTTTTACTAAGGCAAATTATTAAACTCTACTAGATAATGTTGTACTACAATGATGTATAGATAACTACAATTTTCTCGCAAAGCTGTCAGGGTATTGAAAAGTAAAAAAAAAGTATCAATATTCCGAAACTTAGTTTTTATACTTTTGACAAAATATAAATCAATATGTTAATCAAAATTTGCAAGCCACAAGGAAAACTTTGGTAAACCGCGGTATGTAAAAAATAAATGTTTTGGTGTTGCCAAATCGAGAGTTAATAAGAATGAAGAATAATAAAGAGTAATCCTATAACAGTAAAAAAATGTTAGTTGTCAATAAAACGATGGTATTGTTGAAAGCAATAACAAAATAATAAATCATCATAAGAAACCGTACACAGGAAAAATACACCAAAATCAGAGTCACGAAAGGCCCAATCGTTTCGTTCGCACCACATTAATTCTATGTAACTCAATCACCTATACCGGTACCGGTATCGAAAATTCCGGCTCGGTCCCTGGTACCCGATGCTTTCGCTGGAAGGGTCGGACAAAGGATCTATTTGACCCAATTAGAAGTGCTCATTTCAGCAGGATGGTCGATGGGGGGTTGATTTTAAGGTAAAATTAATTTGTGAACTATGAGGGTTGAGGAGTGGACAGGTGTCGCGGTTGTGGTTTCGGCGGAATGGAGTAGCTTGATTGAAAGTCGCTCGAAGTAAAACCTCCATTCCACAAATTATATACAAAAGAATCGTGCAGTACCTAAGGGTCATTTTGTGCGCATATTATGTCATACCCTTATAATATGGTATAATATGTGCAAAATTGGCATGACTGTGTTTTTGACATTACTCGCATAATGAGAAGTCGAATTTACATTAAGTACAATAAATTTGCATTTTTGCCATCAGTCAGATACTTAACATTGCCATAATATCAAATTATTTTTACGTCATTGGGTCTGAGGCTCAACAGCAACCACTTTATTATGTCAAGATGCTTTAA